>OY365814.1:33649994-33894994 GCA_959347315.1 Bimastos eiseni | reverse complement strand
CAAATAAAAGCTTGAACAATAACACTGTGTCGGTGGGGATGGAATGTTGATTGTGAGATTTTGAGTGCAATCCTTCCTTTCGCCTAACACCACAGAACACATTGACCATCTGACTGACTGACTGGCTGGTTGACCGATCCACCGATTGGCTGGCTGACTGACTGAACGACCGACTCAGCCAGTTGACTAACCGGCTGACTGATTGGTGATTGACTGGCAAAATGGCTGACTGAATAGACTGACTTGTCGATCGACAGATAGCTTTTTCCAACAGATCAAAGAGAAGCCAGTCAAGTCTTTTCCAGGATAGACCGCAACAAACTTGATATCATGAAAAGTTTCGTTCGCGTATATTAACTGTAAAGTATTTGCTGAAAATTTTTAGTAGGCACATGGTAGCCAAAGGAAATGGAGAGTAACTGGCATTACCGTTGGCCTCGTTGCAGAGCCGCTAATGGGCAAATGTGTGGGTCAGTAATTTACTTCCTCCGTTTCTATTTCATGCTTTTCTTTCCACCTCAGAGGAAGTCCATTACTGTCCCACATAATATTAAACTTTTTTGAGACAAGACACTAAATGGTCTGAATAGTTCTATAGAATTACAATAATAATTATAATAATCATACAAACCACTTCGCGTGTAACAAAAGTAATCACTACCAGCAGCGCAAATCCTTTGAGCGGAACCGACGAAAAATATTTCCTGGAATACATCACTTTAGCTGTAAATCTTCCTCGTTACATAATCGTAGGATCACACGACTCGATCCCAGCCATTAGTCTTTTCGTCACTCGATCACTGTTGGCAGAAGTTGAGAAAGGTTGGATCATTGTGTAAAGTGGCATTCAGTAAACACCAGTTCCAGTTAGTGTCTTATCTGCTTTCTCTTATATTAGATGCCAGCGTTCCGATGTATGGCATATGCTGGTGCATAATATCCTGGCACATAGCGACAACCTATCGCTGTTATATAATAATTGGATATGCCTATATACTATTTATCTCTATGTGTTTGGTCTTGGCTGATGCGCAGTTGTAAGAAAGGCCTTTGGCGAAATGAGTTGAACTGTTGAAAAATTATTATCTTCAAATCTTGAGTTTGTTGGGCGTCCATTGTTGAAAATGACGATCCCTCCAGTCTTGCAGTTATTAGAAACAAAAGTCTCTTATCTTGTTTGCAATTCATGCATTTAAAGAATTTGGCGATTTCCAAAAATGAGTTCAGATCTAGTTGCCGCATTCAACCAGTTCCTGTATAATAATTAGGCCAACATTGATCTGGACATCAATATGGTCAATGTTATTTTAGAATAATGGTGTTGATTTTGCGAAATATTCATCCAGTTGGTGGTTCTGCCTTAATGTTAGGGCGTCAACAGGTTTTTGAACCTTGACTTCAATAGATATGACGTGTTTCTTCAAACTCTCCACCGTTCTAAACAATGATAGACCTAATCCATGTGCTAGACAAAAGATAAATATTCGTGAAAAAGAATTTTGCTTCAAAGCAGAGCGCAGACGCGTTGACTCCATGTATTCAACTTCGCTTTCGTTCTTCCCACGTGTGGTCCGCCGATGACTGCACAACCTGGAATTCCGCTACCACTGCTCTGACGTTGATCAGTAAACACGTAACGAATGGCGTTTTGTTTCAAACAAATTCGGAGGCCGTTGTTTTAAAACTTCTTTGAGAGATTTGTGGATTTATTAAAATGGCAGTAAGAGATATATTTGTTGAAACTAGCTCTTTATGAGAATCAACTGCATCTGTTTTGTTTTTTGCTGTGATTTAAATATTACTATCAGGGTTCAACTGTGCGTAATGTAATGTAAAATTGCCAACTGCCATTGACTATTCGTGTCATTAAAGGCGCTACATACATCCACCATAAATTATCCAAACATGGATATGATTTAAAGTCATTCCTTGTCATAAAGATTGTTTAATTGTGTCTAACTCAGTAGAAATTATTTTTGTAGCCTACGACAATTAAAGAAGCCCTGGCCAAATGGGTAAGAAATTAGAATTTGTAACACTTGCGATTTTCTATTAATTTTTAGTGCGCATGAACGCCATTCAGCACTTCTTTCCTACTACCCTGCATTTCTACGTGTATCGATGAAATGTAGTTTGAATGGTTGCCCAGCTTCAATCAACACTTCTGAACTTTTTCTAAGGAGGGCATCAAATTTAACCGTTGAAGAGCCTATTGTATTGAATTATGTAAGAAAGGCTGTTTATCCTTAGAGGCATGCTATTTGCAAATTGCAGAATGCTTCTTGAAAAGCAGAGTGTGATTTGAAGCTTGAGCTATCAAATATATACAATGTCTATCAAATATTGTGCACTTCTGATCACTGGTAAGATGGAATGATCAAAATATAGGCTGGTTGTATCACAGTGTGTTTTTATAGCCTTTTTTTGTATTGCATTGTATTGTAAAGCGTTTTATAAGAGTATATTTTTATAATATTGTAATGTATTTGATTGCAGGAGGAGAGGAATGGTCAGAAGGCGACAGACGCTGTCCGCGTTGATCTCTATGGTCAAATTCCTCCGATTGAGAAGATGGACGCTGCGCTCTCCACTCTCAACAAATGCGAGTAAGTTACTTAAAAGATGCTACAGAGATTTTGTAACTTACATACAACCATCTTACTTCTACGGCTGTTTTAGAAATATATTCAGTTACATAAGGCCTACTGAACCATAATGAGTTATATGGCTAACACTTCATACCCTTGGCTGTCCCAGGGCTAACTTAAGGGACTATTTGGCAAAGCAATACAGAAAAATTTGTTGAGATCATTATGTAACACTGAATATTATGTATCATTACTGTCATCATCATTTTCACTATTATTTTTTTTTAAATTTAGGTTTAAAATCACAGTGATGTGCGGCTTGATCGAAGGTGATTAATCAGATTAGATTAAACCAGATTAGATTGGACTATATTAGATATTATCCATTTAATGTTGCCTGGTTTATTGGATAAGACAACTGAGACAGTAACGTCACAGTAGTAGTAATATAGTACTTAGTGTTTCAGTTTGATGACAAAGATCATTGGCGTCGCCCTCCTCCTTTTCCAGGATTGGTACTGGCACTGCAAAAGGGCAAGTAGTGGCATAGTTATCTGAGACAGGAATATTGTTGTTTTTATCTGCAGACGACTGTCTTTGTCGACAAACTGCATTGAAAAGATAATGAATCTTCATGGACTGAGTATGTTCTCGTTTCATCTTTAAATATTTATCGATTTATTATTATCATTATCATTATAATTTCTGTTATTTTTACCCAATGTAGTTCGGATTCATCAGATGATTATTATTGTTATTTATGCTTTGTTTTTATGGGACAGATTTAATTTTTCATGAAGCCAACAAACTAATACATACTGATCAATTAAATTTACTGATTTAAATATTTTTATAGGCAATCATTCACTCTTGGTTTACATGGTCTTCTAAGTGTTCCACTCCAAGGTGCCTAAAACAAATGGATTGTCTCACACTGGTCACCTGTCTCTGCTATGCTTTTGCCTTATATGTCTGAAATGATAAAGGGTCATCATAGAGTAACTGTGCTCTCTTTTCATCTTTAAGTATTTATTGATTGAGCTCTGGAGTAGATGGCTGGTCTCACGCTTGTCACCTTTGGCTGCTGTGATCTTGCCTCCTAGGTCTTGGACTGGCTCTAGTAACTCGGTGTGCTTGATTCATGCGGTTTCATCTGCAACATGGCCGAATTGGTGTGACTGTGAGATAGCGTATTTGCATTACCTTTTAAGAGCTGCTTTTTCCGCCGCCAAACTTGCATTTTCCGATATTATTATAACTACTAGATGACTGCCCAATTTTCCCATTCCAGGTCGGTAAAAATTACCTCAATGACAATTTCATATAATATGAACAACATAGAGCTTAGATGTCGATTCGCAGTTTGTTGATTAAATAATAATTTCCTAACTACACTCCCTTTCCACCTCCCCTCACCTCTTCCACCTTCACTCCCCTATTTACCTCCCCATTCCCTCTCTACCCGCCAGTCCTCTGTTCCCACTGACCCTCTTCTCGGCCTCTACGTCTTTGGCTAACTGACTGACTGAATTGCATTGACTGGCTGAATAACTTTGATTGGCTGATTGACTAAATTGCATTGACTGGCTTTGGCTGCCTGACTGGGTTCCTATCTGAATGAGCGATCAGTTTCCTAAATCCTGACTGATAAAGCAGTGTGTGATACGATTGTTCTATAGTTTCCATTGTTTTTGTTTCTGCGCTAGAAAACTTACGAATACTGTCCCTTGGTCGAAACAACATCAAGAGTTTGGCTGGCGTTGTAGGTAGAACTTCTTGTCAGAGTCTGGTGCCTTATAAATTACCTCAGATAGTTTGTTATGATTGACCTCACTAGATGATCTGTGATTGACCTCATTAGCTGTTTTGTGGCCTGCCACATAAGTAGTTCTATGTTGACCTAGTCAATCTGTTCTGTGTTCAGCCTATGATTAACCTCATTAGGTTATCAATTCATTGGTTGATCTCATTTTATTGCTATTTAATTGGTTGACCTCATCAGCTGTTTCGTGGTTAATTCCATTGACTTCTGAAAAGATGCTGAAGGGTGTTGTAAATTCTACATGGATGCTCAAATGCTATATGTGAATATTTTAAGATGCAGATGTTAGATTGGAGAAGGGTGGTTGAACAATGGTTGGGCGTTTTTGTAGGAGGCTGTTAGCGACACTTTGGAACAACTCTGGATGTCATACAACAACGTCGAGAAGATGAAGGGCATCAACCTCCTCAAGAAACTCAAGGTTGTACCAATTTAAATACACAACAACAGCCAAATACCCCACTGTATTGTGACGGTGTTTCCTGTCACCATCATTGTCAGAAACGGTGGTGACATTCGTCCCTCACCACCATTGTTTTCCTTGTGCTGAATAATTTCTTTACCACGTGATGGCTCTATTTGGTTTGAAGTAATTTCAAGCAGCGACTATTAATCCATGTACATTCTAGATTGCTACCTGTTTATGGGGTTGAGTAGCATCCTTGCTCTTCCTATACTTCTCTTAAAACTTTAGGGGAATAGAAGTTGAGGTAAGTGGATAGAAATGGATTATAAGGTGAGATGAAGTAAGCAGAACAGAGGGGAAAGTTAAGTGAAATCAGATGACAGAAGGATCATATTGTTTCAGTAGAGGTACACTTGATTCCTGAGGATTATAGACATTAAGGGTCTCATTTTTGTTGGATGGTCATTATTATTATTATTATTACTACTATTAATAATAATACCATTCCTATTTTTATTATTATTATTGGTCAAAGATTTATTGCTCTTGTTTCAGATCCTCTACTTCTCCTACAACATTGTCAAGGACTGGAGTGAATTCATGAAACTCGTTAGTTGATTTCATTCTCATTTTCATTGTATCTTATTCCGTTGTTGACTTTAAATTGTATTTATCCATTTCTTTCTTTGTTTTCTTTGTTTTATTTTTTTTATGCAGTGATTATTTTATTAGATGTTAAGTATATATCTGTGTGTACAAATAACCCATCCCATTCGGATTAATATACCTTTGTATTTTGTCATTATTATTATTATTTTCATTGTTACTACTACTTCTACGACTCTTATTATCATTTATATTACTGTTATTATTATTACAATTATTTTATTAATATTATGCTTATATTTGCTTGAGATGTACTTGATTTCACAGAATGCACAACTATATTGCCAGTATTTTACTGGGATCACTATCTACCGTTAGTCTACCGATGATGATGATGATGATGATACAAGAATAAAATTTATTAATATGATGACGGTGGTTATGATAATGATAGTAATGGTTATAGTAGGAGTAATAATAATATTATGTCGATTATTTTTATAACAAATAGTTAGATAAATACTCTGCAGACAAGTGCTATTTGAGAGAACCTGCAGATGTCATGTAGCAGATTGAAAGACAGAAACCTTTGGATGGATAAAATTGTTACTAGATTGCGATTTATATGGCGCCAATGTATTTCGGAGTGTCCTCTTTTGCTTTGTAGAATGAGTTGCCGCAGTTGGAAGAGTTGGTATTCATTGGGAATCCACTGTACGAGAAGCATTCTGCCGATGGTGACTGGATATCTCTAGTTTCGACCAAGCTCAAAAACCTCAAGAGACTCGATGGTGGGTACAGTAGTTGTATTTGGAAATTTATATGGCGCCACTTTTGTGAGAGAATCACAAACTCTAAATTTGCACAGCGTCCAAAAAGAAGTCGTCTCACTTAGTAAAAATAACTGTGGGCAAGGGTTAAAATTGACCCACGTCAAGATCAAAAGAGGTCAAGTAGGTTGACAGTCACAAAGCTAAGGTGCGTGGGGTTTAGAGTCAAAACAGTCAGAGGAGTATCGGGATATTATATAGGATTTCTCAAATCATAATCGGCAAATAGGAACCTATTAGGAGTTGATGTTGCAGGTTGTTAGTATATGACGAATGTACTTGCCTATGATGCGAGTTCCATTGCCTTTCTTTTAAGTAAGTGCGTGAATACCATTCTTTTCAAATGTAATTCTATGCGGTTTTGGCCAGAAGTGCCTGGAATGAGTATCATGTAAACATTGGATCTGTATGGGGCTCGGTCGCTGATAAGCTAGAGCGCATGCCTTCTAGTGCTTAGAGTGCAGGTTCGAACATCCACTGAAGCGGTTACTGTGTTGTGACCTGGAGCAAGCGCTTCACTTGGTTGCGCTGTTAATGTCTTGCGTGAATGCTTGCCATACATCAATATGCCAAAGCCACTCGGTTGCTCTAGCACAGTCTGTACACTGGGACCATAAATGGCATGGCATCCTTGCAATGGGACAAACTCCGCTACTGTTTGCACTCAGTGACAGGGTCAGTCCCAAGCCTGCATAAAGGAGAATGGCGACACTAATTATTTTTGCTATCACAGAGTGTCGTTAAGCTGCAATTTCAACCAAACTCATTAACAGCACTAGTGTCTCGGCAACTGCTAGCACCCAGGCAGTGCCAGTAAAAAGCCGGGATAAATTAGGAGGGCAACGCTAATGATCATTGTTATCACACAGTGTCGTTAAACTGCAACTACCAGTCTACCACCACTGAGACAGTGATGGTGAAGTATCTCACTGGATCCATTCATTAAAATACTGAGCAGGGTTACGGCCATGCAGTCGCTATAAAAACATGCTTGCATTCACGGTCACTATGGGAAAACGTGAATACTTATACAGTTACATGTAATTCTTTGTTTTTCTTGGAGAAATATTTTTATCATTTACAGACCATTAAAGTTTACTAATTTACATTACATTGTAAAGAATAATTTGTCGTTCTGTTAATTTGATGATTCGTATTTGCGATCCATCTGTGCAAATATGCGCAGCTAAGAGGCGTCCACATATTACGTACGCAGCGAGGGGAAGGAGGGGTTGGGTTTAAAATTTCGGCCATTTTGCGTACGGGTGCGTATGGTGGGGAGGGGGTCCCGAAAATATGTACGTACGCAAATATAATTGTCTAATTATGAAGTCCACAATACGGAATATTAAAATAAGAACTGTAAACATAATCACAAACTATATTCCTGTTTAATCAAATTTATGTAGCATTAAAAACGGTTTCAAATGCTGGTGTTGTTAGTGTTTTATTTCTTCTTAAGTTAACAAATTTAAGCTGGTAAATATGATGCGTAACAAAATAAATAGCCAGTGGTAAAATCAATGTCTCATAGATGTTTTTAAATATTTAACCTTTGCAATGGGGGGGAGGTCAAATGTACGTATGCATGGGGGAGGGTCCACGAAATGTACGCGGTGCAACAGGGGGCAGAGGGGTCCTATTTTTGGCGTATGTAATTATGTGGGTGGGCCCTAACGGTTCTTGTCGTTTCATTTTTTGTAAACAGGAATTCCAATTATTCGTGACACTGATGGCGAATGACAGTTCTGGTGCGCATACTTCCTTGTCTGGCGGAATTTGGTCACCAACTTATATCAAATGAACATACATGGGCCCTACACAAAGGCCCATATCTACACCTACACAAAGACACATCCAGGAGCATACACACAAACATGAATTCACACACATGTATTGGCACACACCTGCACCTTTATGTATAGCAGGAGCACACAGACATTTATATATAAAATGAAATTTATATATATATACATTATATATAATATAATTTATATATACAATATATAGAATATATATATTTCTATATATATATAAACATTCGCACCATGTTCTGATACATATTTATTTACTGTTATTATAAATTGTTTGAATGACTGGTTTAAAATAACCTGTTATATTTTAAGTGTGTTAAAAGATTCATTTGTTAAGCACTTGTTCTGACTGTGTTTTCTCTGCAGTAATAGCATTTATTGTCTGTGTTCTTGTTATTGATGCATTGGACACCAATTGTTTAACATGTTTTATCATTTTAATGAATGTTTTCACCAATTACATAATATTTTTAGATTTATTTGTCAAATATACAAAGTGTTAGATAATTTGATTTCATTTCTGAACAGTTGCTAGGTCACCAAGGTCTACTTAACTGATTCACGCATTCAGATTAATTCAACTTTATTAAGTTCCCTTTATTTAGCTTCATTAATTTAACTTGATTACTCTAGCTTGAGTGAGCCATAAGAAAGTAATTAAAACGAAGAGACCAATATACTTATGAATACAGTCGCTATGGATATGTCACTCGAGTGACATTCTCAAAGCATTTGCTTTTGTTTTTAGCATCTGTATTCCAACTACCTTGATCTAATATAATGGTTTACCATTGTTACTTTTTTAATTACACTTCATTCATTTCGAAAATTTATATAGCGCCCCTTAAAATAAGGGTAGGATTCAAAACAATTCTCAGGTCAGGAAATATAGTATGTAGAGGAAAACTGATGAGGGGAACTTAAGACGGAGAAAAGCGCTTCATTCATATCTATAGTTAGAGGATACTACCTAGTAAGTAAGTTTAATGATAATGCGCACACGTGCGAATGCAGATTAACAGTAGGCTTACATTAGGTCTTGTATGGCATCATAACTATAAAGCCACAGCGGGTAATTAAGTCATCCACTCTTGGACTGTCTTCTCGGGGTACAGCCGCAAGCGGTTAGAACTAACCGAGTGCCTATGTTCTTTGTTTATAATTTTAACGTAGCCAAACACGCTATATTCAAGACTTGTTTCAATAACGTGTGATTATAAATCACTGTGGTCAATGGGGTATATTTATGTACTCTCTCGGGGACGAATATCCTTGTCACGGATGCGTCGTTAAATAAACTTATTACACATGCTCTATCGGAGGGCCGTTCGAGTGGCAACCACATTAGATCACTCGACGTTGAACCATTTCTTTTACATTTTATCATTTCTTTCGCATTTTAGCGTTTCAAAACACAACATTTACCCCGTGTTCGTGTCGTGGTTTGCTTAAACGAAAGTTCCAAAGAAACCTAGTCAAACTTAACTCTACTTTGTAACTGACATGGAGAAAGTGGACAAATTAAACATTGTAAAGAAAATCAACAAAATATCAGCAGATAGGCTTTGAAACTGGTACTGCGCTTGTATCATCATATATACAGTTGTCATTTCATTTCCCGAGTCGTTCTTCAAGTCCATCAGTTGCAGTTTTCGTACACATGCAGCTTCTGTTGCTATCAATTATCGATTGACACCAATCTGTTAAGAGCAGGCGATGAAAATTTCAGCCTGGCTACTGAGTGGGTTATGGTCAACGAGGTCAGAGGTGTAACAAACGGGGGGCAGAGTGGCACTGGCCCCCAGTTTTAAAAATGGGGCAAAGCCCCCAGTTTTAGTGCTCAGTGCCCTCCCATGTGCCCCCCAAATCGGTTCTATTTTTTATGTTTCTCCAATAGCTTTTATATTTAATGATTAAGGAAGGCATTGTTGGTCTATAAATTTCCAACAGTTCAAAGTTTGTTTTTACGATTTATTTTTACTTATTGCAGGTATAAAAACTATCATTTACAAAGGAGAATAATGCATGTTTGGTCATTCATTCATCTATAATATATCACTTTGTTCTATAATATATCACTTTGTTCTATAATATATCACTTTGTTCTATAATATATCACTTTGTTCCTACCCAAAATACAGACAATTTCTTACAGTAGAATATTCGTCATTGGCTAAAGAAACAGTCTAGTGGTTGGTCTACAATCATGAAGTCAGGGTTCAGATCCTTGCCAGGGCACAAATTTGATTGGAAATGTCTGTTGGAACATGAACCTCCTAGCCGATTAATTTATGAGAAGTTCCTAGCATGGAAGACTTGCGTGGGGCTGCTCTGTTGGTGATATAGGCAGATGAAAGACTTGCGTTCTATAGTTCTACATAAGTCTAGTGCGCGATCGGTCATTCTTTCAGCCATCATCCGGCCCGAGTCTACAATCGTGACCATGCATGATTTCCGTGTTTTGCAGTCTGAATATGACAAAAATCGTATCCCGAGAATCCAATTCACAAATCTAAAGTTGTCTCGTTGACCATGATGACTCCGGATATTGAATTGGACAAAACTCACTCATTTGGAAATCGGCAATACTAAATTAGTTTCTGCTACTGACTGCAATGTGTCAACCAAGTGATCTCACAATAAACGAGTGTTACACTGACCTAACGCTTCAAGTGGGGAAGCTCAGAGAGCGAGTGATGAATGGGATTTCACTTTCCACCTTCATGTGCAGAGATCATATAAACACCATTCCGGAACATTACATTGTCCCGGAATGGATCTGCCCGAGACGCGGGACATTTTGATCAGTTCCGGGACTGTCCCGGCCAATTTGGGATATTTGGTCACCGTATTTCATGGTAGTTGTTTTTTAATGGTTTAAAAAATCGACATTTCTTAATTCTGCCTTTACGGAATGCAGGTCTGCGGAGATAACCAGCCGTTCGTTAACCCTGAGACCCTGAGACAGATAATCGGTCAACTTCTACGTGACGATAGCCAAGTCTTCCTGTCGATCAGCAAAGCGGTTGGCGAGGTGCCGTTCCGTGAGATATTACCAGATCAATTTGACGGAGAAATCGAGAAATTGCATTGAGAGCAAAAAAGCGTGTGTGATTCTGTGAGCATTTGGGGGCAACATAACCTTGGAGATAAAGGATTATTTTTGCTTTTGGGGGAAATTTCAGGGAAGGTTCGGTTTTGGGGATCAATGCACCTACCTGCACGTACATAGCCTATAGAGGCACGTAATCAGCACGCATGTTGCCTTCACTGGTTATACAATACAATACAACTGAAATTTGATATTGCCCTCCTTCCAACATTTTTTGCTCAGAAGTGCACACACGCGTGACGCCTCGATGACCCAACTGCAGTTGTAATGCAGAGCAATTGCGCGTGAAGGACTTGCTCAAGATCTCTAATTCCTACATACAGTAACTCCTTGGGACGAGGGTTGAAACCGCACGCTCAGCGCACAGTGAGCGTTGCGGGCAGACATCTCTAACCAATCGGCCAATGGCCTATGAGTAAGGTTTGCTAGCTTACACTTATTCTATGGTTTGTATTTTTGTAATATCACTGCAAAATCTAGTAATTTATTCCTCCTCACTCACTTCTTGGTGAGTGTGGATTGATCGTTTGCTTTTTTCTCAAAGACGCCTGTGTTCCCACGATGTTTTGTCGGTTTACATCAATAATAGCGCCCACAAAACCGCGTATCCAATAACTGCCGCGTAGGCTCATTACCGTACCAATCAAAACCGCGCATTTCGTCACTTATAGAGGCCTTGTTAATTGTCCACCAACTTATCACACCCTTGTTAATCGTCCTGTGTTGGAATATCTTCGTGACATCGCCCATAACTTATCTTTACAAATCTAGTTGTAAACTTCTTGTTCATGTAGAACATTGTGCAAGATGATTGACGAACTATGTAGCATTTTTAACTTATTTTGCTTTAAAATATACTTTGATCTCTAAATCGTTGTATGTTCGCTTATCTCCCATATTGCTTACTTTGCCTTAAAATATACTTTGATTTATATATCGTTGTTCTTCTCATATGCACGGTTATGAGCCATGTGCGGTTATTAAAGAATACCATGTTTTGGTTCTAATATCACTTTGATGACGATGATGACAACGGTAACGGTGACGATGACGACGACGATGATGATGATGATAATGAGTTCTCTGTCCGAAGGGCAAGTCCATTTGGCATTACGCCACCCGGGGATGAGGTGGTTTCCTGTTGCCTTTCTCACAGACAAGTTTGGGTGAGCAACTTGTCCAAGGTCGCTACGCAGTGACTCGGGGTGGGTTCGAATCTGCGATCCTACGATCGCAAGGCACCGAACATGCCACTGCGTCACCGCGCTCCACTAATATCACTTTACATAACGAATTAATTGAGTGTATTTACAACTTCATTCGATGGTAATTCCTTTGATTACCCGAGCTTGAATACGCTGGCGTATGAAACAGTTTGCTAAATGCATTTTTTGGTGTTCAATTTGATGTTGCGCAGGGTTCGGTACTCGACCCATTTTTACTGCTGATATTCCGCTTTTATTAATTAAACACAGGCAAATTTCCATCTTTATGCAGACGATGTACAGGCTTTTGTACATGGCCCATCATCTGATCAACTCTCCCTTGTCCATACTATTGATTGTCTTGTTTCTGATCTTCACTATTGGATGTCGATTAGCAGACGATGCATAAATGCTGCAAAAACTCAGCTGATCTGGCTTGGGATTAGAGGCAACCGCTTGCTAAACTTGACCTACAACTACTGACTGCGACATTACCTGCTTACACATACTATTCTGATGTCAGTGACCTGGGTGTCATAATTGATTCCTCCCTCACATTCACGGAACACATATTTAACCGGACCCACTCCTGTTACTTTCAAATGAAACGACTCAGAGCCATCAAATGATCAAACGATCGGTCTCTTCGTCTGTCTTTACCACAATACTTCATGCGTTTGTCTGTTCCCGCCTAGACTACTGCAAAATATTTAGAACAGAACTAAAGTTATATGACTTTTAATGACTGCAGCCACTGTTTTTTATGGTCAAAAACATTTAACGCCGCAAAATGTTGTAAAAAGCGAATTTGTGAAGTCAAATTTCAAATAGTTGTAATAAAACACATTTCATAACTATTATTATTATTAATATTATTATTATTATTATTATTATTATTATTATTATTATTATTATTATTGAGAAATTAAACCGGAAGTTATCGCATATGGAAGACTTTGACGTCATCTAGCAAGCAGTATATTGGCGAAAAAATAAAAATGTTTTGCAATTAATCATTTTATGATAGCATTTTTGTAACAAAATAAACATGGGCAAGGTGTCCATGACAGATAAAATGCGTATAAAGACACTTCATGAATTATCAGCACGATCTTGGAGCCAAAGCTGTAATCAAAGCTCACTCTGAAATCACTAGAGCTGAGCACTTATAAAAAATATGCCGACGCATCGATGGTAGGGGTAGGCGGTGGAACGTCGTAAGGGAAGCGGAAGGCAGAAATGTATCGGCACCCGAACAAATATCGAGCATCTTGACGAACTTAGCACAGAATAGCAAAATCAGAAATCAACTCAGTACTCGGCGTATTTAAGCAAAGTTGCACATCAGCCGCACGTCTGTTAGAAGATTTGCCAACGAGGATCCGAACCTCACCGCTTTTTGTCGTCTCCCTGGGCAAATTATCACCGGTGCAATGGCCTCCAACCAGGTCAGCAAACCTTGCCAAATAAATAGACGCAGAATATGTGTGGCTACTGATGGTAGTCGCAGGTTGTGAAACAACATGATGTTTGTTTTATAACAATTACTTGAAATGTGACATCATAAAATCGTTTTAGTAACTATTTGCTTCGTAAAAATTTTTTAACGATCAAAAATCAGTAATTGCAATCACTATAACTTTTGTTCTGTGTAACATATTTCAGTCAAACATGGAGGTTATATGTAAATATGAAATAGCTTAGCGCCTGAAATTTTTTTATTTTCTATCTCATCTCTACTTTTGGCCTAAATATTAGCAAAAAGCCAGAAGTGGTTACTTTTTAATGGCCTACCCTGTATATGTTTGTAGTCTTGCACTGGCTTCCTGTAGCAGCACGTATCCACTACAAGATCGTGTTTCTAGTATCCAAGGCTCAGTTAGGCTGTGCCCCGAGATATCTCTCTGACTATATAATTTTGCGAAAGCCGTTATCTGCAACAATAACATCTTGTTCTTTACGCTCTGCTGACCGTCTTGATCTTTCTGCGCATGTACGAATAAAACTGTTCTGGCTCAACACCAAGCGTTTGCTGTTCTGTGTCAATATACCTGGGATGACCTTCCTCCGTCATCATAAGGACATAACTACTGACTGGATTCTCTCCATCGGTTTCTCGCTCTTTAAAGATGATTCTTTTCCTCCGAAGTTTCTGTGCTGAGTAGTTATTCTACAAAAGGCGCTATATAAATCTAAAGATGCGATACGATAATGTATTTTGTTGGTGAACAATAATGAGAAAATACTGAGAAAACGCATTTTGAAAACGGTGAACGAACTTTTATGTTACCCTATAGATTGCTGTTATTACCGGTTTATTATCGTCACAATGAGTCATCGGCTTTGTTATTATCCGTGTCTTCAAATGCTGCAAACCAATCCCTCTAATCATCTGCAAGTGTTTTGACTCTGTTTAAAATTTTCAACAGCACTATATGCCTAGTGACCTAGGGTTCAATATCCAAGAGGGCAGACAAAGATATTTCACCTGGATTTTGAACAAAATAGGCAACACTGTATAATTATGGTTGTTACAGATGGCCAGGAAAAAAGTATTGCGGGAAATCTTTGCATAAAACGAATTTGTTGCAATTTTTGCAAAATTTATGTCATCTTGTGGCTGTATGTTTTGCCATGTAAGTGAGGTGACCCGACAAAATAGCCTCAGACAAAATTTCCCCACACAAAAAAGCCTATGACAAAATGGTTCAATCTCTACAAATATTTAAAAAACAAGGTCCAACAGACATCACTTGTCTTAATCTTCAGGGAAACGTCAACGGAGGTTCCATTGAAATGTTCAAATCTAAATCTTAAAAATGTAAGAGTTGTGTAAAGCACTAAGATTTTGCGATATTCTGCGCAGATATTCCAAAATGTCAGATTCGGCGTAGGCCTATATTGGAATTAGAGTTTGTAAGTTGCATTTACATCGTCTTCGAGTCTTCGAGCCGTTGAACCACTGTACGAAAACGTTCGAGCTCTAGTTCCATACTATCTTGTTCTTTTCTGAACTGGTCTAAGAGTTTGTACACAAAGGGATGATGACAATCAATGGTTGGTTAGAAAGCCCGATGACACGCTTAAGCCTACAAGTAGTTGTTAGCTTGCTGTAGGCCTAATGCCGGTAAGCCTTCCATTATTCTTTCGCGGACGTTCAATAAACTACTCGCGAGACTATTATCTATTTTACGGTTCCGTCTTTGTCGCCCTATAATTGTCTTCCCAATACTCAACGATAACGTTCGTTTGTAGATGACAACTTTCTGCTAATCGCTCAAACACATAACGATATCGGCAATCTGGACATAACTTAATAACAAGAGCATTTTAACATGTAAACGTATGTTTTGCAACGCTTTTCAGTTAGGCTACACTCTTGAACTTTCCTCCATGCATAGGCATTGTCCAAGATAGAATAGACAGCCGACCACAACCGCAGTTTGAAAAAACACGTATCACCGCTGTCATCCACACCTTTCTCCTCTGTGTAGCCTGACACCAAATCTTATGCTACACTGTCTAACTGTAATACTTTTGAACTGTGTAAGAATTCAAACAAACACGCTGATGAATGCCGTTTTCGAATTTTCTTTTTCCAACAAGCGGTCAGTTCGCTATCAGCATAAAACAACGATTATCAAACAACAACTAAAACTCTACACACAATATCGGCTGTTATCAATCTTGAACCACATCTCATCACTTCTAAATTGAACATGCCGCCTATGCGTAAGCAGCGTAACACACCTGTGTGTTACACCATGACCCTTTCCATGTCTAGCCTACTCATTATACATTCAAGAACAAAACGTGCGCCGCTCAACACGATCAGCGTACCTAAAAGCCCGACTAGTTAGGAGCGACTCTGAGTAGTCGTCTTGAAAGGGCTTTATATGAAATAGAGAGATTGATGGATGGATGGATAATAATAACAAATATACAACAATTCGTTTCATACTTATTGTTTGATTGGTAATTAATACTTTTTAAAATTCTGTATTCATGTCATCAACAATGATCTTTCTGATCCTGAGTACATACTATCTAAGGAATCTTCTCCCTCCAATTAGGACTTTTGAGCACCAGCTACGGCCGATGTGAACACAGGAGGGTTGTTCCTCGGGCTGATGATTTCACCCGGTGTGGACCGTGTGGCTTCATCACTGGATTAGGCCTACTGTATCAGTGTCTTAATCCAAATTTTACTTTTCTCTCTGACTCCCCTTCTGTTGCTATCAGGCATTTTATACTTCAAAGTTCTGTAAAATTACTATGCTTTTGATGATATAAAACTTATGCATAATGATACTATTGATTGTAGGCTTACTTGAAAATTATGTCTGTACATGTTGTGCATTAGCAGACATTTGATTACTTACTTATAGAAATATTTTGTTACAAAATTATATACGTATATATGTTTCATATATGTATATATAGAAATATATAATGATAATCGTGTGTCTTTCAGTGAAACATTAGCACTTGCCCAGCCACACAGAGACTCACCAACTCATATTATATGCACACATCTGTATTGAATGAGCACGTTCATGAGCAAAGCAAGAGATATTAGCAAGCGCATAAGTATTTGCCATACATGCATTAATCCCTACACTATGACAGATACAAACTTGCAGATTTAATCACAATATGTTCTTATTCATTCAAATGGTATGTACGCGATGAGATTACTTAATTTTGTAGTAACATATGATTACTAGTTTAACACCACTCGTGCTTGACTGTATGGTCGCCGCATGTGCTAATATTGGCCTTTCTTTAAGCACTAATATTGCGTTTTCTTGGCAGTTACTAGTAACGTTTCTATTGTTTTTTATTATTAGCATGTTAGACACAAATTGTTTTAAATGCGAATGACTAAGCGGATGTCTCGATAAATTTTGCACTATTTTCAGATTAATCTGTTGAAAATTTGTTTAACTTTGCGCTTTCTGTTTCCAATAATATTTGGTTCATGTATTTGACTAACTAAATCACGCAATCGTGTTAATCTTAATTAATTAACCTTAATTCAACTTGACATTTTGGCTTTGATCAGCTCTTATTTTGTGATGTGAATACGGTTGCCAATGAATGAGCGACTTGTTGCCATTGCGTTTTTGTTTCGAACCTTGATGAAACCTAACATAATCAATGAGCGATTACCATTGTCATCGTTAACTTCAGACCGTTCAAGCGCTTCATAAAAACCAAACGTGTATCAATAATAATTGAGGCGCTGATCGCCAGATTTACCTAACCGCCGAAATTTCCAATGTTGTGTGTATGATGCCAATCTTGTTAGTGATAGCTCTTTTACGGAGAACAATGATGCCAGAGTGGCCTAATGAAAAGCCTCTTTCCTAGGCGTTTCGTGCTTACCGTCCATGCAGTATCGCTGTACAAGTGAATGGACAAAACTGTACTTTACACCCCTTTGTGGTGTCTCTCAATTCCGGAATCTACTTTTTCATCGCCACGCGACCACTCTCCACCGTCATCACCCGATTACCACCATGGCACCATGTTGATTCATTGATTGTTTGGTTGCATTAGTGATTGATCGATCGATTGAGTGATTGGTTTGGCTTAAAGGCAATTCAGTTCAGAATTGACTTTCACGCGCCTTCACAATGTTATAAGTGACACAGAGTTGTAACACCATGCTGTCTTCTCTCCGTATATTGTCATGGCCAGAGTTGTATGGTCTCGAGACAGTTTTTTAGTGTCTCAGTTTCGGAAGCCTGCTGTCTCGGTCTCGAGGTAGTGTCTCGAATTTTTAGAAACTGTCTTGAAGTGAAAGTCTTGTTCTGTCTCGAACAAGCGGTCTCGATAAGTTTTACGCTAACTGTCTTAAAATTTTGAGGTAGAAACTGAAATCGGAATTTACGAGAAACGGTAATTCTGGTTAACGCGCGAGTCACATAATACTGAAATCAATTCAATTGTCTTAAAGTAGAAAAATGTCTGAGAGAGAACCTGAAATTGTGAAGTTTGCGTTTACGCAATTTGAAGATAGCCCTATTTACAAGCAATAGCTATTGGCTATTAGTTTGTCATTGATGTAAAACCACTATAACCGAAACGATCGGAACACTCAGGGTGAGTAAGGATATGCGCAAATTTATAATTTCGTTTGGTATTTGGTATCGAATTTGCTTGTTTAAAATCGTCTAGAACATTTCACACCTGCTTTCTTTATACTATTCAAAAGATAGGCCAAAGAAGAAATATCGAAAAAGATAAAATTCGGCCATATAGAGACTGTTCTTGGGAATTGATACAATATACATTATAATTAATTTTCAAATTGAAATTACAAATGAACCTTATTCCCGAAAACTGATACATTAGTATTTTACAGCCTTTTATATAGGATCACTTGTCTTTTACTGTCTCGAACTGTCTTGAACCTAGAGTCTCGGTCTCGGTCTCGGTACCTCACTGTCTCTGTCTCGTCTTGGTCTTGAAGTTTAAAGTCTTGCATACAACACTGGTCCTGGCACCGGAACGAACCTAGCTGCTTGGCTATTGCGAAACTTAGTCGATATATATCGTCGGTGAATTATCTGGCCTTCCTGGCGTGGCTTTTTGTGAACGCTGAGAATGTTTGCGAGGATTTCCATAACATCACATACATCACATTGCACTGTTGTGCATAGGCCTACAAGCAACATCTTTGTGCATCGAGACCGCATTGGGGTTAGGGGAGCTGAATTTCTCCACGAAGAGGTTGACCCACTAACTTAAACATGGATGCTCATTAGCTTTGGATTGGGTGTTCCTGACATCAATTGCCAACTAGGTCAATCTCAGATTCTTCAGTCTATGACGTCGGTGTAGATAGTGCTAATTGTGCTTGTAAAACATTGCAAGAATGTTAAAACCATAGACCAGGACGCACAGGAACGCGAGTTAATATGAATATACAGCGTTGCCTAAAATAGATGATAAAGTTAGCTATACACAGCAGTCCTGAAACCGCTGATGTCCACAGCGAGTATTTTTTTGAGGGCGGGAGAAGCCAAGCCTTGTTTACGAATTTCACTCTTGAAGTGTGTTCCATAATGTTTCCAGTCGCTCACAGTGACTTTATTTCTTAAGTATTGAATTGCAAATAGCTTAAACCTACTTAGAAGTTAGCACAACACTCCATTAAAGTCATCTGCACAGTTAACAGAGACAATTGAACACCTTGTGTCAGAAACACACATTTTTATACACTGCAGTGTTGTGCATAAATCTTGCATTAACAAATCAAATTGCGTTTTCCTCAACTGCCTGTGTTGCTATTTATGTTCAATTCATTGAGACACTGACCCAGGCGTGCGCAGCTCACGACATTCAGCTTTGGCCTTCTAGACGTGAGTTACATAAATTATGCAGTGCAGTATGCCTATGTCTACTGCGGTGCCTTCTGCGATGTCTTCTACCCGGAATACCCGCATCCAGTTTAAAGTTGCACGCTAACGGGAAAAGTTACAAGGACTTACAGTTGGCTTGTTAAAATGCAAGCTTTGGCTAACCAGACGAAATTATTAACCTCTGATAAGAGTGATAAGTGATTGAGAGACATACAAATTCTGAGACTAATTTGTTAATCACAGACGGCGTCGTTATCAGGCAGCCTGGGGGAAGAGTTGTTTACAAATGATACATATGTATATGTTCTGCACCCTAAGGATGTGTGTAGTGTGTTTATATGTGTGTATTTGATTTATATGTGTGCTTTGCCTGGTCCGTATATCAATGAGGATATGTACGTCTGAATGTGTGCGTAGGAGATGTGCATGTATGTGCACCAGAGGTGCAACAAGGTTTTGAAAAGTGGGGGGCATAATTTCTAAAATATTGAGCAAAATTTGTTGACCCCTATTTTTTTAAATTTTCCCTCGGAAATTTGAAAAATGGGGGGCACAAATTATCTTAACAAAAGTCGTCTTAAAAAGCCATTGGCGAAAAATAAAAAAGAACCGATTTGGGGGAGGCACATGGAGCACTAAGCACATGGAGCACTGAGCACTAAAACAGGGGAGGCTCTGCCCTCCCCCCCCAGTTTTGAAACACCCATGATGTGCACATAATATGCTTGTACGTGAGAATGTATAATTTTATTTGCTGTGCTAGTCCTGTCTAAACATGTATGTTTAACAATGCACATGTGTATTTATGCGCGCATATGTATGTACGAGTGTACGCGTGTGTGTGTGTGTGTGTGTGTGTGTGTGTGTGTGTGTGTGTGTGTGTGCGAATATGAATTTGTATATATTATATGTGCAATTATGTGTGCCCGTGCATTCGTAAATTGCGAATATTTGAACATTTGAATATTTGACCAATTCAGGTTATGTGTGCACCTATGGATATATAAACTTATTGTCTTTATGCAGATAGTTAACTAGTTAAGAATTTTTTTCCATGTTTCAATGTCATATCAGCTGCCACAATAGGGGACTCTGTGGGCAGTTCATCAAGTAGAAACAGGTGGCGCCAGTATGCACATAGGTCTAAGAAATTTTTTTTATATTGGCCATGCGTTGTTTATTTATGATGTTCCGATCGATGGCTGGCGTAAGAATTAAAATGTAATTCCATTATGGATAAATACATAAATTTGAACACTAGAAATGGAGAGAGGAGAGGGCAACCTATGTCTCATTTTTACGTCCAATCACAGTGGACTTTCCATTTACCGCTGTGCGAACAAGAAAATTATAAATATTGCATGCAGGTTAAGACCTTCAGATCTAATAGGTTGCCGACTTCTTTTCCTTTGAATTTTGGCACTCAGCAATACGTAGTTATTTTATAATTTGGCTAACTTTTAGAATACTTTTGCGTGAAGAAACATACATCACACAATTTTACCTCGGGTATCTTATCCACATTTGATACTGGCGCCATCTATTTCACAGAGTCCCTTATTACTTGTCGTATTAGGGTGACCCGACTACGAGACTTGTGTCCTTTTTGGGGTTTCTTCCTTGTTGGCTCCTTTTCCTTAAAAAACTAGACTTGAATTATACTTGTAGTACTTGCTTGGATCATGCAATGAGTCAGACCCTATGTGTCCTCGAGGTTTGGATGGCGACAATACCAGTTGTTATGTTGTTATGTTATGTTAATTTTTGTATCTCTTCTATACACTTTCTCCAGTTTTACCGCATATACGTATTATGCACACATGTATGTTAGACACGTGTTTGGATTTTGACCTCTGCTTGTCTCTTTGTTTTGGTTAAACGCATGTTTATCTGTCATTTGAGTGCCCTAGAATTGAGATAAGTATTAGGCTACATCCTTTTGGGCTGCAAGGTCTGCGAGATGTAAGCCTGAGGCTGAGACTGACGATGACGATGACGCACAGGCATAATCAGTTTAGATAACATTATGGGGAGAGATTCAACATCGTTTGCATGTTCACAACGAAGCGGCGGGTTTAGTCAGCCACAGTGCTATTTAATATCTAGAATTATAGGGCTACTTAGTCGATGTAGAACGTTATGTGTCATTGCCACCAATAGTAGGCCAATACTTTCACTTTTGAAACGGAGATGAGTAAGTTATTCCTGTATTTATTTCTTCGTTTTAACTTCTATAAATCACTGATTGTTACGTTACTTATCTCTTGTATATGCGCATAATTTGTGATAATTTAAAGCAGAGGCGTAACAAGGTTTTGAAAAGTTGGGGGCATAATTTAAAAAAATATTGCGCGAAGCGGAAAATTTTTTTTTTGCCCTCCCACTTTTTTAATTTGGCCCCCCCCCCAGAAATTTAAAAAATGGGGTACACAAATTATCTTAGCAAAAGTAATCTTAAAAATCCATTTTATAAACATAAAAAGAACCGATTTGGGGGACACATGGGGGCACTGAGCACTAAAACTGGGGGGCCGGTGCCACCCCTGGCCCCCGCTTGTTACACCCCTGATTTGAAGTCTATCAAGCTGGACAGTGTCAACACTGGAATATTATGAACTCAGAAGATTTGCATCTCTAGTAGCTGTCAATGTAAAAGTTAAGAAGTGTAATGGTAATGTAAGTCCTTTCACATTCTCAGCGCCAAAAACCCACGTTGGGAGACCAGGCTATACCTTCCATGTTACTGTCCTGGCATCAGAGCGAATAAACAACTTGGCACTAACAGACTTCAACTGACGTAACTGCGGCGAGGTTAATTTTTTCTCCCTAACGTAACTCTTGTGCGATGCTGAGGAATTATGAGGCCCTATGTCCAAGACGCGCACGCAATTCCCAGAATGTTCAATTGTTCATCATACGAACGTGAAAAGAGCTATATATTAAAATATTTCGAATGCAGCCGACTGCTTTTGTTCACTTGTTAATACGGCAACATTGTACAGGCTATGAACGAAACGTGACGATTTTACGAGAATTTTTAGGGTCTACGATCTTACATGTGAGACACCAAACAAAGTAGCAATATCTATGTTTTTCATCAAGATCAGTGTTATTTTCTGTGTTGTCTATGTTTACGTGTCCTTTGGTTCGAAGTCCATATTTTTGTCGGGCGAATTCCGAAATTTTACTTTGGACTGTATGCCGGATGTGCCCAACTGGTTCCCCCTCCAGCAGTGAATCTCGTAGCACATCAGCGCTTTGGTATGGCGATCATTGCATGGTCTCACCTCTGCCTGTCGTCGCGACCTCTGATACTCTACGTTGAGGGTACCTGGTGGCCGCTCTCTCAAAGGCACTGGCAGACACAAAACGCGATAATACGAATCGAACTGTTTTTATTGCTCACATGAATGCAAGCACGCATTCCGAAAGCAATGAGACAAAAAATGATAATGATGGCATCTTAGCACGTTGTTTTGCTGATCGCATCATCCTACACTTAATTGCAAAGATCATATTTTTTACAGATGTGTTTCTAATTTCTGGGGATTTGATTTATGTGACACCGTTTAGTTCAGCTGTGTTTCATGAGTGATTTAGAATAATTTCCATGTATTCCTTTAACATAAGAGTATGAGACTTGTCCATGTTCGTAGGCATCGTCTAGCTCTTTCAGAGAATTCAGAGTGGCATTTCTGTATAGCAGGTTTAAAGTTTTGACTCAGCGTGGCCTTATTTGGGTCACTTGTGGAAAACAAGGACATATAATTTTTAATGTTGTTAATGCAACATAGATGTTGACAGGTGATCGATATAGATTTGCTGGTGTTCCTACTTACACTACATGGCTTCTAATGCCTCCGCTGCTGTTCGTGCAATGAGTCAGACCCTAGGTGTCCTCGAGGTTTGGATGGCGACAAACCAACCGCCTGCGACTCAACCCAACAAAAGCTCAATTTATCGGGATGGGCACTCGCCAGCAGCTTATAAAGCTTGATTTAACCGCCATTACTGCTGACTTCCCCCTCTATGTATTTTCCTCTGTTGTCCGGAACATAAGCTTGGAGTCAGGTTGAACCAAGAGCTTACCTCTGCTTCTCATATTCACCGTCTCTGCCGTGATTCATAGTACCAATTGCGTCAGCTCAGCACTGTTGCTCGCTCGCTATTTCCAGACGCCACCGCTTTACTTGTCCACTCCTTAATCACAACCAGGCTAGATTACTGTTGTTCACTCTTTGCAGGTCTTATAGTTGGGTGGTTGCTGTGCCTGGACAGGGTCCTGCGCTCTACAGACTGCCGTATGTCTTGTCGGTCGCATTACGAAATTTGGCCGTCTACTTGCTTGGTGTGCTCCATTGGATCTCCTTCCAGCAGCGAATCTCGTACCGTATCGTCGTTTTTGTCTGGCGGTCCTTGCTGGGTCTCGCCCCTGCCTATCTTCGCAATCTCTGCTACTCGACTTTGGATGCACCGGGTCGCCGCTTTCTCCGCTCTACTGAGTGAGGCCTGCTTATTGTCCCATTTGCGCATACAACTACTAAACAGGATCGCACCTTTTAAAAGTTCTCAGTGGTTGTCTCCTCGCTCTAGAACACGCTCTCGTAGGCGTTGCGCTTGTCGCCCAGTGTCCTCTCTCGTCTCTTTTTATAATCACATTAAAACTGGTCTTTTCAGCCGTGCCGGGGTCGGTAGCGCTTCTGAGTAGTAACCTTGAAGGGACTCTATAATGAACGCTTCGTAATGAATAAATGAATGAATTGTGATCCTTTTTAATTGCAGCTTTAAATAACATTAGATTCATTTAAAGGTTTGGAGCATTGAAGAGAAAGTATAGCGGAAATCCCATCATGTTTTTCTATCACATCACTGTCACAGTAGCTGTTTGGACGATGTTGCAACGTTACGTTTTTCTTTCCATAATTTCCTCGATGATTTACATAAATACACTCGGTGTCATCCTGCTAGGCTTCTGATGCCTCTTAATTTATGCTTTGGTTTCTTGATAATTTTGCTGTTATTTGGTGTAACTCCTGCTGCCACTGAACGTTTCCCACATCAATATTTGTCCAGACTATTAAGTGTCATCCGGCAAGGCCACTGATAACGCTGGATGCATCCCTTTCTCGCTAGTTTCTCCTTTATCTGGCTTTACAGACGTTTATAATGTGTTTTAATTTCCTACTTTATCAGTGTTATCGCATTTGGTTGCACGTGCTGCTGGGTACAATCCTGTTTAGAAGAGTGAGTAGGAGTTTTAGGGAGTTTATGGCAGATTAATGAACGGTTATACGACGATTGAGGAATGGTGAATAATAAAGTGACGGTTTTAATAGAAGCAATACAAAATTATCAAGTGATAATGATCAATATAAACAATTCTAAATGAGAAATGAGCATGTTGAAGTCTTATTTATCTGTTCTCTAACTAGATTCAGGAACAGCCGTCCAGGTGATCGTGATCAAGGATGACCACTCGTTTGAACTAGACGAATTGGCCCTCAAGAAGATTCTCCTTGATCCCAAGGTCAAGGACAGAAAGGTCATTGTTCTGTCCATTGCTGGAGCGTATCGCACGGGAAAGTCCTTCCTTCTCAATTTCATTCTGCGATTTCTAAATGCAGGAGTAAGTGAGCGTTGTTAGTGTGTCTAGCTTTCTTTGCCATACTCGTCTCTGCTGCAGTCTGTGTCTTTCTGTCTATCTCTCTCTGTCTCTGTCTCTCTCTGTTTCTCACTCTATCTCTGTCACTATATCTGTATCTGTCTCTCTGTATCTATCTGTCTGTCTCTCCTCCCCTCCCTCTGTTTCTCTCTGTCTTTGTCTGCGTGTGTGTCTGTCTGTCTGTGTGTGTGTGTGTGTCTGTCTGTCTCTTTCAATCTCTCGGTCAACCTGTCAGATGCTTTCAAGTTAGCTGCAGTAGTCAGTCAGTTAGCCTGCAGGTGCCAAAAAGGGTGATTCCAGACATCTCCCCACGGATATTTCCCCCGGATTTATTTTCCCCTTATAACATCCTCATTTACCCGCTTAATCAGCACAAATGTTTTTTTATTACATGCGTCATATTTTATATTTCAATTAATTGTTCATTTGTCATCAATTATTTAAAAACCAAAACGATGTTTGACATGGATCCATGACTATCTTAATTATGTGGCAGCTTAGGTGTGTATAGAGGCGCCGTAACAAAAGCGCGCAGTAATAAGCGCGCCGACATAAGCGCGCGAAAAACCCCGAAAAATGGACGCAAGACATAAGCGCACACAGTTATAAAACTACAATACAAGAAGAAATAATACGCACTATTTGGTATTGGTGAATCGTCGTTCCCGCTTCCATTTAGATATATTTGTTTCATCAATCCCGCTTCCATTTAGGTATCTTTCCCCAGTTGACGTGTTTTAATGAAATAATTTTTAAAAACACGTGTGTGCTGCGCGCTTTTGTCGACGCGCTAATGTCGGCGCGCTTATGTCGGGTCGCCGTGTATAGTATCTGCATACATCGATTTCCTTGCACAGACTTGGCACTTTTAATTTTAAATAAAGACTAGTCGAATAAAAGAATTGTTCCTAAAATGGAAGTTGGATAGCCGCTAAGTATTCTTGCTTGAGCAATTTCATTGATGAAAATAGCTATTCTCGAGAAGAAGCTGGATCAGTGAAGAGAAGTCGTCTTCACAAATAGGGGCTGTATTGATCTCGAAATTATTGCTTTAAAGGAAGCAGGATTTATTAAATGAATCATGACTATGCTGAAGCTAGATTGATGATGTGATGCTGCTTAAATGGAAGTTGAATCGCTGATAAGAATTATGTTGAAATTGAAGCTGGACCGATGAAAAGATATCTTCTTAAATGGTAGTTAGATTGATAAAAGAATGACATTTAAATGGAAGCATGATAGAGAAAAGGAATTCAGTTTGAATAGAAGCTTGATTGGTGACCATATTTAGGCCTAAAAAGAAGCTGGATTCTGAGTGGATTGATGAGTAAATACTGTTTAAGCGGAAACTGGATCGATTAAAATGATCACGTTAAAACGGAAGCTGAATTTGTAAAGGAATTCTGCTTAATGAAAGCGGTATCGAGGAATGCAATTCACTTTGAACTGAGACTGGATTGATGAACAGATTTATGCTTAAATCAAAGGTGGATTGACGAAAATGATCGTGCTTAATTAAAAGCTGAGTAGATGAAAAGAAAATTGCTTTAATAGAAGCTTTATTGATGAGGAAATAATTCTGCTTGAATACAAACGGGGTTGATGAAACAACTGCAACAAGACAGGTAGTCTGATTTTGAACCAATTAGTCTGTCAGTTAGCAAGTCAGCTAGACGTTGATATAAAATTAACAATCATTAGGCCTAATTAAGGCAATCAACCAGTCGTTCTTTCTACTGACTAACTGGCAACTGGTCAGTGCTGATATTTTCCGTTATCGCAGGACTGTAACGAAGATCCGGAAGCTCCGTTGAAAGGATTTGAGTGGAAAGTAGGAGCGGAAAGGAATACCACTGGGATCCTGATGTGGAGCAAACCGTTTGAGCTGAAGCTCGCCAATGGGGAGAAGGTGAGATACGCCATACTAATTTGTACCAGGTTAGAGCAAATTTCAGACACATATTGACACTGTGTCTATTCAATCGTGCAATCACTCCTAAAATATCTATCATTCCTCCTTTTAGAATTTTACTCAGAGGGGAGCCTGTGCACTCTGGCGTTACCAGAGCTTCGAGGTTAGGGACTCCTAACGACTAAGGGACACGGGGAGACCCGGGAAGTGCCGTCCCAGAAGCCGATGCAACTTTTAGCATTTGACGAATTGCTATGTACAACCTTTCAGGGTTCACGTTTCCTTCAAACATTTTAACTATAATTTCATATTAAAAGTGCCTTAATCTAGATGGATTTTGCACTTTTATTTAAAAAATATCGTTGAAAACATTTGACTATAATTATTACAAGTGAGGAAGAGCTGAGATTTTAGGTGTTTGACGCCGCAAAATCGTTTGGAAGGTCTAGTGCTCTCTAGCACGGAGGAGAGCATATCTTCAAAACGATCTTGGCCAATTTTGGCTTCATCTTTGGCTACTGATTGGGCCAATAGGCCTACCACAGCGGTGCACAAATTGCGACCACGAGTGGGATCATTGGTTATAGTTTAAAATGCATTTGTGTAGCGCTGTTTAAAAATTAATTGCGTAGAGGTTGACGGCTCAGCTGTGGGTCTGTGTGCCTGGTGTGCAGGGGCGTCCAGATAAGGTGGTGTCTGGAGGAAAATGCCTCCAATATCAGGTGGGGGGACATTTCATGCGTCTTAGGGGAATATCTGGCCTTTCTGGCACTTAATTGGGACCGAGGGTTTGCCTCCATCACTCAGAGGGGTATTGACGACCCTGCTGGTGTGATTAGGTCAACCTTCCGTGAATCAACCCTGAGAATAGGAGAAAAATAGCATAGGACTTTGTGTATTACTTGTGTAAATTGGGCAACCAATGCAGCATATCACGCATTCATACACACAGAGACATGCAATGATATTAGAAGCCGCCAGATGATCCGAGTAGACGAACGCGGGACCTGATCAAGTCGCCCAGTACCCGAGGGAAATACCGACAAGTACCGAGTAACAGCAGTCAATAATTCTTCGAAGGCTTGACAAGAGCCACGTCCGATTGATTGTTGATCTCTATTTGTTGGTGTGTTCAATTAAAAGGCGTGCGTGCTGTTGATGGACACCCAGGGAGCGTTTGACAGTCAGTCGACAGTTAAGGATTGCGCGACGATCTTCGCACTGAGCACGATGCTCAGTTCAGTCCAGGTCTACAACCTCATGTTGAACATCCACGAGAATGACCTTCAACACTTACAGGTCAGAGGTCATGCTAAATATTATGTAGGTCATCTTGCGTTGAGTGGGCATGAACATCTTACTCACCCATGTCATGTTTTATTATTAGAATGTTCGGACCGTATACGGGCACATCAGATGAAGCGTTGCTCAATCAACACTGGCAGCGATTGTGAGGAGTCTCACTCCATTAATTCATTGAAAAGCGCACAGACCGTTGGAGTGACCTCAGCCGATAGTCAGAGGTTATTCATCTACCAAATAAAACATGGCGAATGTCTTTTCGACATCATTCTTGTGCCTCGACGAATATCCGGACTTGTGTTTTCTTCCGCCAGTGAGGGACTACTCGTCGACATCGTATCCATGTTTGCGAATCAATATTGATCGTCGTTACTCTACCCTATCGACGCAGCTTGGCCTAGAGACACTGAACATCCATGCCATCTGTCAGCTGTCGAAGGGAATCCGTTGGTTGGTTCCACTCTTGTGCGTCGGCCCACCACTGGTGACTCTTTCAGCTTACTGTGCAATGTGTTGCTAATTTTTGCGAGATGATTTGTTAAGACTGATAGCGAACTATTTGTCACCCTCATCGGATTTTGACCTAGTATTAAAATTAATTCATTTAGCGCTGATGTAATACGTTGTCATTCCGCCGCGATTTGACATGGCGTTAAGAAATTTAGTAAATTTACACGCAACCTGATAGTTCGTTATGTACTTCTAGTTCTTCACGGAATACGGACGGTTGGCTCTGGACAAGTACAAGTCGAAGCCATTTCAGGCGAGCAAGATTTATCAATCCCGTGCACACAGCTGTAGCCTAGTTGATTTTGAGTTAGGCCTAACAACGATTAGGCCTACAGTGTTGTAATTTAACACCTAATGTATTTGGA
Organism: Bimastos eiseni; assembly: GCA_959347315.1. Classification (NCBI taxonomy): domain Eukaryota; kingdom Metazoa; phylum Annelida; class Clitellata; order Crassiclitellata; family Lumbricidae; genus Bimastos; species Bimastos eiseni. The sequence continues at coordinate 33,865,490 of OY365814.1, read as the reverse complement.
CGTTGATAAAATTAACAATTTGTAAAAGGTAATAGGGCCTACTTTATTTAATATCGCATGCATTTTATATAGGCATAATTAAACCAAGATGTCTGAGGCTGAGCTATTGGTCGTTGATTAAACTAATGTTTTAAATGCTAAGATCATTCAAATTTATTTTAGTAAAGTCTTGTATTGTTAAGATCTAACACGAATAAATTTTAACATTAGATGCCCACTGTCAGAATGTTATTTAATTTGTATTACAATTATTTAAGACTTGACATAATTTTAATGTAGCTTACGTAATTAGGCTATAGTTTATTAATGGTAAAATTTTCCACTAATGAGATATGATATTAGGTCTAAGTTTCTCAAATGGCAAGCAATAACAACGGCAGAATTCGTATTGCTGATAGAAATTAGTCACTAATTAAAATTTATATGATTTCAAACAACCATTGTTAAAAGTTGTTATCATTACAGTTCAATACAGTATAGACCCTATTAATATACATCAAAACAAATAAGTATTGAGTCTAGATTTGAATGAGTCAATTAAATCGGCCAGTTGCTGGGCATGAGGTTAGTTAGGTCTAGATAATTGGCTTCGTATAACTTATTACTGTTGATGAAAGGGTCATGTAACTGTTTAGGATCTGTATTTCTTGGTTCGAGATTGGCAATGTCCTTACGAGTACGAATACGGAAGCGAGGGCGGTGAGAGCTTACTCAACAAACGCCTATCGGCAAGTAACAACCTTTCCTCGGTCTTGTATATATGTGTAAACAGTAACTTATACGGACATAGGCATACTACTACTACTACTACTACTACTACTACTACTACTACTACTACTACTACTACTACTACTACTACTACTACTACTACTACTACTAGTAGTAGTAGTAGTAGTATTTAGTAGTAGTAGACTACTACTAGTAGTAGTAGTCTACTACTACTACTCCACCTACTACTTCCAGTTCCTCTACTACTACTACTACTACTACCAATACTCCCTCTGCTGATACCACACTGCTACGACAAGAATAAGAAGACGAAGATGAAGGAGTAGGATAAGTTGAGGAAGAAATAGAAAAAGAAAAAGGAGGAGAGAGAGAGAGAGTAAGACAGACACAGCTAGAGAGAGAGAAAGAAATGAAGGAGGAAAAGAAGACGAAATTTTGGTATGTCTTCCCCATAGAACTTATGACATTTTCTTTGTCTTTCATCTTGCATTTAAGAGTAACGTATGTTTCAGATAACGGTCGGCCAACATGCAGAGCTGCAGAAATTGAGACAGCATATCCCAACATGCTTTGCGAGGATCCGATGCTCTCTGTTACCTCACCCTGGAAAACAGGCGTCCACGTCTGAACATTTCGATGGTCGCCTCTCAGGTCAGTCTCGATTTGAGTAGATAGATTTCAAGAGCTCTAGGCAGCCGTTCGATCTTCATCCACCATGCTAACTACACCGGGACAGCTGCTGTGTTGCCCTGTGTGCTCTTGGTTTATAGTTTAGTAGGTCCTATATAGGCTGCGCTAATGGTCCTCTGTTCCTCTAAACCGTTTTGTGTTATAATTATTGTCTTGTGTTTTGTTGTGTAATGTATGTTGATGGATTTACACAAAGTAAAGTGGTGCACAGAAAGTGTGTAATGCCGCTGTCATCCTGCGCTTGTTTGTTTAGACATCGATGAAGACTTCAAGAATCATGTTCAGAAGTTCGTCACCAGCCTCTTGTCGACAGATAATTTGGTCGTGAAGGAAATTAACGGAACGCCAATCCTCGGAAAGGAACTCTTCGAATACTTTAAGGTATTAAAATTAGTCAGGTGTCCCCAATTAGACCAATAGCATCGTCTGTGTTCACGAATATCGTTGAAATAAAGTGGGCTCAATTGAACGAAGCTGCAATGATATGCATTAAACGTCGTTCACATTTACTATTTACATTTCTATTAGTATTAAAATTACATTTTATTCATGTTATTTATAGTGTTGTATTGGTTACTATAATGGTTAATAATTTTAAATATATTTTATATTTTATATTTGGAAACTCTGTAGCAGTTCTGGGCTCAGATTGGAACATTTGGGAGACTGGAGACTGATTGACTCTTAAGTTTAAAACATATTCAAAACTGTCAGCTAAAAACTAATGAGTCTGTAAAAATAATAATTATTATTATTTTAATAATAATTTATTTTAAATATTATTTCATGTGATGCTTCGCCATAATATTTGCAACTTACGAGGCCTATACGCCTATTGTTGTAATTATTACTATCTATTATGTTATCCGTTATGAGACGATTGAAATTAATTGAAAAATCAGCATCTAGGCTGCTTGACCGCGTGTTGGACACAGTGGACAGCACAGCAATAGACCATCGCGCACCCGAACTTTCATTACACGGATGTTTGAATCTACGCGACGGTTAAAAACAACGCAGCCCCAACTTTGGAAAGGCGATAAGTCAACATCATTCTCCATGATCTTAACGCGTCTGGCCGTGTAACGATATCCTGGGTCATGTAGGCCTACAGCTCTGCTTGTCTATGAAACTATGTTATAGTCAAGTGCTAAATAATCTGTTGATCACCCATTCATTCATTCATCGCTCCATGGGCTCAATGCCTGTGGGTACCCAATGTGTTCCCCATTCTGATTAATAAACGTATAATAAGTAAATTAAAATTGTCTGGTAATTAAAGTGACCGTTTCTGTCGTAGGAGTTCATTAAAATCTTTCATAGCAATAAGTTACCAGAGCCAATGTCGATATTTGAGGTAAGCCTCTGAGTTATCTTTTCGGTTTTGTTTTAATTTAAACTCATCTCATTCAGCGCTCGTGGATATGCCGATGCCTTGCGAGGGGCGCTTTAGATGTGTGGCGATAACGCTAACGTTATGTAAGCATCGGTTACTCGGAAATGCATGTGGATCTTGAAATGTGGTGTCACGCCAAACTCAATTATAGTGTGATCGTATGGTGTCAGAATAGAGGCCATACAGCGAGGAAGCTAAGACATATAGGTAGAAGTAAATTGCACTTGCTTGCAGGAGCGTCAACACCCTCTGAGTGATGGAGGAAAATCCCGGTTCCAAATGCCAGGAAGGCAAGATATTTCCCCTCTGAAAAGCAATAAATGTGCCCCCTACTTGAAGTTGGAGGCATTTGGAACCCTATATTTGGAACCCTTGCTTGCTTGAAGAAATAGCTCTTCGTTTTGTAAGCTAATTTAAAGAGAAGTTATTAATGAAATGCCATTACTTTGTAAAAATGATCATTCAATAGTTGCAACGGAAATCGAAATTGAATTATAAATGACCTGTACGTTGCGTGTGGTTGTATGTGCTTGCATTTGTGCTATAGCGTCTTTTAATTGTTGATACTGTGTTGCGATGTGTTTAGGTACAGTGTAGTGCAGTGTATACTTATTACCTTGTACAGGCGACTGCCGAGGTGAACAATTGCAATGCTTTGGCAACAGCAAAGGATCACTACACGAAGCGCATGGATTCGGTAGGTAGCTGAATATATTTAATATCACTATAATCGAGAATGATGACGAAAAAACTTGAAGTAGTAGCAGTGATAGTACCGGTAGCTGACTATGGGTTGTTGTCGTGTTGGTGTTGCATGATTTGGTGGTCGGTCACTAGCGGTGGTGGATATGATATACCCGACCGTTCCAGCTCTTGTCTCACCCTTACGCGACCCCCGGTTACTTCTCATCTCAGGTTCTCCAACCGACCCATATCCAACGCCGCACCACGTCTTTAGAACGACCTTCCTTCCTCCTGCATTCCTTACTTTCTTTTCGGTTCCTCCATCATCACTGTACTTTATCCAACAGCATCTGTCCCAAGTTCCCCTATCCATCACCCCTCAGGCTTTCCATTCTAAACTTAAGTCTCAATTTTTCAAGAACTCTTATACTCCTTGCTTGATATTTCAACTGTCAGTCCTAGACCAAGACGATACCCTCCTTAACAGCTATGCTCTGCCTCCGCTTACCCTCTGGAAACCGGACTCTGGCCTCCCACGGACTATCCTTTGGGCGACCCCTAGCTCTGATTTGATGCAGCGCTCGTGAATAAGCTGGTGCCCTGCGCTTGGCATTCAAGTGGCGCTTAAGAAGTTTGGAAATAACTACTACGGTTACGATGTTTTTGATGAACGTTGTTCTGGTTATTGTTGTGGTAATTACTTTGACGGACAGTGATGTTGGTATTATGTATATTGACACGTCCTTTAGAACGGCATTTCTCAATTGCAAGTTCATGAATATATTCAGGTCTGCGGAGCCCACAAGCCCTACGTTAAACCTGACACATTGGTACGGAGACACGGGTTCTGTAAGACAGAGGCCATCCAACATTTCCAATCGATCAGCAAGATGGGTGGAGAGGATATGAGCCGTCGCTTCCAAGGTCAACTCGAACAACAACTCGAAGAGTTGTATATCATATACAAACGCGTCAACTCGGCAAAGAAAAGGGAATGCAAATTATGCTGCATACGTGTATCTATCTAAGCCCCCATGTTTGTAACTGAGTATGTCGACGCCTGTCACGTCCTAACTCCTCCCACATATGAATTTTTGAAATAATCTCAGCTGAACCAAACGTATAGGCCTATGTTGATATTAAAGGGAAATAAAGCTTTGTACTCCATGAGGCCAGTTACTGTAGGCCTACGAGTTTCAAAAAAAATGTGCTGAAGCATTGTTGAAAAGCCTATTTTGAATTATTCGGCTCCGAACGAACTATTTCATGCGTTGTCACATTTCTGGCTGAATAGTTTTTGCGTTTTGTGTATTTAAAAATAATATTCGTTAATTTATTCAAACTGTCAAGTACACAGAAAGATTGCTTGATAGGCCTACAGAGGCAAATATAGTAGGCCCTATTGCAGTTGCAGTTTAAAGACACTGTGTGATAACAAGGATCGTTAGCGTCGCCCTCCTCCTTTGTCCATACTTGGGACTGGCACTGTCATGGTACAAACAGTGGAGGAGTTATGAAGGAGCAACAAACAATTAAGTTTTTAACGGTAGCTTTATATAACTGCATGGCAGCCAGCAAAGGCCCATCTGTGTTACTGCTCATTTTACAGTCGACTTCTATGAAGTGGAATCTTAGTCAACCTTGAGGGGCCAGCGGATATTGACCCTGCGTCTTTCAGCTATCTCTCCCTCCATGATTTCATCGCCTGTTGTTCGAATGATCTCTAACAGCTGAAGTGTTTTTAAAATGACATGTCGTTAAGCAATTGTAACAATTATGGTTCACCGTTGTTAACCCAGAGACGACGATCTCGTTTGAGAGGTGGGGGACACCCAATGAGAGGGGTAGGAGATGTGGGGACATATACGTATCCCCTTTATGTAAAAGTGGGGGAACTTGTCCCCCTAGATCTCCCGGATCGCCGCCTTTGCCCCATAGTCATCCTGCTCATAATCGTTTAGGCAGCGCCATCTTTAATGTTCACCGATTGCGAATGAGAGACAAGCTTGTTCAAGATTTAAACACAATTACCACTCATAGAAGCAGCCTTCTCTGAGAAGGCTTCGTGTTCCTGGAGTCTAATCGGGTTTCGTGCCCTAGCTACCACAATCTAATACGTAGCGTTATAACTCTCCTTGTATCTGCACCCGCCAACCTTCTGGCCATCCGCACTAGGGTCTCCTCTATTTTGCCTCGGGCTTCAATTCATTCCTCTGCTCGCCGACTGCTGGTCGTTCCCCTCATGCGCCCTGCCACAGCATAGCGCTGAGCAAATAATTGTGAATGAAGTCCAGACTTGCTCAACATTCCGAAGAATTAACTGCCAATAATGCATCCAATTTCACGTAGGAGGATTCTGTTTTTAGTCTTGGGGAGGATATTTTGCCTTCCATACCCTTGAGGTTTGCCTCCATCCTTCAGAGGGCATTGACGCCTCTGCGCATAAGCATAAGAATAATCGGTAATTGTTCGACTATAAGGTGATATTTAGTTTAAATTGGGTTGAAGTTTTATGAATGAACGAATTAGTATTTTTACCGAGCAATTTCTAAGTTGGCGAAATTAGTTCGAATACTCGGTGTTCAATGCTTAGTTCCTAGTTCTGTGAACGCGGCTTGTAGCATATTATGGAACCAGCGTAAAACTATTAATAGATCACAACAGAAATCGTCAGGATGCCTGATACAGGTTCGTTGTTAAAATAAAAATCTCAGAATGGTCTTCATAATCTCGATGCTCTGTTGGATTTTGCCAAGCAGTTGCTGGTCGTAATTCTCCTTTTATGCACTTTTAATTTGATCGGCGCAATATTTTTTTGTTCTAAGTCATCAGTTGCCGGATTTATTTGAAAGGCTGTGACACAATGTTTATGCGTGGAGCTTCTGCGGCAGAAACTTCGGCCTCTGAATGCATGGCAAAATTATTTCTGCGGCTGAAGGTTCTTCGCATATGTCTAAGGACGACACTAGCCCTGACCCTAACCAACCCTCACGCCGCCTAACCGACAATCACGACGCATTACAAAAATGTAGGTGCTTTTACCAATGCGCATGCGCCGAAAGTTGCGCATGCGCAGAGGTCTTTCCCCGCTAAATTTTTACGTATTCGGCCGCACAAGTAACATTTTTGTTAGTATGGTCGCAAAAATGTATTCAATTTTATATTGATCCGAGCAAGGACAATTTTTTCCTACAATAAAACGGTTGATATAAATATCAAAATTTCCTACGATGTTGTTGCATTTAAACTGATCGCTTTCGAAGATATGTATATTGTACGCTGCATTTTCACTTTTTACCATATGTGCATTTGTGGTGGTGTGCCTTTTTGCAATAGGTGCCAGAAAGATAAGGTGCTACATTTACACAAAACTTTCGTAGACTAGACACCTAAGAATAGATAATAGTGCTGGGAAGTGTGGAAGTAAAAGATTCAGCGTCTCTAAACTTACAACTGTGTTGTTTCGACCGGAAATTATCAAATTAAGAGTGCTTTTGCTAAAGAATGGCGTATACACTTCTTACGTTATCTCCTACCTTAAGGAAACCAAAGGTTATTAATTATACCAGTGCACTGAAGTGGCTCAAGATCTGAAGTGTCTTCACTCGAAATAACCACGATAGTTTTCTTCAGTTTTTGGTAACGTAAAACCATTGCTTTAGTTTTCAAAAAGCAAGGGATGAAGACTTTACAGACGACCAAAGTGGATAAACTCAGGTCCAAATCTTTTGTTGTTAATGTATCGCAAACATGACAACGTAAGACTCACAAGATATTTTAGTTTCCTGATCCCACAACTTTTCAATAACTTAGCTGATGTACTAGGGGAATTATCATCATCATCATCATCTGTTCATTCTTAGGCAAGTTATGCAAAACATCACAAGAGTACAAAGGAGCACATATGAATGTATAACAACACTGAGTGTCATAAGTAAGAACATACTCCCTGGTATTTTGGTGCCTTGTAGGGGTCCCTGAAGGATCAAAAGATCCTGCTAGCTAGGGTCTCCTGCCTTAGGAACATATTTACCATACAAGACAGTGAATGAGTTTATATAGAACTATATGTCAAAAGGATCAAGAGACGGAAGACAATAGGAGCTTAGGGAAATTGAACAATCCCCCCCTCCATACAATTATGACTGCATAATGCATGTGCTCTCATACTTGTCCCACTTTCTGGCCAGACTCGCTGCTCCCCTCCTGTCTTCAAACTGTTAAGTGATACTCTAGTGGAGTGGTGTTCGTGGATGGGTGTTCTGGTTGGCAACTTGTGACTAGATGACAATTAGGAAAGTTTATTAACAGTTATTAGGATGGTTTTAAGATATAAAAACAATTGAAAATGAAAGCAGTGATTTTTTAGAATATCATAATTGGTACAATACACAATAATGAAAATGGATTGATTGAATTTACAGACAGCATACAATCAGCCATCAAGGTAGTCTGTACTAAAGCTGCAAACAGTAGCGTCTCAATATTGAAACTGTAGCTGTGAAAGTAGCAAACAATTGCTAGCATAGCAGAGTTGGTAGCTTCCGATTCCTTTGAAGTTGAATGCAGTTGCGAGAGATAGCATAGCACTGACACCACACAAAGAGATGAGTGAGTTATTGTTTGTTTTTTCATCATACTTTCATTTCTTGATGCATCATAACAGGGCAAGTGGATGAGAGCGTAATTTGGCGTAAAGTGCAATTGTGCTTGTAAGCCTACGACGTAATGTAAATTTATAAATATATACTGTTTACGACGCTGTGTCGTAACATAGACGACAAGCGTCACCTTCCTCATTTTTCCAGGCTTTGGACTGGCACTACTATTTTATTAAACCCCATTATTATTAAGTAAGTATATTCTTGATTTCCTCCAAGTGCTGATATCGCTCTTTGATCAACAATGTATTTTAATGAATCAAAGCATTCTTGTCCAAAACTTTTTCCTCCTGAGGTTGTTGGCACTAATTCTGTTATGCGTTCTCGGCCTCGTGGGGTGGTGCTGTGGCCTCAGCCATGTAAGGAGTGGGTTTAAAAACATGACCTTGATCAAGCAGGACAGCTGCAAATGGTTTCCGTCGGCCTGTCTACGTGATCGTGATCGCGTATTTATATCATGAGGTACACTGTGGTCACTCCTATCAATTTATTCTTATTATTCATGTTACTGTTTTTATTTTTGTCCACAGATTATTTTTTAATCCGTTCACTTCTCTTGCCTTCCTTCCAACCCAACCATCTATTCAATATTTGTTCATATTTTACTTGTGAGAGTTGTTGGAGATGTCGTTAATTTGTTGTTAAATTCCTATTGTGTGGCCCAGCTGTTGATGTCAGGGTGTAGTATGTTATAGCTTCCAGATGTTGGTCTAGTAAAGTTCAAAGACTGAAAACAGCGATAGATGAAGACAGAAGCAACTCACTAGAAGGCAAAGTGAGGGAGAGAGCAAGATAAAGAGCAAAGCAGACTGATAGATGAAGACAAAGACAGGGAGACAGAGTCTGGGGCAGGGAGATACAGGCAAAAACAAATAGACACAGCTAACAGAGGGAGAGCGAGATAAAGCCAGACAGACAGTATAATATGGCGAGGCATGTAAAGGTGCTCTTTGACACAGATACTGTTAGATAGCGCTGAAGACCATCAGTGACAGACCAAAATAGACACACCCATATATTGGCACGGACAGATGACACGTATTTTGATGTGACGAGAAGGACAATGGGCCTTAATATTATATCCTGCCTGCTCTTCGCCTGCATACCATTCTCTTTACAAAGGGTACTCTGTTTAAGTCTGCTATTTAACAGTCTTTGGTCCAGGTTAATAACAAATGCTGTTCTGTGGTTCAAGGCACCACGAAAGCCTTCTGTTTTATGTCTCTGTTAAATTAATTAATCATTTAATCATGTTTGATATGAACTTCGGAATGCATTGTGTTATATTGGCCGATGGGCGATTGGTTAGAACTATATAGGTCATGTTACGAGGAGAGTAGTGGCTAAAGCGGTACACCCTCCACTCATAGGTTAATTGCTGGTGTAAAAGCGACCGCTTGAGCAAGTACATCCTTCACAATTGCTAAGAGGGGTTGATGTTATAAATGTGTGTACTTCTGAACCCATTTTAAAGGCAGGCAATAATCAGAATGCAGTTGTATTGCATTAAGTTTCCATTCTTTGGTATATTTGCTGTCCTTTGTGTAATGTTTCTACTCAATAACTGTTGCATGCGGCAAAGGGGCTGCATAAGTAACTGAATTACCGAAACTTAGCCATTATAGATCTATTTTAATTGAACACATTGCGATATTTACCATTAAAGGGACTAACATGGAAAGGATATAAAGCTGCAACGTGGCAGCCGATCAATGATCGTCTTTTCTTATATATTGCGGTCGATGTCTGTGATCGGCTATGTAATGAATAAAGTGACATACGGGAACTCGGCAGGATAACTTTTAACGTATAATCGCTGAAAAGGTCATTAAAATTAATGCTGCTCTTGTCGAAAAATCTTTCTTTGAACACAGTTTATTTATATTTCAAGTTCTATCAAATTAACCGTAATTAAGTCGTTTAATGTCGCTGACAAAAACAAACGCGACTGCAAATTATTCTGCAAAAGTCCCAGATTTAGTCATACACATGATCTAGGTCAATGACCCAGTTTTCGTGGGCTTCATATCCCTCTATAAGGTATAATTATGTCTGATATAGGGTGGCGTCATAGGCGGCCACAGCAGCAGTAGTGACATGTGACATTCCTATACCAGTATGGATTTCTGAAGAAAGCAACATCACCTGTGTCAATGTGTTTACCAGATGAACTCGTAGGACCCCTCCCTCGCTGTAGCTGGGCGCTGGCATAGATAAACCAGTAATTAGCAGCCTATAGCCCAGGTTTGCAGGTCTGGCTGCACTGTGTGGGCGCGTTTTCGTGTCTCTATGCGTGTGTGCGTGCGTGCGTATGTGTGTGTGAGTGTTCTTGCCGGTGTATGTGTGTTTGTATGCGTGTTTTACCTCTGTGTATGTGTATGTGTGTGTGTGTGTGTATGTGTGTGTGTGTGTGTGTGTGCATGGATATTATTTTGTCTTGGCCTTTGTCTTTATGTATCAGACTAATTGTGTTGAAACTGTCACAGTTACACCCAGTGTGATTACAAGTGCAGTATGAATGGATGGTGACAAGGCATTTAATACAGGAGTAGAATTTATCTGTACGGCATCCTTGCAAGGCGACCATCATGTTCTACGTCTAATTTAACCACCGCCTCCTCCTAGCGAATGAAGGGTTAGTCAAACTTATGAAGGGAGTGGGATTCGATCCATCGGGTCTTCGCGTCAGTGTGATATCCATTACTCGGAGGTCCCTCTCCGTGTGGCTGTGTATTAGCGTATGGTTGTATAATTGTGTGTGTATGTGTGCCCACCCTCTGTATGCTTGCATATGCATGTCTGTGTATATGTGTATGTATGCTTGTGTCACATCTGTGTGGTTGTTTAAGTGTGTGTGCCTCTGCATAAGGGTGTGTGTGTATGTGTTGGGAAAGATACCCAAAGAGCAACACCCACACACACAGAGACAGAGAGAGAGAGAGACAGAGAGAGAGAGACAGAGAGAGAGACAGAGAGAGAGAGACAGAGAGAGACAGAGAGAGAGAGAGAGACAGAGGCGGACTAAAATTAACAATAAAACATAAGAATTTTGAGACAAACACAGAGAGACAGACACAGCGATACAGACAGACTGACACACAGGCTAAGTCGTATGATGAGCTTCCATTGATTTTATAAGCGAAATGTCATTCTGTCGAGCTATGGCTGAATGATAACTGATGAGATTGCGTCATTGTTAATTGTCATGATATGTGACGGTGACAGCCACGACCCACTTCTTACCACCAGTATCTCTCCAGCCGTCATGGAATTGGGAAGTCGCTCGCATCCCGAGGAGGATATCGCGGACGGTATGCTCTATGGATGGTGGTAGTGAGTGGGAGAGTGCTTGTGTCTGTTGCCGGTGTTTATGTATGTATGATGGTATCTCGACAATTGCTATAGCGCTGTTTAAGTGGCTAAAGGATGCCAGCTATTCAGAACACAAGCAGTTAATCAGTGTGTGTGTGTGTGTGTCCTTGTGTGTGCATGTGTGTATGTGTGTGTGTGTGTGTGTGTGTGTGTGTGTGTGTGTGTGTGTGTGTGTGTGTGTGTGTGTGTGTGTGTGTGTGTGTATTTTCACAATGCCTTGTCTATAACATACTTTCAACATACTCGTATCGTTTATTTTCTTTGGATTTGCACTCATCAAACTGACAGTGGGTTGATCTTGGTGCACCATGGTTTTAGAACAACATTGACCTTAATTTCTGCAACCCTTAGGGATCAAATGTAACTTGAGAAATAAGATAAATATATTAATCTAAACTATAAAGCAGATAATTTTTCTTTGATCCACGAAAGGCTCATGGTCGGTATTTGGAAATTTTTACTTTCAAACTCAGAATTCGTTGACAGTCGATATAATAACAATAGCCACTTGCAATGACATCATCCAAAAGCTGTGTTAATTTTAATATACAAATTAGGCGCTTTAGTTATATAACTACGGCCTCACTCGGAGATGAAAGATTTGCGATCGGTGCTAATTTCAGAACGTAAGGAGCTTACCCTGTGAATTCAAACTTCAATCCCAGGCAAAGCTGGGTTGTAAGACTAGTAATACAAAAAATAAATGTACTGATGTGACTTCCTACTTGCAACAGATCCAGGGACTGGTAGTCCGGCGTTGGCCCTCCAGGTCGTAACGGCCGAGAATGACCATTCGTTCAACCTCAATGAGGCAGCCCTCGAGAGGATCCTGCTTGACCGCAGGGTCAGGGACAGCAAGGTCATCGTTCTGTCCATTGCCGGAGCATTCCGCAAAGGAAAGTCATTTCTACTCGACTTCTTCCTTCGGTATCTCTACACACGAGTGAGCATCGTCAGTCTCTTCTTGTCTGTTTGTCTATATGTCTAATTGTCTGTCTCTGAGCCTGTCTGTCTTTTTGTATGTCTGTCTGTTAGTCTATGTTTGTCTATATATGTATGCCTGTCTGTGCCTGCCTGTCTCTCTGTCTGTTTGCTTGTATGTCTGTGTATGTCAGGATACACAGACATGTCATGTACCCTGATAATTATGTACCAACTGACCTACATCACAAAGCCAGGCAATCTGTCTGTCCTTCAGCCAGTCAATCTTTCAACCAGTCAACCTTTCAGCTAGTCAATCTTTCAGTCAGCAAGTCTTTGATCCTATTGATCCTTGAGTTAGTCGATCGTTCATTTGGCTGCTGGTGAATTGTAGGGATCAAAGAACTGGATCGGTGATCCAGATGCTCCGTTGAAAGGTTTTCCGTGGAAAGGAGGATCGGAGCGGAACACCTCGGGTATACTCATGTGGAGCGACCCGTTCGAGGTGACCCTACCCAGTGGCGAAAAGGTGAGTCATGTCACAGGCTACAATAAATTACATTACTTTTTACTATATATAAAAATTATGTATGTTTTTTTATGTATATATCAATATCAATGAAAAATTAAAAAATTTTTTTATCAATTCCAATTTGCATGTTCAGTAAACAGATTGCAGATTTCATGAATTTCAAATGAGAACAAATAGGAGGCTGCCCAGAAGAGTCATATGACCCACAGGGCCTTAACAGGGCCACTCAATTTGCATATTAGTTTGAACGTAGCGGTGAGACGCATCTTATGGAGACAAAATATATTCTAGATATCAAACTAATCTTAGAGAATGCTTAACAAAGAACTTACTAAACATTAACTAACAACGTTGGCAGACAGTGACTGGCTGATTTCAGAGCAAACCTTTAATATTTTCATTACCAATAGGTTGTATTGTAAGGATTTAAAAAAAAATGATGTCATGGTTGGTGATTGCCTAATCCCTACTAGTATCCCATTCGAGGTAGATGGCCCAATAGACCTTAGAGCAAGGAGTCTAGTGTTTGTCCTTGCATAAGGCATATACTGGTCAGTATAACTCAACTTGTATAGTTGTATATGAATGTATGTTAGAAGTGGTGACAAAGTAACTACAAATGATGATGGTAAACGTTTATTTGCAACTTTATATATGAATGGACCCACAATGTATGTTTTTATGTATGTGTGTTTGTATGTATGTGTGTTTTTATGTATGTGTCTTTGTATGTATGTGTCTTTGTATGTATGTGTCTTTGTATGTGTGTTTGTATGTATGTGTCTTTGTATGTGTTTTTGTATGTATGTGTCTTTGTATATAAGTGTGATTTTGGGTATGTTTGTATGTAAGTGTGTGTTTATATGTATGTATGTATGTGGGACTTTTGATCCATTTAGATTGCCCTCTTGATGTCAGTGCTTGAAAAGCTGTAGGAAGAATTGTCATGTTATGTGATTTATGTGTTGTGTGCTATTTCAATGACAGTTTCATTAAAATCAGGAATGTATGCATACAAGTACCATTGTACCGGTTATGTTTGGAATGTGTCTGGAATATGTGTCAGACAATTAGTGCATCTAGATATTTTTTCGCTGTCTAAGCGTTTACTCTTTCCACAGACTACTAACCTAATCCAAACAGATGACTCCTCAGCCAGTGATTGAATTGTATGGGTTGGGGTTCAGAGGTGGGTGGGGTTCAACCCCTCAGTTCATTTTTCAACCCTGCCAGTTAATTCTAAAAAAAATAACTGGTGGGTTAAGTAAACCCACCCAGATCAGCTTTCAGTGGCTTAAGGTATCTTAACACAGCTAAGAATTGAGTTTGTGCACCAAAGCCCACAGTTACCCTATAATTTAGCCCATATACCGTTTTCAGGTTCGTAAAAATCCAGGTCATGTGAACATTTTTAAACCCACCCAGTTTAAATTAGGCAATTCAAACCCTGAACTTCTGTAGTACATTTCTGATGATGTCCTTTTGCCTTGAGATTCATTCTGTATTTTGATTATCGATTGTGTGTTTGTGGTGTGTTAGGCCTGTGTGTTGTTGATGGACACCCAGGGGGCGTTTGACAGCCAATCAACAGTTAAGGACTGTGCGACAGTCTTCGCTCTGAGTACGATGCTCAGCTCAGTCCAGGTCTACAATGTCACGTCAAACATACAGGAGGATGACCTTCAACACTTACAGGTCAGAGGTCGTGTTAAATGGTGGCCTGTCGGCCATCTGGTGTTGAGTAATCTGACTGATCGTAGACTATAAATTTCTGAGACGTTGCTCATAAGCGAAGCACAGGGAACCAGCTTGTTCACGAGCGCCGACGATTAGAGAGTTCATTAGAGATGGCGGGAGAATGAGTCCCTGGGTTACCCGGACAACTTCTCTGACTTGACCCAGCGATCGTGAATGAGCTGGTGCTATGTGCTTGGATTTCCGTGAGTGCACAGATTATGCAAATGGCGGTTGTTATGATATCGAATTTCGAGGAATTGTGCAATTCGAAATTACAAATGTCCATATATTGGAAGTGTGCTGAAAATAGTCGCCTTGACCTATAAATTTGCTTAAATTAAGGACGTTTTGTAAATGTTTTCATGGCACCAGAGCATTCCATTAATGGGCTTTATAGTTTAGATATGTGAGATACTCTTTTTGCTGTGTGCTTCTAGCTCTTCACAGAATATGGACGTTTGGCTTTGGAGGGAAGCAAGTCAAAACCATTTCAGGCAAGCGAGAATTCCTTTTCCCTTCAATCACCACCCATTTCTTATTAGTGCACACATAACAGTTAAAAATTCTACATGATTAAAATTTTATATGAATTGAGTATTGTTAAATTGAGACATTGGCAAAATTTAATATATATTTTATTGTCGTTAGGTTGCGTGTAATTTAAATTAAATATCAGTATTAATGTTGGGATTGTTAAAAATTAATTTAGGCGCTATTTGGGTAGTCTTAAATTCCTAATCATTAGAGTATCGCATAATTAAAATGGGAAAATCCCATAGTTGAAATTAATTTAGGCACTATTTGGGTAGTCTTAAATTCCTAATCATTAGAGTATCGCATAATTAAAATGTATTTATTATTAAAATTCAGTATGGCTATAATTTTGTATTATTAAAATTGGTAATGTTCATTACTTAACTCCTTATCACTAATTATTTTTTATAAAACATCATTCTATTTGGAAATTCAGTTCCCAATTACAGTTTTTTTAATGATTGGTTACCGTTGCTTGATCACAGTTTAATACAGTTGGAGATTTAAAATTTCTGAGTCTTTGTGATTAAAGATTGATTTGATTGTTTAGGATCTTCACTTCTTGGTTCGTGATTGGCCGTACCCTTATCAACATGAATATGGGTGGAAGGGTGGTGAGATGCTTCTAGCAAAGCGACTCGAGGTATAATATTGTTACTATTATTATTACTATTGATGAGGTTCAAATATCCAAAACAATTTAGTGGTGGTGGTAATCATAATTGTGTTATTATTAGTAGCAGTAACAGTGATAAGAGTAACAATAATAATTGTAATAGTAATGATATATTAATTATGATAATAGTTATAACAATAATAATGATAGTAATATCAGTCAATTAATCAATGAGAGTGTAACTAGAATAGTATAAGACTACTTCATGATGAAAGGAATCAACAAGAAATCTACTCAGAGGCGCTCCCAGTTCAACCACGGTCAAAGAGGACAAATTTAAGAGAAGGGTAGAAAGAAGATGAGGAGATCCTAGATAAAAGCCAGAGGTCCAGAGGAAGCACATTCCAAGTGGTAATGATAATAATAGGTGCAATTTCTGAGCACACCCTGTCTTTGTGCGTTTCAGATAACAAGTGGTCAGCATCAGGAGTTGCAGCAGCTGAGGAGACACCTGCGTTCCTGCTTCGCTAAGATCGGATGCTGTCTTATGCCGCATCCAGGACTCAAGGTCGCCACGAATCAACAGTTCGATGGTCGCCTCTCGGGTCCGTCACTGCCGTTGCTTATTGTTACATAGCATTGTTTTTGTTACATTTTGGTATGCGGTGTAAAATTGATAAGGAAAAGGTTCTCTGGCCTAAGTAAGGTCCATTATTGGCTTTTCTGCCACTTTAGGATGAGATGGGTGAGGTGGTTTCCCATTGCTTTGGACAAAAAAGTTATGGGTGAGCAACTTTTCCAAGGCTGCTATTTATGTAGAGACTTGAGGTGGGTTCGAACTTGCAACCCTTCGGCTACAAGCCACAGAACAAACCGCTATGCATTCCATTGTGTGACATTACGGTATTACAGCGCTCTCTATCCCATTTCTATTCTACTCTGAAATCTGTCTTCTTTGGCCGTGGTTGGACTGGACATCCATTTGAGTAGAATTCTTGGAGAGGTGCTATTTCAAGTTTCATTGCTTGATTTATTGATTATGTGTTGAGTGGATGTCAACAAGACATTGTTAAGGATTATTCTTTGGGTGTGGCTGTTTATTTTGTGTTGGTTGGTTTAGACATCGAAGATGACTTTAAGCTGCAGGTTCAGGAGTTCATCAGCTCTCTTCTGTCGCCAGACAGTCTCGTCGTCAAGGAAATCAACGGAACGAAAATCACCGGAAAAGAACTGATCGAATACTTCAAGGTATGGGCTCTACATTTATGCTGCACCTTATCTCTTGGTGGGCTTCCTTCAAACTATACTCAACTAAGCACGACAATGAATAAATATTAACGCGAGGCCGCGATGTTGCATTGTTATGGGCTCTCTCTTTCTTTCCATATTGCTTCTCCTAAGGAATGTAGCAGGACTACCAATGTTGTCTAACTCTTTCTCTTTATTTAACAAATGTCTTTGAAGCACTATTTCTCACGTAAGACATCTTGATATCTAAATGCTCTTCACCAGGTGACTGACTGACCATGCATCTGATTTGCCTTTCCACGAGACCTTGTGCGATTTGAAAATGTTTTTATATGAACTAACAAGCAACTGTCTCTTCATTACGAAGATATTTTTTATGAAGATTTTACGCTTGTATTTTTGTATCTATTTTTTGTGTATGTTTCTGTTACAGGCCTACATTAAGATCTACCAGGGCAATGAGTTACCAGAGCCAAAGTCAATGCTTGAGGTAGGCGCAAGATTCATCCTCTATTTCTCGTTTAATCTCTCAACTGTCGAGAGAGAGTTTTTGTGGTGACCTGAAAATATATGTTTCTCTCAAAGCTCATTACAGAGGAATTGTCAATTGAAGGCCAATCAGTTGTGGAAAAAATATCACTCAGAGGGACATCAGAAAGGAAAATATAGAGAGGAACAGAGCAAACATGGGTGTGTGTAAGAATATGTGTGTATTATAAGCATTTATGTGTGTGTTGGTGTGTGTGTGTGTGTGTGTGTGTGTGTGTGTGTGTGTGTGTGTGTGTGTGTGTGTGTGTGTGTGTGTGTGTGTGTTGGTGTGTGTGTGTGTGTGTGTGTGTGTGTGTGTGTGTGTGTGTGTGTGTGTGTGTGTGTGTGTGACATTTATGTGCATCTCTGTATTTGTGTCTGGACAGTTATATAGCACCTATCTGTTGTAGGTGTTCTCAACAAGATATTTTCATTGTTTGGATACATTACAATGAAGTGCAGGGTTGTTTGTTGTTTAGGCGACTGCAGAGGCGAACAATCTGGCCGCGGTCGCAAACGCAAGGGATCTCTACTCAAAGCGCATGGAACTGGTAGGTTCCAGTTCATTCAGACGTTCGGGATAATGACATCTGGTGGCAGTGGAGGTTGAAGTAGAGGTTGTCAGAATGGTTGCTGTGTGGTAGTATGGTAATGGTGATTGCGGTCATTGTGGCGGTGGTGGTGGTGGAGGTTATAGTAGTTGACATTATCGTTGGTGATGATGAAAATGGAGATAAACTGATGATGGTCGCTATGTCCACTCATTTGCGAAATGCATATATTGAATTGTATTGCATTATTCATTAATTCATTCAATGGTACTACTCAGAGGCACCACAACCCAGGTACAACAAAATAAAACCATCTTAAGATGGGAGTGGAATGCCTAGGAAGGGTTGTTAAAAGTGACCAGAGTGCCTAAGATATTCCTAATCGAAGGCCTACCACCGAGAAGGAACGGCTCTGTCTGCTTGAGGTGTGAGCAAAAGGAACATAGAGGAGATTTTGTGCACTGTGTCGAATGCATTGTGTTGAAATGTTCTGTGGGTGTCATAGAAATGTTGAGCTTACGACTACGTATTGAAATTCAGGTCTGCGGTGGTAACAAGCCATTTGTCCATCCCGAGATCATGAAGCGAGAACACGATCGCTGTCAACTGGAGGCCATCCAACTCTTCCAGTCGATCCGTAAGATGGGTGGCGAGGAAAAGAGCCGCAAGTTTCTCGAGCAGCTCGAGCAGCAGCTGAATGAGTCATATAACAATTACGCTAGCCACAACTTGGCCAAGAACTTCTACGCTAGTTTCCAGACACCTGTCACGCTCATTGCCGTCATCGTCGTGTTGTACCTTGTCAAAAGCTTGCTCGGAATCATCGGACTCGACACGATTGCGAATTTATGCTACTGCGGAATGATCACTGTGCTCATTTCGCTTGTCCTCTGGGTGTATACGCGAGCAACGGGAAATTTTGCGGAAGTTGGATCGGCCATAGATGGCGCTGCAACACTCCTTCAACAGGTACGTTATGGCTTTTTGGGAAAGTGGGGTCAAAAAATATGGGATGAGCTGTGCCTTTGAGGAAACCTAACTAACATTAATATGAAATTATGTATTTCTGCATAAATATGCATGCATGCATAATAATTTCTGTTTTTTTAATTCAAAGTGACATACGTATGTTTTGTATGTTTGCGAGTAAAGTATGAATGGCTGATCACAAGTAATTACTGGAGTTGAATTTAAAGGATGATTTGTTTTGGTTCTTTGTTCGTAAACAACGGAGTTGGGAGAATTCTTACTACCGCTGGAGATAAAGAGGATTCAGCAGAGTTTTCTGTGGCCTTTTAGGAGGTTTTAAAATTGTGCCATGCAAGGCACTCAGCAAGTCCAGCTTCTAATTTTAACCAATGCCACCGCCTAGCGAATGGAAGGAATAGTCAACCTCATGGGAATAGTGGGAACAGATCTCGCTTTCTACTATTCTTCTCATCCATTACTCTACATACATCTATATGCATACATAGATGACATAGATACTTGTACACAGATGAATATATGCCAGACATAGATACAATACATGGATCCACAGAATTGGAGACGGCAACATATAAATTGTAATTGCATTTTGCAGATTTATATAGCACCAGATCATGTGAGAAGACTCTGGTTACCTTGGAAACATACTATAAAAATGGTTGGTAATAATTTTTCATGTTGTTCCAGACGATGTATCATCGCAGTGGTGACAAACCAGCTGCCCCGACACAAGATGGCGCCAAGAAAGTTCAGTAGCGGTATTTTGACCAAAGAGGCTGTGTCAACATAGACACGATTCCAGGTTCATCGTGACGATTTGTTTCCATGGCAATGTGGTTTTGTTGCTATGACAACAGAATTGTTAGAATTCGTATTTTCATTGGAGATAAAGTAGAATTTGACAGAGTTTTATGGGGAGTTTTAAGCGGTTTTCTTTCATTTGACTCCTTGCTCTGATTATCTTATTTAATATGATCATCATTATTCTTTTTATTATAAAAGCAATTATTATTTTTATTATTACATTTAATTTTAATTGTATTATTATGAACATAATGCTATTTCTTAGTCATTTCTACTGTTTGTATTTAAGTAGGTCTTAGACACTGAAAATTTGGTTTAAAGTAGGAACTAGTGTTATTATTATTATTATTATTATTATAGATTGTTGTTATTACCGGTTTTACTGTCGTCACAATGAGTTATTGACTTTGTTATTATCTGTGTCTCCAAATGCAGCGAACATATCCTTTGGATCATCTCAAAGTTTCTAGGCTCTGTTTAACATTTTATACAAAATTTAATGGCTAAATACACAATTACAGTATTTCTTTTGTGGATTTTGAACAAAATAGACAACACTGGGGAAGTTAGTTAACGATGGTCAGGTAGAAAGAATTGCACAAAATCTTTGCTTAAGACGAACTTGTTGGATTTTTCTTGTAAGATTTATGTTATCACGTGGTTGTATATTTTGCCAACAAACATCATTCCATTCAAACTGTTAACGAAATTAAACATGTTAGTTTGTACCTGCAGAAATTGAGCTGAATATGTGAACCTTTTTTGTCTGATGGAAATGGTCATAACTCACTGCATGAAAGGTTTGCATTATCATTCCCTTGTCAGGAGCAGGCATCCAAGCAGAGTACAAAATGTAAATACGACCATTTATAGAGCGCTGTCGGTAACAAGCTACTTCTAGGGTGCTGAAATGTTTTTCTTCTATTTCACAGTGATTCTAGTTGTTTGTGATCTTGTTGAGAGCACCTACGACGAGTTCTTTGTATTAACGGAAAACAGTTAAACTGACTATTACTCATTAGAATCCTCCTTATTAATACTAAATGTTATTCATTGATTCTGAATTTATGATGCGCTAATTAATAAATGTTAATAATTAATTTATTCTTAAATACTGATTTTATTTAAGCACAGTTTGTATTTTGTTAGCATGGAAACCATGTATTTGTAATGTACATATATTGTACATGTACTGTACCTATTATTTATATGTAAAAAATTGCGAAATTTATGTAGCAGCCATTAAATGAATTTATGTAGCACGCAATGCACAGGATACTCCGAGTGTCAGAGTAATGCTCCGAGTCATAATGGATGCGATCAAATTTCTTTAGGTTTAATGTCCGATAGTTATTTATTTTCAGTATTCTCTTTTCAAAAGTGGTAACAATTATACTTGTGGTGATTTTCGTGTATTGTTGAAGATTTAACTGCTGTTTTAAAGGAACTCGAGATATTTTCTAAGTGTATTCTATGCGTTTTATTTTTGGACCATTTTTTTTCAGTTTTGTTTTGTTTGTAAATGCTCACATGTGGAACCTAGGAAGCTTTGCCAACTGTAATTGCAACAACTGGGAGTGGCCAGGATTTTACTTACTGTCGCATGATAGATTAATTCTGGAGATAAAAACTGTAGCTAAATGTTTTACTAAATGATTGTATGTTCTTAGTAATATCGAAAATGTTCTAAGAATCAGCACTGGTGGAGATTTGAATAATTTTATAGATAATTATTCATCAGGAATCAGACATTTAATTCTTACCATTCTCAGGCAATCAACGAAAACGCCAATGCTCAAAGAGTCCAACTTTTGGTGCAAGTACTTGTGTGGTATTTATGTTTAAGCCAGGATTTTAAGACAACTTTTTTATGTCTGACTTAGACATACAGCTATAGATTTAAGATGCTGCAGTTTATGTATTTTATGAGGGCTACATTTCCAATTGGATACTGAGCTCTTTGAATGTGTTTTACGAGAAGAGCGAGCTCCTAGATTGTGTTTTACGTTGTCAACAATAAACGCAACTTCGCGCTTTGACATTTTTTTAAATTTGCTGTTAGATGTCTGTTTAGCATCATATAATTCGCCTTAGATTTACAATTGTTACATTTGTTGCAAATAACTTTAACGGTTATGCTGTTATTGTCTCAATTGGAAGTTTGCAACAATATGATTGGCATGGGCATTTACATCGTAGTTGTTGGATTTTTTTATTGACCATGCATGTGGTTTATGACGAAATGTTTTGTTTAAGGTGTCCTTCTATCCTGTTGGCATTGTCCAAGTTTTTCACTAGGTCTTAGCATGATCAACGTGGAAATATATTGACCGTATTCGGTTATAAATGTTGTCGACAATTACGAATTGATGTTCCGGGTATTATGCACAACATTCGTTTGCCAAACCAGAGATATTAAACAATTTTGTGATTTCGTTTTCAGGTTGTCAGTAAAATCAGATCTAAAGCTATCGCTTGGTGTGACATTCTAATTTTATTTACTTTTGTGTTTAGCTAACATAAGAATTCAGAAATAGCTTGTAAATTATTGTAAGACACCATTTCAACTTAGGCTCTCATGTTACAGTATTCCTCCTCCACTTGAACCTGTTAAACAGTACTCCACGAGAGGGCGTTCACATTATATTTGAAGACAATAGTTAAGGCACTATATAAAAGTTGTGGCAAAATTAGAACACAGCATACAATTACATAAATAGAAGGCAATAAATGTGAAAATTAGAAGCACAATAAATACGAGCGCTGTGGTTTAACGGCAACTGACAAACTAATACTGTTTCTCAACAACTAAATACTTATTAAGCGCACTTATCTGATGACCAATCATCATTCCACGTCACCGGGAAAATTCCACAATAATGGCACGGAAAACAGAAAAAGCTTGATGCACAGACTGCATGAGGCTCTTTCCAGAAAGCGACTATATAACGAATATTCCAGTAAACCTGCAAAAGAAATATGGTTATGCTTTTGCCGCCAATACACCCAGTATCGCCTTCATCCAGATGTGGACTGCCTTTGCTCCCGGATCGACATGATTCAGCTGATCGCGACTGACGTAGCTCGCTCTTCCAGCCCTTGCTGTCATCGCAATTGTCCTCTCGACTTCCTCCTCTGCGGCCTTCAAGTCAACATAAAACGAATGCATATGGTAAATTTTAAACAGAAACACATCTTAATTAAGAAGACAATTTTATCATCGAGAGGTTATGGACTTCTTCTGCATAAAGAAGTTAAGTTGAAAGAAGGAACTTCATCATCATCAGGCATA
This sequence comes from Bimastos eiseni, assembly GCA_959347315.1. Classification (NCBI taxonomy): domain Eukaryota; kingdom Metazoa; phylum Annelida; class Clitellata; order Crassiclitellata; family Lumbricidae; genus Bimastos; species Bimastos eiseni. Next base: position 33,842,208 of record OY365814.1, on the reverse strand, counting down.
ACAACAGATGTACAACGAAGACTCGTTAATTTACGCAATATGAACTTGTGCCATTTTTGATGTACACTGGAATGTTTGTTATAATGCTGTGATCGATCTCTTTCTGTTGCTTAGCTAGGGCAGGCCATCAGTTGATGCTTATTACACTAGACATTGTTACTAATCCAATGTAACCTAGCAGAAGGAAAAGAAGCGCAGTCCATTAAGCTTGACCTGAGGCAGCCATGGATATGAAGTGTTGGCGACTTCATTATCTCAGCCTTGGCATATGAGGGTGGCAGTCAATCAATCCTTTCCCTTATCTTCCCATCTACAATGTGTGGCCAGTGTACTCGTTCAGCCGGCTTGGCAAGGGGCACAGATGGAAGAGAAGTCTCAAATCAACTCTTTACTCTGGCTAATCACAGAACTATCATGCAGCTAATCAAGTCTACCAGCTAATTGCCAAAGTACCAGACGGATTGACTGATTGGGCAGATGCACTGAATGAGCAAAATCCAAAAGAGTATGCTCACCTCAACTGCTGCTCTCCAGCGCTGGCACTCATCTGTATTGCTCTCCGACTGGTTGAGCGTTTTCCAAGCTGTGCTCAGAGGATCAAGCTAGAAAAACATGATAAAGAAAAAGAAGAAAAGATGTATTTTAAATTTGTTCTAGCGCTTGGATGTTGCAACACCTAAAGTACAGGTTCAATCCTCATTCACCCAAGATGATTCCAGTGTAGAGTTAAGATGAACAGACAGTTGCTCGTCGCCACGATAATGGCTCTTAATAATTGAGCAATATAAATAACAATAAGAATAATAAATAATAATAACTAATAATAACAACAACTAAAATAATAAGTTAGCCGTGCAAGCTAACCGTTCAAGTTAGTCAATAGGTTAGAACTCATAGCATACCCTGTGCCTCGTAGCCAGAACTTCACATCAGTACAGTGCCCTTATGAAAACGAAAACTCGCTATGTTTCTCAGCTCTCATGGGCTATTTGAACACACGATCTATGGGGTTAGGGTCAAGAATACCGTGCACATCTCTATTTTTAGAGGACCCGGAAGAGGGCAGGCTATTTGTATAACTGCCGGTTCTGATTCAAATCACTCACCATTGTTCTATCGCCTGGTTCTGCTCCTCCATACCTGGAAAAGGAAGGAAAACACCACTGATTATCATCAGTCATCACAAAATCCCAATCAACAACATCAACTATTATCAGTTACGAAATCGCAGTTTTCAGTTTAATTAGAATTAACAAATAATAAATTTGATTGAATTGAATACTCTGAGAATTTCCAGAAAATCTGACAGAAGGAGACACGTGAACCGACCTACTTATCGTATCGATTCCACTCTTGAGGGCACGCACCCAACTCTCTGACCTATATTCAGACTCCTGCGATAACTGATTGGCTGCAGCCGTCAACAACAGACTGTAGAGCTAAGAGACAACAAAGAACATAACAAGATCACGAAAACAAAGGAAATAATTATAACAATACATGCCTTGCATTTGCTGTACACCTTATGTCTTAATCCATCTTACTTACATTTCTCTTACCTTACATCATGCCTTCACCATACAGTTGATTTACCTTGCATCTACCCCGCATTACATTAACCTCACCTTAACAAGACTAAAGCACTGACTGTCGGGACTGACTGACGGACTGATTGACTGTCAGAATAACAGACTGTCAGGCTGACTGACTGGCTGACTGACTGGCTGACTGACTGGCTGACTGGCTGACTGACTGGCTGACTGACTGGCTGACTGGCTGACTGACTGACTGACTGGCTGACTGACTGGCTGACTGACTGGCTGACTGACTGGCTGACTGACTGGCTGACTGACTGGCTGACTGGCTGACTGACTGGCTGACTGACTGGCTGACTGACTGGCTGACTGACTGGCTGACTGGCTGACTGACTGGCTGACTGACTGGCTGACTGACTGGCTGACTGACTGGCTGACTGACTGGCTGACTGACTGGCTGACTGACTGGCTGACTGGCTGACTGACTGGCTGACTGACTGGCTGACTGACTGGCTGACTGACTGGCTGACTGACTGGCTGACTGACTGGCTGACTGACTGGCTGACTGACTGGCTGGCTGACTGACTGGCTGACTGACTGGCTGACTGGCTGACTGACTGGCTGACTGACTGACTGACTGGCTGACTGACTGGCTGACTGACTGGCTGACTGGCTGACTGACTGGCTGACTGACTGGCTGACTGACTGGCTGACTGACTGGCTGACTCACTTACTGCTCCTGAGCATCCTCCCATCGTCTGTTCCACCGTTTCGGCCAAAGCCATCAGCAGTTTGTCCGGTAGACAACTGTCCAACAGTTCGGACTTTGTGTCCAGCCTTTTCAGGATCGCTACAACAGTAAAGGAAAGGTAACCTCGTGTAAGGTAACTCAAGGTAGAGCAATGTAATGTAGACACGGTAAATAAATGGTAAGGGAAGAGATGAGGTCTCGACTGGGGGATCGAAATGCACCTGGTCAGTGAGAACCTAGATTTTCAGACTCAATAGTTCCAATCCTCAGTGCCCCCGCTTGGAATAAGAAAACAAATCCTCACTCATGGCCGAGTGAGATGTACGAGACGGAGAAGTCACTCAACCTCCATTGGCAGACGCCGCTGATCTCTCTTGCTCCCTCTCCCTTCCTCTGTCTGTCTATTCTGCACAATGTCTCTGTCCCTGTATCTGTTTGCTCTGCCTTAATGTCTCTCTCCCTGTATCTCTCTTCTGCTCCCTGTATCTCTCTCTTCTACTGTAATAAAAAGTAGTGTACTGACCATTGGCTCCTGATTCGAGGGTACTTCCACAGTCTCCATCACCGGATCCAGAGTCCAACTGATTGAGCAAATCTCGGTTTTCAATCAGAGCAACACACGCCTCACGTATCGCAGACGTCAACGCAACAAAATCACCTAATCACAAAAACAATAGTTTTCAATTCACAAAACTCTAATCTAATATAATCACCACTAAAGCTAAGTTAACCAAATCTCGTCTAAGGCTAATCAATCGAAATCCACACAATGTGACTAAGCATGATGAAAGATTTCAGTTTTAAGTAAAGACCTCAATGACACCAAACTTATGTAACATCATAACAAAAACAATATTGTATCGTTGCCCTGGTTGGATGCAATGTGCGCAAGGGATACTGTCTTGCTTTCTGAAGAACTGTTTGATCTCAAGTAACTATAACATCAACTAGAACAGCGCAGACTGGTAGCATAGTGTAGAGACTCTCTAGAAATAGTGCTATATAATCTACGATCACGTTTACAGCACATCTTTGTCAAGATGTTGAACAGTTACATATTAGAAATCTACATACATGAATATTCAACACACGTTCAAATATTCCACACGTACATTCAAATATTCAACATTCATGATTATTCAATACATACGAATATTCAAAACATAATAAAATTTGACAAACATGAATATTCAACATTCACGAATATTCAACAACCCAAAACACAATAATTATTCATGCTATGGTCAATGTAACCTTGTGATAAGCGTGGTCCGGCAGAAGAAGTCTGAGAAGTTTCAGACTTCTCAGCAGATGTCGAGACTTCCAGCGAAGCAGGCGTGAACCGCAAAGGATTTGAAGCGGCAAGAAGTGGCCGAATCCAGGACACAGCTCGTGTTTCAGCATCTGAAACAGCACAAAATAGTAATAATAATACTAGTAATTACGAATTGGATAACAGGCACAGTATGAACGAATGACGTGGCAGCCATGCGAGGCACCCATTACATTATACATCTAATTTAACCAATGGCGCCACCTAGCGAAAGACCTTATGGAGGATACTCAGTTCCTCAGCTATGCACCCAGAGTCTTATATCCATTACTCTATGATATAGTGACTTGTCACATGTGGTCATTCCTCTACTTTGATACTACACAGTCCAGAAACATTGTGTTTACAATCTGCTCGCAACAGGAGTCTGTCGCCAGGGTTTGAGTGTCTGTGGGGGTTCACCGGTGGCGACTCCTCCGTTGTCCGAGAACTGCTTAATTTTTGATTCACTTTGTTCCTGGTGAATTTATGCTATTACTGTAAAAAACTGAACAAAATAATCATTTAAATAACATCAAGTTCATAATTATTTATTTTACTAGTACATATATAGTATATTATTTAATAATATTGATGTTTCGTCTATATGTTGAGCGTTGAGATCCAGACCTAAGCATTGCAACCTGAGATTATCCAGCAGCATGAGCGTTATACACAGTCCAGCCATTTCCTGAGATGTCACGTATCGACTCGCATATGCTCGCTCAACGCTCACCTCCAGTTTCTTCTCTACGAAAAAGAGCACGCAAAGATACATAGATTATCTCTCATTTGTCAATCTCTAATCTAATCTAATCTAAAGTCTCAAATCTAAATCTCCTTTAAATCCCTAATCAAATGGCTCATCTTCAATCAGTATTTCAACTGATCCATAATCAAAGACCTTTCTGATCTAATCTCTATTCTAATCTCTCATTTGATATTTGTCTAATCTCCAAGCTAATCTCATTTACTGACTAATATAATCTCAATCAATTTCGGATCTAATCTCATTTTATCTCTAATCTCATAATAAAACAAACCTCAAATCTAATAGCAATTAATCTCCAACCTATATCCATACAATCTGGAAAACGGACTCGGTCCACCTTTGGACTATTCTTTGGACTACCCTTTGGACTACCTTTTGAACTACCCTCTGATTCAATGCAACCCTCGTGAATAAGCTGGTTCCAAACTCTTGGCCTTCAAGAGCCGCCTTGTAAGTTTGGAGATTATACTTATGATTACGAATCTCTCACCTACTCTCTAATCGCTAATCTAGTACCTAATATCCGATGTAATCACTCATAATCATAACAATCTCTCTTGAGCGAAATGAAGGTACTTGCCGAGGTAGGCAATTGCCTCCCCAGTCGCGATGTTGACTTCAATGTCCGATGCAGAACCGAGGTTGTTAACAAGCAGAACAATCCTATCACCTTATCACACACACACACACATACACATGAATATTCAAAACATATGATTATACAAAATGTGAATACTAAAATCATGAATATTCAAAACATATGATTATACAAAATGTGAATACTAAAATCATGAATATTCAAAACATGAATAATTAACTAACATCAGCGACGATCTACATTTGGTGGTCTGACGTTTGAACTGTTGTAAGTCCGCCACCGCTCGCACTCTTGCAGCGCCAGTCCCATGCTACGATAAAGAAGGAGGGCGACACTAATGACCTTAGAACATGCAGTGCAAAAAGCACTGCCAATCCTAAGACTGGATAAAGAAGGAGGGCGATGATAATGAGCTGTGTTACCACAAAGTGCCATTAAACCGAACAATCAAAATGTATCCCACACCTCTCTGTGTCTCATTCCTACATAGCATCGGCTGCAGACTTTTAAGATGTGTCTAACGAAACCCTAACAAACGACATCAGTAACCTTTGAGTAACGACACGTGAGAGGGATTTTTTCGTATAAAGTATGTATAGATTTGAGATAGTTAATTAATTCTTTTAATTACAAATCACCAAAAATCGCCAACCTTTGCGTAACGCTATGTGAGAGGGATTTTCTTTGTCGGTCATATGATCAACAATTCGCACAACAGTCTCATGAGCGCTTAGCATCTAAAACGTAATGTAGCAACAGAGTAAAGTACCAAGGCACACTACGAGTAAACTCACGGCGAAAATCAATCATTCGAATCAATCAATCACTCAATTATAAGTTAATCACCAATCAGCCATTGATCACAATCAACATAAATAGATCCACTGACAACGAAAAAATTGACAACAGTAATAACAGGCCAAAAAATCAATTGACAACATAGCAACCGGCAACAGTGCAAATGACAACATAGCAACTGACAACAGTTATACAACGGACAACGGAGACAACAGATTGCGTGACCCACTGGACTTGCTTACCTTGAGCCGTTGCACTCCGGCTTCTCCGTGCATCCCTAAAGAAATCGAACTATCAAAACTAAGCATCATCGTCGTCATCATCATCATCATCATCATTACATTCATTATCATCAACATCGTCTTCGTCATCATTATAGCGATCACTGCTGTCATCATCATCGTCGTAATCATCAAAATGATCATTGTCCTCATCATTAGCATCATCATCACATTGCAATCGTCGACGAAGTTGAATTGCTAAAATTATCACCTTCATTTTACGACACCTTTTTTCTCAAGTACCTCAAAACTATAAAAACCATTTTCGGGGCACGTTCGTAGCTTCAGAAAGTTCTGCAAGTCATTAAATTTTCAGGATATTACATTCGGGCTTCCAATGTGTTGAGGCGTCAATAACCGTAGTCCTTAACTTCTCTAGTTACAGGGTCATGACAGTGGTAAAAGAGAACACAAACGCACGCATTGTGATGTCACGACATCCAAAGATTATATATCAACGTAACAGACTTTTCAGCAAGTATAAAATTATGTGCATTTTTTGTCTAGATAACTTAAAACCTATAAAATAAAATATAAACGCTTCATAAACGAACTAGTTCAGATTTTTATTCTTCTCTCAAGCTCCTACTTATCTATTGGCAATTACACCCACCCGCTGCTTGATTACTAAAAATGAGTAGGCCTAAGGGTGGGCCCCGCTATATGTCCCTTAAGCCATTGGTCACCAACCCGTGGCTCGCGAGCCGCATGCGGCTCTCTAGGAGTTATCTGGTGGCTTTCCAGAAAATTTTTATATGACATTTCTATATGACGAAATAAAATTGCAAAGGAAATGTTTTCTATCGTCTCTTTTAACTGTTGCCCAGGGGTGCAACAAGCGGGGGGCAGGGGCACCAGCCCCTCAGTTTCAAAACTGGGGGGCTTTGGCCCCCCAGTTTTAGTGCTCAGTACGTGTCCCCCATGAGTCCCCAAATCGGCTCTTTTTATGTTTCTCCAATGACTTTTAAACATGACTTTTGTATAGATAATTTGTGCTCCCCATTTTTTGAATTTCCGAGGGGCAAAATTAAAAAGTGGGGGCGCCAAAAAAATTTCTTGCGCCTCCGCGCAATATTTTTTAAGTTATGCCCCCCACTTTCAAAACCTTGTTACACCTCTGCTGTTGCTACATATTAAATAATTTTTCAGAGACAAAAGGCAGAACCTCCCATAACTTAACTCGCATGGTTGCCTGGCATGGCATTTTAGAGTGACATTAAAGGGCATTTTAACCAACTAAATTTGAAGTTGCTGGGGTCTCATTATGCAGCTGAATTTGCTTCATGTTTTGATTCAACTTATCTGTGCAAACAAACTTTTCAGTAATAGCCTTCCTAATTCAAGGTTAGGGACCAAGATTATAACCTAGATTCTGCTGGATCAGCTAATCATGATCGTAACGTCCAGACTTCTAATGAGCCAATCGAAAGCTAAGAGCAGGGCGTCAGCTAATTAACGAGCAGATGGGTTGTCTAAATGGCAGTCCAGAGGAGTTCGAGGTCCGGTCTCCAAAGGGATGCTAGTAGCTGTTAAGCTAGGTGGGTGTGGTTTGAGAGGCGGAGGATCGGATGAGTCAGGGTACGAGCTCGAGTTCTTGAAGACAGTATTCATTCATGCATTCATTCATTCCTATTAAAATTTATACAGCGCCCCCTCTTAACCAACTTATTATGCTTCAGTATCGAGTGGAAAGCCCATGGGGTGATAGATAAAGGAGCCTGATGCAGATGAAGGAGGAATTGAAAAACTAGCGGAATTCAGAGGCTTGTTAATTACAGAGGCATGGTGCAGGGCTGGATATGGCTCGGTTGAAGAACTTGAGAAAGATGCATCTTTAGTTGCAAAATGCAGAACCACGTTTCCCACTGGTTCGTAACCATGACATAACGATGAATACAATGGATACGTCAGTACGAGATGTTTCATTTTATTAGATTTTATAATGGCCCATTATCAGTAAAACTAGAGGCTAATGATGCTAGTTGCAATAGTAATTTTGCCATCATTAGCTGAATAACTGAATTTGTTGAGCTCGTAGACCACGGTGGCTTCCAAACGTCACAAAACTTGACAATGCGAGCCGCATTGTCAAGTTTTGTGACGTTTGGAAGCCACCGTGGTCTACGAAAAAAGGTTGGTCACCATATAAATGTCTTTCTCTTCTCCCCACTGAATCGTTGATCCTACGCTGATATTTTTTTGTAATTCTCCTCACGTTGTACTCTATTTGCTAATTGTATGTTATATTGGTTTGGAGTTTATGTGGAGTTAATGAGTTAGTGGTTAATTCATGAAGCGGACTATACGGCAATTCCGATACCAGCGAGGACATCTAGCGAATGAAAACTAAACCTCACGCTTAGCCGGTTACCTTGTCTAAATAATTCAATAAAATTCTTCTAACGCTTAGAAAGATAAAGAAATTACATCACAGTACTTTTACTATTTAAAGCACTTATCAATTTATTGTTGACCTGAATATAGAAAATAAATTACAGTAGTTATGACAGAAATAAAAACCATAATTTTAAGAAACCTTTTTTATCAGTTGCATAAAAGCTATAGAAGGGATTTTCGGGAAGTCAACGGTATCGCTTCTCGGCCTTTTGGCTAAGATCAAAGTGTAGTATCTGTTCTTATCAGCTTAATATCTGATACGTCCCCTATCCGGGGACATCGATATTAAACTGATTTTTGGACTTGGGAGAAGATGCAGGGGCTTGCTCCGGCTTCTCCACGGGTTGGCCCGGTATTGCAGTACCTCCGGGATCGGCCCACTCCCCTTACGGGGAGAAAAACAACAGAAAATCAAAAGTTTGAATGGGAGAACGTGTTGTGCAGGTCACTAAATCGTGCAGACTAATTATCTTCCAAGTTACAGCAACATATTTCTATCGATGAGCATCCTTAGCAGTGCCCGATCCATTTCTTTTGTCATCTTCTAATTGTGATTAATACGGCTTTTTCCTTTCCGATCCTTATTATGACTTTTTCGTTAGTCGTTTCTAATCAGCTAACATTCTCCATTCTCCTCTGTTGCACACCCGTTTTACTGAGAAGCGTTTGCGAATAAAAGTTTGGACCATGCTTGTATGCTTATATTCGTTTATTAATTCAGTTTTTAGACGCTAACATTTGTTAGAATGTTAGCTAAATCTGCCAAGAAGATTAATTTGCGTTCGTTTGTGATAGTCGTAATTGTTCATTTATGTAACGCCACTTCAGAGCAACGCAATCGGGGACGCTCTATGCGCTGGCGAAGTCAACGCTTTCATTAAATTATAGGAGCCTAAGCTTCATCAGACGTCAGAGAGGTCAATTGAGGTTACGCTGAAGTGGTTTGAAGTGTACGGAAAGGCATCAGAGGCGAAAATGAACAAAGGCAAGTGCGTGGGCCTCTGGCTGGGATCATGGAAAACCAGACGGGATAACCCTTGTGGTTTCCAATGGACGACCTGCGTCAAGATCTATGGCACCTATTTTGGAGAAAACTCGATACAGAAAAACGCAGAAGTTATACTTACAAAAGTCAAACGATCAGCTAACCTATGCCGAGGAAGGCAACTAACGTTAGCAGCTAGAGCGACAGTCGCAAATACAGCCATCTGTCCCCAACTCTGGTACGTCGGTAGCTGCGTCCTTCTTCCATTAGACACCATCAAAGAACTGGAAAAAATCATCTTCAAATTCATATGGAGCAGCCAAACAGAGCTGGCGAGTCGAAAAATCATCATCGACGCCAAGATGAACGGTGGCCTAGGAGTAGTCGACATCAAGACCAAACTGAACTCGTTGATGTGCACCCACATTAAAAGGTTACTGACGACCTCAGACATAAAATGGCAAGATTTCGCCATATACTGGGTGGGCCACCAAATGCGCCATCATAACCCAGCTTTTTCCTCCAATCTAAGACCGCACGCTGAAACCCCTTCGCCTTTCTACGAAAGAGCTTTGTCGGCCTTCAGACAAGTTTGCTCTCTAGACCCACAACTATCAACCAAGGACTACACTGCTAAGAACACCTACGAAGTACTACGAAAACCCATCATTAAGCGACCGGTAGTCATAGACGAACACCCTCTCGTGGACTTCAACCATACTTGGAAGGCAGTCGTAAACCGCTTTGTATCGCCGAGAGCGAGAGAACTCAACTGGAAGATTGCGCACGGGGTCCTTCCAGTCAACGATTACCTGCATGGTCTTCATATTATTAGCCACAACCGATGCCCATTCTGCGACCAACCGGAGACGCTGTTCCATCTCTTCCTCGCGTGCAGAGAAGTTCGTCTCCTGTGGCATTGGATAGAACGAATAATGTCTGACATTGCCTGCAAACCCATTAAAATAGATAAGAACTCTGTTATCTTCCAACAGCCAATGGACTTAGATGAGGTGGACAAGACTACTCTTCTCGTGTTGAGCGGCGAAGCCAAGCTAGCAATCTGGACGCAGAGAAATAGAGTAAAATACGACAGGAAGAGACTGTTGAGTGCAGACATCCTGCGAATGTTTGTGCACTCTATAAAAACGCGCATACACGCAGACTTTGTGCGTTTAGACAAAATCACGTTTGCCAACATTTGGTGTCGAGGAGACCCACCGCTCCTAGCGCAAGTAGAAGGGGACCACCTCACGACAATCATGACTGTGTAAAATATCCTCAAGGCACTCACCTAGAGCATATAATTTTAAAACACGCTGCGCTAGACTGCTGTGCTACGTACTTTAAACAATCGATAATACTAACCTCACTGTAATTTGAACACTGTCCTGGCGAATTACGAGACCGCTAGGATACTGAAAAACTATGCCATTTTAACTCACTGGAGTTAAAGGTGGTCCAGTGCTTGTAAATATCTTCTGTACATTTATTAAAAGATAAAAAAAAGTATCTGTTCTTATCAGCTTAATATCTGACACGTCCCCTATCCGGGGACATCGATATTAAACTGATTTTTGGACTTGGGAGAAGATGCAGGGGCTTGCTCCGGCTTCTCCACGGGTTGGCCCGGTATTGCAGTACCTCCGGGATCGGCCCACTCCCCTCACGGGGAGAAAAACAACAGAAAATCAAAAGTTTGAAAAAAAAATTTTTTATCGCCGTTCTACCAACATCTTTTGAGTGGTACGGGCCGACTGCTCAGTCACTGTGCCACATCTGAGAGAATGATACACGAGCTTACATGCAAAAAAGTTAAGTGTTTATTAAATTTAAGTTATTTATGTAGGGCCCCAGATTTTATTCAATCTCATTCTTTGTCAAAATATAAATGTCGATAAAAAAGCGATGCAGTACTGTAAACTGATTATCAGCAGTTGCAATGGTGGCTGATACAAGTGCGATGCGGACGTCCACAGAGGGGAAGGGGTTAGTTGAACGTGGACAAATGCGGACAAGGGGAGGGGGTAATAAGTAGGATTTTTGCGGACATTCTTTATGGACGACGACTCATTATCATGTAGTGAAATCCGAGGCGCTAAAAACGTTTCTAAAGCTTTTATTTTACGTGTCTCTGTGGTCAGTTATAAGTTTCAAGCGCTACTGGGCATGCACTGAAACGGCGAAGTTTCATTCAAACTCGTGACGCTAGCAACCAAAATTTTGTCTGCATGAAAACTGAGAAGCAAAACTTTACCAAGACCAAGTTCCATTTCGTCCGGACCCAGATGGAAAAGTGGAGATCCTCCAGGCAGACTACATGGAGACCAGCACACCCCCATAGAAGCTGAAAACACAGGTGCAGTCAATCTACCAGAAAATTTAGGAAAAAATTTCTAACTGGAATCCAGATTTTAATAAAATGTTATATTTGCCAGGATAACTGGAATCAATAGGACCTTACTTTACAATTGTACAGAAACTATCTCAAGGTTTTAAGCCTAACATTTAAAAATAGAAGAAATCTGAAAATGATAACAATCAGAACGTGGGAAAGTAGGAGAGTTGCTCGTGGCAAAGAGCTGCCATTTTAAAGCAACCAACCACAGATTTCAGAATTGTACCCCTGTTAGCCAACCATTAGCCATTAATTAGCTTTAAGAGTGGACTAGCTAACCTGATTTAAAGCTGCACCCCCAAATTTCTGTTTCACTGTAAAAATGTTCTGAAAATATAATTATTACAAACAACCTATTTATTTAATAATTATTTGGCAAATAGATTATTTATTAAATTGATTTCAATACCGTTGCATTGCATGTTTTTCTAGTGCCAAGCTGGGAAAAGCACTAAATATTCAGATTGCATTTTTGCATAGATTATATGTTGTGAGAGGTTGACTACACCAGAACTCACCTACTTGACTCGCAGCTTCTTCAGTGACTTGTTTGATATGGTTGAGTGTTTCACCTTTCTCCGCTAGATGGCCTGCTATCTGTCGGATTAAGTGAAGGACGCATCGACAGATGAGTTAAATTGAATTATAATACAACAAAATCCGTCTTTCTTCTTAGCTAAATTATTGTTTCTTCTTATTTACTATATTCTTCCTTTTCATTTAAGATATAGATATTCTTACTTCTTATTTAAGATATTCCTTCTAATTCAAGATATTCTTCCTTCCTATTTAAAATATTGTTCTTTTTTTAAAGATATACCTTCTAATTTAAAATAATCCTACTTCCTCCTAGCCATTAGCCATGAAGATATTATTTCTCCTTATTCAATAATATGCTTCCTGTCTATTTAAGATTTTTCATTTTTCCTCATATTTAAGAAATATTTTTTACTTATTTAACAGTGGAGTAAGAGAATGAACATGCAAATGAGCTCGCCTTCATCAGCAGGACACAGCCAGCAAGTCCTCGTCGTCCTGCGGTCTTGTCCTTTGTGTGAACAGAGCAGTCTTCAGCGTTGAGGACAATCTCGGCCTTGATGCCCTCAACTCTGGCTCGCTCTAAGGCGATCGCAAAGTTCAAACGATCCCCAGTGTAGTTGTTGATGAGGACAAGAACACCAGCTAACAACCAAACCAGACAATGAATTATTCATTAGCCCATTCAAAATTAATTATTCATTAACAAAACCAAATGAAAATTGTTCATAAGTCTATTTAATATGAATTATTCATTAGAATAACCAAACGAATTATTCATTAACCAGACCAATATGAATTATTTACTAGCAAAACCAAATGAATTATTCATAAGTCTGATCACTTTGAATTATTCCTTAGCCCAATCAATAAAAATTATAATTATTCATTAATCCAACAATACAGATCGATTAATTATTAATCAAATAAAAAAACATCATTTCAGTTGTCCAACTAATAATAAAAATAGTAATAGTAATAGTAATAATAATAATAATAATAATAACAATAATAATAGTAATAATAATAGTAATAATAATAATAATAATAATAGTAATAATAGTAATAATAGTAATAATAATAATAATAGTAATAATAATAATAATAATAGTAATAATAATAATAATAAAATTGATTGACCCTAACGCACTTAATAACGAACTAACGAGTCTGTATCCGTGTCCGTTGGTTCACAAATAAATATGATTATAATAATAATAAAAAATAATAATAATAATAATAATAAAAAATAATAATTATAATAATAATAAAAAATAATAATAATAATAATAAATAATAATAATAATAATAATAATAAATAATAATAATAATAAAAAATAATAATTATAATAATAATAAAAAATAATAATAATAATAAATAATAATAATAATAATAATAAAAAATAATAATAATAATAATATAGCTCAATTCCCTTGTTTGGAGTAGTCTTTCAAACCCTCTGAATTTCACTCTTGTTTATGAATAACAATAATAAATTATGGACCTGGATGGTTTTTGCCGAGAGCTCTGAGGGCCGCAAGAATAGTGTTAGGAGCAGGTGAAGCAAAGAGCGACCCATGGACCGCTCCAGTCATCATTCCCTCGCCAATAAAACCTAAAATCATCAAAACATACACTATGACAACTGTAAAGGGTTTATTCATCAGTTGATTCCTTTAATGCCAGGAATCATTCATAGTAATAACCCGATTAGTGATTAATAACCTAATTAAGTAATGATGGTTGAATATGATTAAATAAAGAAATTATCCTATAGAAACAAGTAATAATTATGTATAGAGGATGGTTGGATGGATGGACAAATGCTCAGATGGATGGAGGGATGTATGAATACAAGAATTCAAAAGGACGAATGCTGGAATGAATGGATAAATGGAACAATGAATAAATGGAATTAAAGAGCAGCTTGGCATCAACTCTATGCAAATTAGTGAGTTAGCAGATTAACGAGTGAAAAAGCAATGAGTGAAAGAACAGTCAATAACAATAATCTGGAGTTTAACGAATATATTTAATATTTAAATCTCTGATTCTCTCCTGAGTCCTGACCCATGAACATCGGTTCATGTCCAGATCCTCCTCCGGTCAGCGTGGTCACTCGTCCACTCTCCTTGAACTTCTCAAGATCCGCTCGAACGATGATCCTCGGTTGACCACCAAGAGTTCGCAGTCCGGGATGGACGGCCAGAAACCCGGCGATGCTTTCGTCGACACAGTTCTCGACCTTGTTGATCAACTTCTTTGTGATGCTGGCCATCCTGTGTAAATAAATATACATTATGGATAATCGGATATACTTTACATCTAAGAATTGACATGGTGTAAGTAATGCAATGGTCACCCTTGTACATGCATGGGTCAATTGCAGTGTCCATCTCCTGTCATAACTCTGCCACTGGCAGTGCCAGTCCCAAGTCTTCACGGAGGAGGTGGGCGACGCTACTGATGATCCATGCTGTCACAATGTCGTTAAACTGAAACTCAGGGCACCCTTAACAGCAGTGCCAATAAAAAGCCTGCATGAGGGAGGAGGGAGACATTTATAATCATTGGCAAAGGGTTGCAGGACGAAATTGCAACAATCTGCTAAGTAGGGCAGACGCTGTGTACACAACCCAAACAACCTTTGAACTTACCCGCCCAGTAGCGGTGGAATTGAATATCACAAAACTTTTACCCCCCACAGCGAATAATACTATTTGGCAGCAGTGCGTGGGACATTTACAATAATTAGAAACTCCGGTTGCACCACAACAATAAGTTTGTTGGTTATGCTTTCAAGAGCTCTGCGAGTAACAAACCTTCAACGTTTGATTAGCGTATCACAACCTCAGGCAGACCACAGATGGGTATGAACAAATGTTGCATCGGTTATGGTAAGATGTCAGCACCTTAACCTCACTTCAAGGGTACTAAAGTATAAGATCCAGGGTTGCATACGGTGCTGACCGCCACAGAAATCTGTAGATTTGATCGTATGCGGAATTTGATCAGGTGTTTCATATAGTCACGAGTGAAAGTACGTCAAGTCCACGACACCTGTGCCAAACAACTATCAAGTGCATTAGATTTTGATATTAGGCAATACTGACCAACTATAAATGATTGAGAGTCAACGCCTATAGTAAGGACTAGGCAGTTCTAGGAGTTCTTCACAGTGCCATCTATAATCTCTTGTGAGCATATAAAATTCGTAAAAGTATGATTACGAGTATGAGTAAAATTTTTGAATAGCGGTTATTACCTTACACAGTGTGAATAGTTGGTTCTTTTGCGGCACTCAACGCATGCGCAATTTTTTGCAAGTTGTCGTAACAGAACTAAGTAATTTCCGCGTGCATATAAAGTAAACAAATTTTCGTCAGCGAGTATAAATTGGGTTTTTATTCCAAAGAAAATTATGGCCCACTGGTTTCACAGAAATCCTCTTAAGGCCACGTCGCCCGTGACTTACGAACTACGCGGAATACCTACGAATGGACTGTCGCAGAAAATATGCAGGTGAAATCCTGATTTGTTTTTTTCGTCATTACCAGGCATTACTAAATTGTGAGTCATTAGAAATGGTTTTTCCAAATTATCTCATAATATATATTCAAGACAGCCGTGGCATTAAGTATTTGGAGACATCCGATTCCTTTCATTCTGATCTCTCCACTGACAAAGTATGGTCTATAAAATTATGCTCACCGCGAGTTCGCTATTGACATTAAGGAAGTTTAACTCTCAATATCTATCACGCCTCACAACCCTCATAAATATACTTGACTTGTTAACTTACTTATTTACATCTTAATAGGTTCAACTCTCAGCTTATTGATATTAATTGATTAATTCATCAGTGCTTATTTAAATTTATATTTATAAATAAGCAATTTAACAAACGGCCGAGAGACGAGAAGTGTGGTATGATTGAGGTACTGGACCTGCTTGAACGCTAGACAAAATGTTTACTATTTGCTTGTGTTCTAGCGAGCTACGCCTGACCCGTAATCTTCTTCTGGATGTGATATCGAATCCGAACAACGAGCCAAGCGCGCTGACGTCTGCCGTGAACAACTACCTTGGTCTCCTGGACGGGTTCATAGTGTCGCTGGACGAGGAAAAGGGGGGAGATAGCAAACTGAGGCACGCCATTCGATACCGCTGGACCAACACGTTGCTTGGCAACACCCCGACGTAATTGATGGGTGTTATCTGTTCATTGATATTTACTGTTTATATTCGCTGCTTATGAATATTCATTGAATTGTAAGTTTCATTGTTCGTCGATATTTATTGGTTTTAATGCTTGTCACTCATAACTATTCATTAATATTCATTAATCATTGGTGTTTATTGGTGCTTATTGCTCATTAATGTTCATTGCTTGTTAACATTCATTCGTTCGTTATTATTCTTTGTTCATTAACTTGGATTGGTTGGTGATAATCGTTGTGGGTGGTTTATGGTGATGGTTATGTGGTTATATAGGTTGATGATATGCTTTCGTTGTTCTGTATTCTCTCAAAGGGAACAGCATGACACAGTCTTTGAGAAGATCTCTATACTCTTCAACGTGGCCATCTGGTACACGAAACATGCTGCTGTTTACGCCGGCAAAGATGAGTACGTTGGCACCATCTTCAGTGTATCACGTGTTGCTGTAAATATTTTACCGGTATCACTTTTTGCCGATAATTCATTACAAGGATTTATATAGCGCCCCTTCAAAGTTGCTACTCAAGAGCTCTTCCCAGCACAACTGAAATGAACCATTTTAAGGTGAGTGCAAAATGAGTCAGAGTGGACCACGAGGGACAGTCGTTATGCCGTATGTTCCAGAGTGATTCCCAACCACTGAGAAGGCACGATTTTGTGCGGACAAATTGAACGACGAGTTGACCTTACTCAGTGGAGTGGAGAGAGCAGCAACCCGGTGCACTCATAGTAGAGTATCGGAGGCTGCGACGATAGGCAGGGGCGATACCCTGCAAGGCCGCCAGATCAAAGCGTTGATACGGAATGAAATTTGCTGTTTGACACGCAGTCAGTGGAGCACATTCATTATCTCGATGACGCCTAAAGCTGATTGTTGGAATAGCGGATTATGCAGCCGATTATTTTGCTTTACTCACGTGTTTTTTTAATGAACACTTGGAATTGTTGTGTTATACTAAGTTCTTGTCTGTGCATGTTTTCCTTCAGACCAAAGATGGATGAAGCGAAAGAGATTCACAAGTGTCTACGAATCGCTGCTGGAGTCTTCACACACATAAAGGTATTAAGCGATGACGCTACAACATACTCTGCTTGATTTAGCGCTTAAGCAAGATCCTGAAGCAGACATGGACGATGTGAAGTGTTGGCAACTTCATTTTCTTAGCCTCGGTGTCCAGTCCTCTTCCTCATCTTTCCGCCAACAGTGTACAGTCATTGTACCCGTTCTGCTCAGTTGGCTAGGGGGCAGGCGGAACAGATATCTCAAGCCAAATTAATGTCGTGGTTGGAATTTGATTCTGAGCCGTCCAAGCTTTTCGTCCAAGCCACTGCACTATCAAGCACTCCATGACATCCTAATAATATCCATAGCAAATCATGATCTATTACCCATGAAATCCTAGCATAGTCCCCATGTAGCCCTAATTAAATCTCCACAAAACTGTAATCTTATTTCCATGAAACCATACGTAATCCCCACATAACCCTAATCTAGTTTCCATGAAACCCTAATTTAATCCTAATAATTTCTACAGCAACATTTATCGTGATCATTCAACTATCAGATTGGCGGAGGAGACATCGCTATGGAGATAATCGAATTAGATTAGACAGTTGTCTGCTTTTACTGTTCATCTGTTTCTTTCAGAATGCTCTGGTCGTGCAGTTGATTGAGCAGCCGGAGAAGTCGACAGATTTAGACCCAAGGGTTCTTGATACTTACATACAGCAGTGCACGGCAGAGGCACAAGAAGGCAAGACTCATCTTCACAATCATCAATTTTTTTAATTTTTAAACTTACGTAACATGTTCATGGCCTTGAGAGAGTAAAGGGATCATTTATTGCTTAGTCGGCCAATCAAAATGTGAACTGTACTCTAAATCCGTTAATGTTATTGTTTGCATCTGAAACGTTCGTCTCTTTGTGATATTAATTAAGAGATTGAAGATTCTGGGACAGTTTTTACGGTTGGCTTTGTCGTCTATTTACTTTACGTTACATTGGTCTATGTTCTGGTTGCAGTGACAATTGCTCGAGCGATCGAGCTCAAGCACAACCCGTCGCTCATTTCGGCTCTGGCTCACGAGACGTCGCAGATGTACACCACAGCAGGTTGGGAAATCCATCGCTTGGCCCAGCTCCTATTCTCATCGGCAGCATTAATATTTGCATCATCATCATTTTTATCATCATTGTCATTGGGTGTTTCTTTGTTATCATTTCTTTGTTGCATTACCCGGAACTTTGATGTAGATGAGAAGTTGTTCCTTTCAATAAGAGACAGACAAACTCAGATAGCTATGCAGATACAGAGAGCTACACAGGGATACAGACAGAAGGACAGGAACACAGATGCAGACAGATAGGTACACTGATACAGACAGTAGGACAGACATACATAATGACATATACGAACAGACAGATACATGGATACAGACAGGTACACATATATAGACAGAAGTACAGGCACACATATTCAGACAGACAAGCTCACATATACAGACATAGGGACAGGTCTACATTCAAATAGACTTACTTTCCTTCATCTTACCTTCCTTTGCCTTGCCTTTTGTTACCTTGCTTACCTAACTTACCTGACATCATGTTTATTCATGAGTAGATTGTTCCTTGAAAGTCCTTGCTGACAAGGTCACCCTCAAGTGGCAGAAATATCTGCAGTTCAAGTCCGAAATCTATGCCGCATACGTGAGTCATGCATTCATTCATTCATTCATTCATTCATTCATTCATTCTAAGCAGTATATAGCGCCCCTTCCTTTTTCAATTAGAATGCTGTACTTTTAAATGTATTGTAGAGTAGAGTGTGAATATGCAGTTGGTTCAATAAAGAATATACTTACATTTTACTTACTTTTCAACAGGAGTGCCCCAAAACAGGTTTCCTTATTTTGGCATCAATCTCAGTGAAAATACTAATATAGACAGTGTCATTATTGTGATGTTATTAGTACTATAATAATGTTAATAATAGTAGTGATAATAATGTTAACAGTGGTAATAAGAATATCAAAGGCATTGTTCTTAAAACTGGAGGAAATTTTTTTACCATTTTTTTTCTTAGGCTGGGAAAACATCTATTGATGATAATTCTAGTAATAATGATGACTATGAGTAATGATAATAATGGTTCTTGATATTTTTTGTGTATGACCAGGCGTATAACTACTTTGGTGAGAATCTCTTGGCCCAGGATAAGTGCGGAGAGGCCATAAAATGTCTCCAGGAGAGCCAGTCACGTGAGTGTCTGTCATGGTGCATCAATATTCATTTCAGAAGGTGCTATATAAATTCTCAGACTAAATGCATGTGACATGAAAGGTGAAAGTTGAGGATGAAAAGATAAATAAGTAAATAGAAATAAATAAAAAGTGAATGAATGAAATAAAAAAGTTAATTAATAATCATTGAAAAAATATATTCTTCTTTCCTATTTAACATATTCTTGTTATTAGAAAAAATGAATCAACAAATAAATCTAGTAAAAGATGAGGTAGCAATAAGTAAATAAATGAATGAATGAGTACTGAGGTTCAGTTTGTTCTTTCAGACTATACAAAGGCATCTCAGTTGGCCAAGGAGTATTCATCGACAAAGGGTCCAGGCACTACAGCGAAACCACAGGATCACCTCTTCTTCCGAAAGCTGGAGCCAATCGTCCAAAGGACCCTCGACAAATGCGTCCGCGAAAACGGGTTCATGTAAGTTTTAGTTGTCAGAAGACGCACTATATCAGGTCCCGAATGCTAGCGTCACGTACGCAGAGCATCAATCATTAGATAGCTCAGAGTCATGAGTTTTCTCTGCGTCTTTGCATAGACTCTAGTGAGTCAATAAATTTAATAAATAAATTTAATATTTCCCATCTCTTCTAAATTTTAATGAGAAACAATCTGTGGTTTATATACCGCTCGCCTTGTATTTTATCATATCTGTAGATTTATATAGCACCTCTCACAGAATAACTATTTAGAAACACAGGTGGCAAGCTCACAGACGGTTTTGGGCCTCCTCTTTTGTCACTTGGTGTCAAGAAAGGTTTTTTATAAATTAAATTAAAAAAAATTAATGCTTTCTTGTCTTACATTAAACAGCTACCACCAAAAGGTCCCCCCAGTGGCACCCGATCTTGAGCTGAAGGCCACCTATGGTCTTGTCGCCCCAGAGGAGTTCACGCCACCCCCTCGCAATGCACAGTGGACAGCGGATGTCTACCAGGCATTCGACATTACGAAGCTTCCGGAAAAGGCGGAAAAGGCAGAGAATGGGGATGAGGTTATTATCTCGTTTCCTTTTGGTATCATTATGCGTTGCAATTTTGCTGCATAGTCGTTGACATCCTGTTACGTACTGTAATTTTGTGTAATATTGTAGCGTCGTGTAGGATCTGAACTATTCCAATAGACAACAATTGGATTCAGAGTGCCTAGTCATTTGATTGGAGTTAATGAAGTTGGAGCGGAGAAAGATGTAGTCCGATGTGTTCCTTGACATGTGTTCCCCTTAAGACTCATAAACCATCCCCCTACCTGAAAATTGGAGGCATTTGCCTCCGAACCCCCCTACCTGCACGCTCTTTGTAGCTAAGTGGTTAGGAGGGGTACAGATGGAACAGTATTCTCTAACCATATTTCTACCCTGACGTTTATTTGAACCCCAAACTCTCATTTGACAGTCGAGCACTCAAAACGCTAGGCTATTAATTAATCAATCAGTGAAACTTGATATGGCGGCTCTGCAAGAAATCTACTCAGATTCACCCAGTCCAACCACGGCCAAAGAGGACAGGTTTCAGAGTAGAATAGAAATGGGATAGAGAGTTGCTAGGCAAGAGCCAAAGATCCAATGGCAGGCTATTCCAGGCAGTCGGGCCCACAATCGAAGAAGCACGATACTGCATCATGGAGGTCCGAGAGTAAGGTACAGGAAGAAGACCCTATGGAGCCATAATCACAGATCATAATAATAATACTACCATATAAAAATAGCAAGGTACAGTTTTTTTGTGCTTTCACAAAACTCGATTTCTATCTGGTTTCTAGAAATCACCTGGTAAGAAAGACAAGAAAGACAGCAAAGAAAAGAAAGACAAGAAAGAAGAAGGAGATATTCCGCCGGTCAAAGAAGTGGACGTCAACCAATCCAACAAAGATCCTAAGAACTTCAGCGGCTGCACAGTGTCGTAGCCACTTGAATGGAAACAGGCGACACTGAACTCTGCTTTTGTCGACCATTTCGAAGGAGGCTGACCACAGGTGCGGCCAGCTCATTGGCGACTTCAGAGTAGCCACAACAACAACCAGGAGATGTTGTCTTGAGAGTTATGTATTACTCGTAGTAAATCTGTGAATAGCGTAAATTACAAATCGAGTTAAAAGTCACTTGCTGTCGAAATTGTTGTTGAATTGTATATTTTCTCGTTGTAATCATTTGTGATGATGTGAATGAAACTTTTCTGCTGATGTTCAAAGAAGATGTATTAATGTTGCTTGTTTTGAAAGTGAAAATGAATCGAACGTTAAATATTATCAACTCATTCTGCGGTTTGTTGCGACAACTTTGAATGAGCCTCCCTTTTTACGAGTGCAGATTGACAAGGTGTTTACTTTTGATAGTATGAAATGTAAACTTTGAATTTCTGAGTACCATTTAAAGTGAATTTATTCTCTGGTGTAGGTACTTTGTGTTTACTTCATACCTGTGACATGGTAGCTGATTGGCTAGGGCAATGGCCTTCTCTGATTGGCTAGAGCAATAGCTTTGTCTGATTGGCTAGAGCAATAGCCTTGTCTGATTGGCTAGGGCTAGATGCAGTGTCTGTATACATGTAGAAACTCTTCCCAACCATGTGAGGAATGACACATTCAACTTGTGACTCGAGTCCAATTGCTTATAAAATAAACATATAACTCATCGATTTTTTTAAAATCACGTAGAGCACCATCGTTTTCGACCTCAGCTGTACCACAACCCTAAGTTATTCAGTATTTAGATTGATGCAGTTGCGATATATGACTGCATGAATGACGTGCCAAAGCATCTGGCTTCGTCAATTTGTCGTCACATAATTGTTTGTCTTCTGTGTTGTTTCGCCTGGCATTGAATTGTGCAAAGGCATTCTGCATCACAAACATTTCTATGAAACTGAAACAGGTTTCTTGGTTCGTGTTACTGATTGTGGCTCTGGTTGTGGCCAATGGTATTGGCTTTGAATTTTTCTTTTATAGGCACAATGTCAGAAATTGTGTATATGGGATGCGATGGTGTAGCGATATATATGTTATGTACCTTGTAACTGGAGGGTCACAGGTCAGCATAGACCTCAAGCCACTGCATAGCAGCCTTGAACAAGTTGCTGACTGATAATTTGTCTGTGTGGACAATTGACCTTGACTTGATCTCCCCGTATTTTGACCTGGCTCAGGAAAGAAACGAGAAGCTTGCCTATTGCGGACTTGATTTGGTACAGCGAGAGTGTCTCCCAGACTTGACTATTATGGGTGCGAAGATTACATTACATTACGATGATTTTCGAAGGTTAAATGACATTCATAGGAAGGGCAATGGGAAACCACCTCACTCATCTTGTCTTTCTTTGATTTTAGCTGGGGTTGCATCTGTATCTGCCCGTATTCTTAGGAATTTTATTTTCCCACAGGGCTTTTCACACTGGGAGTGCCTCTAATTAGGTTGCCTCTAATTAGGTTGCCTCTAATTAGGTTGCCTCTAATTAGGTTGCCTCTAATTAGGTTGCCTCTAATTAGGTTGTACTAGGAGATGCACTGTCGAAATCTGTAAATACAATACAATCCGTGGGTCATCATCTACGACATAAAGGCCGATGGACCTGCCTTCGGGCAGAGAACTGGTCATCATCATAAGTTAAAGATTTTTGAAGATCAGACTCTCTACTCTCATGACAACAGCGCTCTAAAAAATGAGCGTAAAACCATTTGTTGCTTAATATCATGTTACAAGTTTTATTAACTTTTTTTGTGTTGTGACAATTTAACTGTGAATGTCAGAGTTTTCACTTAACTCGGAGATGTTAATCTTTTTCTGGCCCAGTCTGTAAAGAAGGACCTTTGATGGCATGATGGGCAATCCAGCGGGCTGTTGAAAAATGTGCATTTACTTTTTACTATGACTTTCAACTTACGGGAAATTGTAAATGTAATTTTTTTATGTAGCGCATCTTCAAGAAAACTTGTCATAGGTACTCCCAACCTTACTACTATACGATGACTGCAGTCCAAAAAGGGGTGGGACATGTTGCTGGGGCATGACATATTGGGGCAGACTTTCCCCAATTGGGTGGGGAGTGATCTAGTTAGATGCCGGTACATATGCTGTATCCCTTTGTTTTCTTGTTGACCGGTAATTGTATCATGTCATGTTTGTCTACAATTTTCTAGTAAATTAAAATGTATACTCTGTAAATTTATAACATCCTAATTTCCTCGCTTCTGGTTTATAGAACTCAAAATTGGAACCTTCACCATTATTTTGTTATTTAATATCATGTCACAAATTTTAGAGGTTATATTATCTTTTGCTGAAATAAAACTTAAGTTAATTTGCTTGTTTTAATAGTTTGTTTATTCATGTTACTGCCAATAGAATGGCCATTGTCGTCAAAACCAAACATTATTCTTAGGCAAATATCTTGTTACTAGATTATGTATTCGCCCGCTTTGGCTTATAACGAAAGACTACCGAGCCAACCCTCATGATGCATATTCATTTGTTCGTTCGTTCGGTCGTACGTACGTACGCACATACACACACATACATACATACATACATTCATTCATTCATTATTTTTTAGAAATAATACTGCACCCTCTTAAGCCAAACTACTCAAATGTGCTCCTACCATAGGATTGCCAACTTGCCACAGCTGGGATTGCCAACTCTCATTTGACAGTCGAGCACTCAAAACGCTAGGCTATTAATTAATCAATCAGTGAAACTTGATATAGTGGCTCTGCAAGAAATCTACTCAGATTCACCCAGTCCAACCACGGCCAAAGAGGACAGATTTCAGAGTAGAATAGAAATGTCATAAACACCAATCCGCGAAGTTTGCAGCGTTCGGCTGAATTTATGAATTTCGAATGATGTTCAAGACTTTTGAGACCTTAATCAAAAGTCGATAAGTCGAAATACTTATGATTAAACTATGTCAATATAGACTGTCAATGGAGGGTGTCAAAGAAGGGTATAAGAGGAGGGTGACAATAGGTGGCATCAATAGGTTGTGTCAATGGAGTATTTAAAAAAAGAGGGTGTCAATGGAGGGTTTTAATGGAGGGTGTCAATGGAGGTTGTCAAAAGAGGGTGTCAATGAAGTGTATCAAGAAAGGTGTCCATGGAATATATATCAAAAGACGGTGTCAAAGGAGTGTGTCAAAAAGAGGGTGTCAATACAGTGTGTCAGAAGAAAGTATAAATGGAATGTGTCAAAAGAGGTGTCATTGGATTGTGTCAAAAGATGGTGTCCATGGAGTGTATCAAAAGAGGGTCTCAATGAAAGGTGTCAAAAGAGCTTGTCAATATAGGGTGTCAAAAGAGGGTGTCATAGGAGTGTTTCGCAAGAGGGTGTAAGTGGAGTGTGTCAAAAGAGAGTGTCAATGGATTCCATCAAAAAAGGGTGTCAATGGAGGTTGTCAAAAGAGGGTGTCAATAGAGGTTGTCAAAAGCGGGTGTCAATGAAGTGTATCAAGAAAGGTGTCCATGGAATATATCAAAAGACGGTGTCAAAGGAGTGTGTCAAAAAGACGGTGTCAACAGAGTGTGTCAGAAGAAAGTATCAATGGAATGTGTCAAAACAGAGTGTCTGGAGGGTGTCAATAGAGTGTGTCAAAATAGGGTGTTAATAGAATGTATTAAGAAAGGGTGTCAGTGGAGGGTTCCAAAAGAGGGTGTCAATGGAGGGTGTCGAAAGAGGTTGTCGATGAAGTGTATCGAAAAACAGCGTCAACAAAGGGTGTCAATGGAGTGTGTCAAAAGATGGTGTCATTGGATTGTGTCAAAAGAGGGTGTCAGTGGAATGTGTCAATGAAGGGTGTCAATGGAGTGTGTCAAAAGATGGTGTCATTGGATTGTGTCAAAAGAGGGTGTCAGTGGAATGTATTAGCAGAGAGTGTCAATGGATAGTCTCAAAACAACGTGTCAACAGAGGTTGACAATGGAGTGTATAAAAAAAGTGTCAATGAAATGTGTCAAAAGATAGTGTCATTGAAGTGGGTCAAAAGAGGGTATCAAAGAAGGGTGTAAAAAGAGGGTTTCTTAGGAGGGTATCAAAAGAGAGTGTCAATGGAGTGTATCAACAGAGGATGTCATTAGAGTGTGTCAATGGAGGGTGTCAATGGATTGTGTCAAAAAAGGGTGCGATGGAATGTGTCAAGAGAGGGTGTAAATGGAGGGTGTCAATGGAGTGCATCAAAAGAGGGTGTAAATGGAGTGTATCAAAAGAGGGTGTCAATGAAGTGCATCAAAAGAGGGTGTAATTGGAGTGTATCAAGAGAGGGTGTCAATGGAGTGCATCAAAAGAGGGTGTAAATGGAGTGTATCAAAAGAGGGTGTCAATGAAGTGCATCAAAAGAGGATGTAATTGGAGTGTATCAAGAGAGGGTGTCAATGGAGTGTGGCAACAGATAGTGTCAATGGAGGGTGTCAATGGAGTGCATCAAAAGAGGGTGTAAATGGAGTGTATCAAAAGAGGGTGTCAATGGAGTGTGGCAACAGATAGTGTCAATGGAGGGTGTCAATGGAGTGCATCAAAAGAGGGTGTAAATGGAGTGTATCAAAAGAGGGTGTCAATGAAGTGCATCAAAAGAGGGTGTAAATGGAGTGTGTCAAAAGAGGGTGTCAATGGAGGGTGTCAATGGAGAGTGTCAAAAGAGGGTGTCAATGAAATGCGTCAAAAGAGAGAATCAAAGAGGGTGTCAATGGAGGGCATCAAAAGAAGTTGGCAATGGAGTGTGTCAAAAGTGGGTGTCAATGGAATGTGTCAAAAGAGGGTGTCAATGGGGTGTATCAGTGGAGTGCATGAAAAGAGGGCATCATTGAAGTGTGTCAAAATAGGGTATTAATGGAGGGTGTCAAAAGCGGGTGTCAATGGGATGTATTAACACTCTCCACTGACACCTGCCATTGACGTCTTCTTTTGTTTACACTCCATTGATATTGATACACTCAATCAGCACTCTCTTTTGATACACTCCTTTGACATCTTCCATTGATACCCACTTTTGATACACTTCATTGACACTCTTCATTGACACCCTATTTTGACACCCTTTTTGGCGCACTCCATTGACACCATCCATTGACACCTTTCTTGAACACTCTGTTTTAATGCAATCCATTGACACCCTCCATTGACACCCTTTTTTGACACACTCTATTGACATGCTCCAATGACACCCTCTTTTGACACCATACACTGACACCCTCTTTTCATACAGTCCATTGACACCTTGCATTGTCACCCTTTTTTGGCAGACTCCATTCACATCCTCTTTGAACACTCTCCATTGACACCATTCTCTTGACACCCTCTTAAGGAGATAATTTTAGAGTGCAACTGGCAGCCCGTTCCAGAGTAACGACACTGATAACAAAGATCGTTAGGGTGTGCACTAAGCCCGACGTGCAGGGCATTGGCGCCCATCGTGGTTAAGGCTTTTTGACTTCGCCGACCCTTGTCTCCGGCAGAACAGAAGTCAATGTTGGCAGGAGCTCCCTCACCAAGACAAAGCGTCGGCAGACTCATCGGACATTTATGTCTATGACTCATCTGAGGCAGCCACTCGACAAGCGCCCGACGAATGGTGGAAGGCCGAAGCTAATGTCACATGGGTTAGAGTCTAAAGTCAGAGGCGGCGAACTCGCTTGACAGGTGGGGGGGACACCCAATGAGGGAAGTTGGAAATGTGGGGAAGGACACTCTCTGTCACCTCTCTGTAAAAGGTGGGGCACTTGTCCCTCTCGAACCCACGGGTTTTCCGCCCCTGCCTACAGTGTTGTGAACCAGATCGGCGGAAAATCAATTAGCCTAATCTTGTCTTACCTAAATAAGAAATTGCAGCCAAATATAGGCCTAAGCCTACTTAAATATTATTAGAGTACCATGGACCTTTGAAAGCTGGGACCTGTCTATACTTAGTCCAACAATATTATATAATTCAACTTCTGCTAAAGTAGGCAAGCTAGGCCTACAACACAACTCAAGGTACCGTTACAGCACACATACAGATTCAAGCTATTAATTAAAAAACGTCTTTAAGCAAGGCGAGAGAAATATACTGAGACACGTTTATCACGGGAAAATGGAGCACGAAATGAAACACTGACTTGTGTACCAACATAATATTAAAATATTATTTTGGCCTATCTGGTACGAAAAAACGAGGAGCGAGACAACTTTTATTTTAATATTCCGAAGAACTTCAAGGTGCAAAATTGACGAGTATAACACAGAACAGCTTTTAGGAATATCTGAGACAATTATTAGATCAATATCATTATGAACGATAATGATATTGATCATTATCATGGCAGGCGCTATACGATCATGATTTGGCATCACGGTTCAAAGCTGGTTCAAAGGGCGTTTAATGAATGGCGCAGAACTTTCGCCTTTGAGCCTTGAGTTCCAGCGAGTTGTTTGGATAAAAACGAAGAGTATCGAATTAGTTTATCTAAAGTTTCTTTTACAATTATTTAAGAATTAACAAGATGGATGGGTTTGCAGCTTTTTGTGGCGGTCCCGTTTGGGTGAGAATTTTAAACTGTCGTCTGACAGAATTTAGGCTATTGCACGGCACATGATAATTACGACGAAACGCCGTCCGATCTGCCGCGCGCACTGCGGAATAAACTAATTTGTTGTTTTAAGCCAAATTTTCTTAATATTATTTGTACTTTGCTTGGTTGGAAATCAACTACAACATAATAAAGATGTTTCGGATATCATTGGGATGTGAATAGGCCTATGTGACGAAACATTTATACTTATAAATTTGAGATTTTAACACATGCATGGGCCTGCGTTATGCAACACGCTAAGTGGGCTATATCTATGTATAATTGGCCTACCTAGTACCTAGGCCTAATAGGTATACTTAATGTATGTATATATTATATACAGGGGCGTCAACACCATAGAAACCTTGTTTATACTCCATCGAAAAAGTATGGGGAGATCTCATTGCGAAATTAGGGGAAGTTAGGTTTTTAAAGTATTATACCATTACCAATATTTTTATTATTTGCAGTCGAGCCATTATGTTCTATTCTACAGTGTCAATATATTATAGGCCTAATATTATTCATCCTTGAATAATAATTATTAGTCCGTCTGTCAGTCAAAATTGGGGGAGGTGTCCCAATGACTTATGGGGATTAAGTTGCTCAATGACTTAGGGGGGGAAAATAGATGCCCTTGGATGTATATATATGCGCATGATATATATATATTTGTATCATTTATGTGTAAGAAAGAAATATTTATACGATGCAATCAACATTTGTTGATTCTGAGCATCCAAGTTGCTGTCTATAGATGCAACTTGTTACAATGAAACTGATTTGTAGTTTAATAAGGTTCCAAGTACATCACACTGCATGGTCAGAATTAAAGCATCAGGATTGGTATTAGGGTTGGATGGATTGATGGAGTAAATGTACCCATGGATCCGATTTGTCAAAAAAGGGCAGTGGGGGTCTGCTGATGAGAATTTAAGGGAATATCATGAATTCCACGCTATTTCAATGCCCTTTTAGTTTAAGCCATGGGTCTGACCGCCCCCTCCTCGGACCCCCTGGCAAATCGAACACATAGGATAATTAATGATCAGCACAGACCTGAGATCGATTCCAGCCACCCTCCCTTACGTCAACTCAGCCTTTCATCAGCCTGGTAATATTCCTATAATGAACAGTAGGATGAGACGTCGCCTTGCATGGATGCTGCACATCTAAATTCTATGCCTGTGGTAACTTGTATTCATACCATGACTTGTAATTATACTACATGCTTGTCTGTTTTAATTAATAAAGAGGAATATTATTATTAAATTGCCAATTAAAGTTAATTTATGGACATTAAGATACAAGACTTTATAAGACTTTTTGATTGTCTTAAGGGGAAGTTTGAAACCATGTGGTCGATTAAATATTTTGATTTATGCACATAAATAAATATATATTGATATTTACTAAATGAATAATAATTTCACATGCACGTTATTTCCATATATAATAAAATATACAAATACACAAAAGAAATATATTTATATATAATATTATATTGGTTTTGTGTTGTCACATTTACCAAGCTATGCAAAACCTTGTATTCTCTGTATTAGATAGATTCTAGTGTTTGGAATGACCTTTTTCTGTAGTTAAGCTTGTTCCCTAAATCGTGTAGTGGTGCATTTTATTGCCATTTTAAAACTTGCCTTTTTGTCTGGGCTGTAGTTGGGACGCTTTTAAGTAGTTTCCTTGAAAGAGCGCTGTTTAATTTTTGAAAGAATGAATGAAAAATATACAAGCAGAATTGATATACACTTAGATTTCCAAATCAGGAAGCTAGTTCTTGTTTATTTTCCTTAGGATATCAACCTGACGTGGAATACGGTGCATCCGGATTTCACTCCATGTTTTGAAGATACGGTTCTCGTCCTTGCGGAGTGTGGCGTCCTCTGGTGCGTCACTCCGTTCTACCTCTTTAGTATGATGTACATGAAATCTCAGCCACTCGCTCACTCAAAGCTCTATTACGGAAAAATGGTTTGTTGAAATGTGAACGTTTATAGAACGATCATTTGTTTTTTCTATGGTTTTTGTGGATGATGAAAAGGCTCTATATAACTGTTTTTCTAGGTTATGAATAGGCTCTCTATAGTATCAACTGGCCTCTATTTCTGATATGTCTCTCTTGAATTGAAGAGGAGCTATATAAGTTTCTTTCACCACATTAACTATTGTTTGTTGTAGATACTCACAGTATGTCTGGTCATTGTGAGTACACTGAACTTAATAAAGGGTAGCATTGAGTACTCTAATGGTCCTCAACCATATCCTGCTCTAGTCATCTCACCCACCGTTCAGATTGCAACGTTTGTGAGTATCATTGTTCTTTTGTTGATCGTCATTAGGCTAACACTATCGTCATAGACCTCTGATCGTCTTAGAATTCTGGTTATTGAAGTACCTTAACAACTGTTACACAATTATACGCATACCTATATAAATTTTTTATACATTATGCATTGTACTGGGAGAGTAAATGCAATACAATCAATACGATACGTTCATACTTAGATGTCAGTGCACATGCATACATGTACGAGCAACCGACATGCTTAGATATTCATACATACCATACATACAAACATACATACGTACATACATGCACACACAGCACACATGAAGGCGTACGTGCGTACATGCGCACACGCCAACACGCGTACGTACGTACATACATACATACATGTGCGTGCATACATACAGACAGAAGCCCACATACGCACTCATACGCATATATATAATGCATGTATATAGACACACACACACACAAATACATACAGACATATACATGTGCAATGACACATAAACACAAATACTTGCATGACTACACACACATGAATACTCATTCATTCACTTTTCTAATCAGATAATAATTATTTTTCCACGCTTTACTTAACGAGCATGTGTGTATACGTCTTTGTCTAGGTTCTCGTCTGTCTCCTCATCGACGTGGAGCGCAGAATGGGATTCATAACGTCTGGCGTTCTCTTCCTCTTCTACGTCGTCTTGTTCCTCGCGGGAATCATTAAACTCAATTCGATCGTCCTGCACGCTATTCAGGTCGTTAAAACGGTTTTAGTAAAGAATTTCTCACTAATTAATACATTTGCTTCTGAATTCTTAATGACTTCGTTTTATCAGCCAGAGCAGATTTTTCTGTCTTCTTTCGTCTGTCTGTGTCTGTCTGTGTCTGTCTGTGTCTGTCTGTGTCTGTCTCTTTGTAGTCTCTCTGTCTCGCTTTCTGTCTTTGCTTCTGTCTTCTTTTGTCTGTCTCTACCTCTCTATCTCTTTATATATGTTTCTCTGTCAGAGGTACAGTCAGGCAGACAAACAGATAGACAGACATATATATATAGAGAGAGATACAGAGATAGATACAGAGGGAGAGACAGTCAGACATACAGACAATCGGGTTATTCGTTTGCCGATATCAGAGTATTTTGCCGATTATTTCATTGTGTTTCTCCAGACGTCCGGTTCCAAAGATATACCTACCGCTACTGCCTTTTGATGTGATACAAGCAAAACACTTGCTATGTAGGAGACGTATACATGTAGTTGGGAACTAATCCTAGGCAGACAATACAGATTAGACCCACCGCCCGATGTCGAACTGTGCCCAGGGAAATTAATGGCCAAGAAAAGTGATATCTGTACAGCTCTAGTATCTCTCTGTCTCTCTCTGTGTCTGTCTGTCTCTGTCTCTCTCTGTGTCTGTCTCTCTCTGTCTCTCTCTGTGTCTGTCTGTCTCTGAATGTCTCTGTGTCTGTCTGTCTCTGTCTCTCTCTGTGTCTGTCTGTCTCTGTCTCAGTCGGTGTTGCTGTATCTCTCTCTGTCTATGTGTTTCTGCCTCTACTTCTGTCTTATTTTGTCTATCTCTCTCTGTTTGTCTCTCTCTATGTCTGTCTCTCTGTCTCACTTGGTGTCTGTCTGTCTCTGTCAGTGTCTCTCCCTCCCTATCTCTCTCTATATATGTTTCTGTCTATTGTTGTCTCTGTGTGTCTGCCTGCCTGCCTGCCTGCCTGCCTGCCTGCCTGCCTGCCTGCCTGCCTGCCTGTCTGTCTGTCTGTCTGTCTGTCTGCCTGCCTGCCTGCATGCCTGTCTGTCTGTCTGTCTGTCTGTCTGTCTGTCTGTCTGTCTGTTTCTTCCTTTCTTTCTTTCCAATAATGCACAGAAACAGTCACTCCAGTTACATATTAGGAGTTTATCAATCTGACACAATTAAAATTAAAATTCTGGATGACATTGTAGAGCTTACCTTTCTATGTAGTTTCATTCTACCATCGCATTGTCAATTCTAGAATTCCATTGATTATTTTATTCTTGAATATAGTCTGGTCGAATTGAAGATGTCTTTCACTTCATGATTTTCGTTCTCTACTATATATGTGTCGTGACGGAGTTGGTGCTGTTTGGTTTTGCCGATCCTCCTCCGAGGGTGTTGTCCTCAAGCAGCGATCGGGTACGTTGAGCCCACTCATTTCGGGTGTCATCTGCACATAGCTTTTGTAATTACGATCATTACGATCATACATTTGTATAGTGCCAGTCAGAAATTCAGAGGTGCTCCCCAATCCAAGTTACAGCTGTAACCAAATCAGATTGTCTTCAGGTGATTTGAAAACAGAGGAAAAGGAAGACTGAGGATCTCCACTCATTCATGCTTGGTCTTTAGGGATAAACCGAATACCAAATATTATGAGTGAGTAGTACTTATTATGAGTGAGTAGTATGTATTATGAGTGAGTAGTACGTATTATGAGTGAGTAGTACTGAGTCTGAGTAGCGAATATTTAAAAGGTCTCATTTTCGTGGCAAACATTAAACTTGAAAAAAATTTGTGAATTTATTTGTTTTTGTAATTTTCTGTCTTTCACTACAAAGCGATGAAGTGATAAAAAATTGAACTGCAGCTGTTGTATTGTAAATATAAACATCTGCTTTTCATTTTCAAAACAGTAAATAATCAGAATTACGATTTTTGTTTCACGAGCCGACTTGATCCTTACTCAGACCCATTGTTTGCCCGAGTAATGACGAGTACTACGATACTCGGTCGGGTCTAGTATCCAAGTCAAGTTTTGGTTCATTCCTATTGCTCAGTAGAATGTGCTTAGTCAATGTATATTAATGCAAAAAGACTCTAAGATCTACTGATAATAATTATTATTATAATAATTAATGCCTTGTGTGTTTTTATCATACTTAAACTCTGATCAGAATCTTGTGGTAATTAGTTTTGAGAGTTTAAAATCATTTGATAGAGATTTTAGGAAATTTAAATTTTTTTATTTGTTTCAGGATCCATGTCCTGAAGTAGATTCATCGTTCATATCTCGAGTGACATACTACTGGGTTCATAGGTCAGTGTTTCTTGGTCGGATTCTAGGGCAGTTCAAAGATCAGGTGTCTGGTTGGTTTCTGAGTCAGATTATGGGAAAGTTTAGAAGCTTGACATGAACTTTTTATTCATCCTTCTATTTATAGCTTTCATTGTTGTCGTATTTTCTTCCTGGATTGTTTTGATGTAAACATTAATCCATGAGAGTTATTAGGACCCATACTTGTCCATGTGGGAATATGGGCCCATGTGGGCATGCTTGTGAAGTCTTTTCCTTAAGAGTGGTCTGATGAATGCG
Organism: Bimastos eiseni; assembly: GCA_959347315.1. NCBI lineage: Eukaryota > Metazoa > Annelida > Clitellata > Crassiclitellata > Lumbricidae > Bimastos > Bimastos eiseni. The sequence continues at coordinate 33,808,143 of OY365814.1, read as the reverse complement.
TACATAGTACTACATACATACATGCATTCATTCGTTCACAAATTTATATAGCGCCCTTTCAAGGTAACTATTCAAAAGTGCTCCCAACTCCAGCCCAGACAGAAAAGATAAGTTTTCAAATGGCCATAAAATGCACCAATATACGATTTATGTAACAGATTGAACTCCAGAGAAAGGTCAAACCCTACATACCTACATTTCAACCAATGCATCAAACATACATACTTATGCACAAACACATATACATACATGCGTACGTACATGAGGTTATTATCTGGCCGTGTTATGTTTATCGTATAAAAAAGTTGCTGTAGGGACGTTCCAGCACAACTGTTGTCTCTATCAGTGTCTTTATAAATTTGCATATGATTTGCCTGTGTATTGACAGCCTCGTGGTACTTGGGTATAAAAAGTCGCTGGAAGAGTCGGACGTTTGGCTTCCAAATCCGCGCGACCTAACATGCAATTCAGCTCCGGCTCTTGAGAAGTTTTGGATGCAGGAGATGAAGAAGGCTGAATTGTAAGTGGCTATTTTTTTTGGGACCATTTCTACACCAGTACAAGTTTTTAAAAAGAGTTGTGGGCCAATGTCAGTTTGATGATGAATAGTTTTTAATTTTTTTGGGAAGAGTGTCTATTTCGGCAAATAGTACATTCAAATACTCGGATTCGGTACCCAGTGGAAATTGTCTACCCGGTCGGTCACTAACCCCAACCCTAAATCGGGTATTTTACAAATTTCTTAAGAATCAGGCATTTTACAAAATCCCTGGCTTCACAATTTGCCTGTGATATATGCATGACCTTACATGACCTCATTATATCTGAATCTAAGTTCAACAGAATCGAAGAAGTCCTCTCCTCCTCCACCGGTTTCCTCGAATCCTTTTCCACTTCTGCTGAGGTGGAAGAGTGCGGATATCGAGGCTAACGAGTCAACTCCGATCCTGAACGGATTTAGTCCTCATGGATCCATCGAAGGGGTCAGTGAGGTCAAGAAGTCGTCCAAATCGCCATCTTTTCTGTGGGCGCTCGTCAGGGTGTTCGCTCCGAGCATACTACGAGCGCATTTCTGCAAGCTCATCGCTGATGTCCTAACGTTCATTGGACCAGCGCTGCAAAGGTCAGTGTAGAGGCTTTCATTTTTTATCTTCTTACCTTCCAAGTTTTTTCTTTACCTTCTACCTTTTCTTTTTTATGTTTACCTTTTACCTTTACTTTTTATTTTTACCTTTTGCCTTTGCCTGTTTATTTTTGCCTTTTTGTCTTTACTGTTACCCTTGTTTATTTATCTTTACCTTTGACCTGTCCTTTTACCTTTACCTTTGTACCTTAAAATTTCAGGCTTCAAATTCCGGGGGCAGTGCAAACTTAAGTTCAGAGGCATGTATCATTTACCTTTTACCATATTGCCTTCCCTTTTACATTTTACCTTTGTAACATATGACTAAATATGTACAAAACATCTCAACGCACTCTTTGCATTCCTTTGCAGTCTTCTGATTGACTACACGACCAATCCTTTGGTTGAACAGTGGAAGGGATATTTATACGCCGTCATGCTCTTTGCGTCTGCGGTCCTCACTTCCTGCCTCTACCAACAGAACCTTCAGCTGAGCAACACTGCGGGCCTCCGCGTGAAGGCAGCCGTCATCAGCCTCATCTACAAGAAGGTAGCAGTTCACCTGCAGATCTAGTTGAGGGAGGGGCACAGTATAATGGGTAAGACACTGGGCTACAGGGCTGAGGAACTGAGTTCTCATCCCGTTTGCCCTAAAGTCCTTCTTTTGGAATTGGTAAAAGCAGCATGATATTTGTCTTGTATGGTTGCCAATAGTTTGATTCGTCTCCTGTAACAGCTTTCCATCATTCGTTTGTACTGTGCTTGTAATGAAACTGTCTTTTGTCAGTTTGAATTTAAACAGTTATTATTATTACTATTGTTATTATTCTTATTGTTATTATTATTTTATATTTTGGTTATTATTATCAAGCGAAAGAGCCTCTGAAGGCAACGACATTGAATTGTGGAATGCAAACTAATAAGTGTTGGAAAACGTAGCTAGTTTTTTTCATTGTTTTTAGTATTATTATTTTTATTATGTTCATTTTTTAAATTATTATTATTATTACTATGGCTTTTATTATTATTATTATTGCTATCATTGTTATTTTGTTGTAATTATTACTAGGCGTACCTCTGTGTAAAAGAATAACAATGACGATCTGTTTCCAGTCTTTGACAATGAGCAACGATGCGCGACGTACGACCACTATCGGCGAGATCGTTAACCTAATGGCCGTTGATGCAGAACGGCTCCAGGAGGTTGCCCAGTACCTGTGGATGATTTGGTCGTCGCCTTTTCAGATCGGCATCGCGATCGCCCTTCTCTACGGAATCCTCGGTCCGGCCGTATTCGCCGGACTCGGAACAATGCTCATCATGTTCCCGATTAATGGTCTGCTGGCCACTTTGGAAACCAAACTTCAGGTATCTGGATTGTATTGTATTTTGAAATGAATTGTATTTAAGCATTTATAAAGCGCCTCTAGTGAACCATTCAGAAGCATTGCCAGTGCGAAAGGCCCTCGAGACGAAACAGGTTTTGAGAAAAGCTTATACAATGTAAGATGAGAGATTGCCAGATTGAATTTTAGAGTAAACAGAAGGAGAAGGGGCATTCCACAGAGAGGGACCAATTGAAGCAAAGGATTGAGACTGAGCCAGAGTTGTTCTAGTTCGAGGAACCAAGAGGTCAAGTCTATTAACGACCAAAGTGGACGGAGGGAGGAAGATGAATGAGGTCTGTGGATTGAGCACATCGGCGTTATCTGGGTGTAGTTGGTGTGTGATTTAAGATTAGGTTCATTTGAGTTGGCCAGAAAAGGGGTTTGTTTTTGCCTCACGCTGGTGCCACCCAAGAGATGGATCGACTAGAAAGTTGATCTTTTTCATTTTGTCTTCTTGATTTCGTGCCTTTTGATGTTTGAATCTGAGATGCAATTGACTTGTTTTTCAAAGTGCGTGATTTTGCGTCTCGTAGATCAAAGTGATGACATTGAAGGACCAAAGAATCAAACTAATGACTGAACTCCTAAATGGAATGAAGGTAATCTGCTCTAACTTTATAATGCTAAACAAATAACACTGCTGAAAGTCTGAGCAAACGTCATTCTGAACTTCTGTAGGAGTTGTTTGTGCTTCAATTATATGTAATGTGATCGAGCATTTATATAGCGCCGCTCGAATCAGCAACGCTCTCAGTGAGCATCTGTGCGTGGGCAGAGGATCAGGAAAATCCTAAGACATCTCCGAAACTGGCAAGGTGACTGTGAGAGGGTCAGTAATTCCAGGCACAGAGACTGAAACAGATAGATAGAAGATGGTGCCTATGGTGACCTTGACCCTGCTAATTTCTATTACATTTTATCACATTTAATTGAGTTTACATTAATTATTTTTACTTGTCTCTGTGTTGGGAGACTGACTTTCTCTACGTTATTACTACTTTGGTTTGATGCTTTGGCTTATGCCTTGAGCCATATACAGGCTACTAATTAAAATTACACTGATCTTAGGTTTTGAAGCTGCAGGCGTGGGAATTGTCGTTTACGGAGAAGGTACAAAAGATTCGAAACCAGGAACTGAGGATGCTGCGAATTGTGGCCTATCTCCAGGCAGTCGGTACATTCACGTGGACGTGTGCTCCATTTCTTGTTAGTAGTTCAGTCTTTTCTTGAATACTTAAGCAAATCATTGCTTCTTTATGTGGTTAGTATTCACTTGAGAAGACCATTTCGTGGTTAAAATTTAGAATATAATTGCTCCTTTATGTGGTTAGTATTTAATGGAGAATTGGTTCATTACTTTGGTTAGCATTTAATGGAGAAATGGTCTATTATTTAGGTTAACATATAATAAAGAAGTGGTCCATTATTTAGGTTAGTATTTAATGGAGAATTTGTCTATTATTTAGGTTAGTATTTAATGGAGAATTAGTCTATTATTTTGGTTAGTATTTAATGGAGAATTAGTCTATTATTTTGGTTAGTATTTAATGGAGAGTTAGTCCATTGTGAGGTTTGCGTCTAGTAGGTTGTTGATCATTTTATCACAACAAGAAATAATGATTTTGAATCTACCATAGGTCGTTAATGGAACAATGGTTTCTAATTACTTTTCATGTCCAGGCATTTTTTGCTTCCACCTATGTTGTCCTATGAAGGTCATGCAATTCTCGTTTTTTTCACCAGGTGACGCTGGCGTCGTTTGCAACATATGTCCTGATGGGAGGCATTCTGGATGCTGGCAAAGCCTTCACTTCGCTGTCTCTCTTCAACATCCTCCGATTTCCAATATCCCTTCTTCCAATCATGATCTCCTACCTCGTCGCTGTAAGAACCTTCAGTTACGCTTTGATCTGTAATGTCATGCTAGAACTTATATAGCACCTTTTCCAGAGAGTCGTACAGTGAAGGATCGAGCCCAGTGGCAGAGAGAGACTTGTCAGAGAGAAGGCATAGCAGCCCTGCAAGCTTTCAAGGCAGACAATCATTCATGTGTATTAGGGTGTTAATTCTGGAAGAGGTGAATCTACATCTTGGAGTGGAAAGCCTTTAGGGTGATGAGTGGAGTTTCCAGAGGCCGATGATGATCACCAAATCTTTTACTTGCCTAGGATATGTGTTAGGGTAACTGTGAAACATGGTAGCGGGGGCGAATGGAGTGATTGCATGCTGCAGTCCATGGGGACTTGATGGTCCCGCACTCCTGTACATCGATGCGGACAAACCATGGCTTCTCATGCTTTGGACCATCATACTGGAATGCTCTTTCATTACAACTTGGCAACATTGCACTGCTTGCAGCCAACTTTTCTAAATTACTCGAATAGAATTTGTTTAGATCTGTTGGGTAGCTACGTTTAGTGCCTTTGAGAGGTTCTTATAAGGCGCTATATAAATAGCCTAATACATACATACATTGACCTGTAGTGCACAGAGTTGCCCTGAATTCTGCAGATTCTCAGTTCCTCTGCCAATACAGTTTCTCACCCACCATAATCTGTTGCAGGCTTTACTACTCATTACCCCAAAGGCTATACACTTCATGTTTTAGTCTCACCTCTTTAAGAATTTCCACCTTAATACATATGAATGATCGTCAACCTTGCAGGCTTTCACATCTTGGAGACCTCAGCAGCCTCCAAGATGTGCCTCCTCTCTCTGGGAAGCAAGCTCGATTTTCTACTGGAAGACACTCTATAGACAATTCCTCTGACGTGACGTAGCATTCGTGAATGAGAAAGTACTTTGCACCTAGTTTTAGAATTGTGTTTGAGGAATTTGGTTTTTAAAATTGAGAGAGTGCGGACGGGTTCGAACCTCCGCTGAACAGGGCTTTACAAGTACTTTGAGCAAGTCACAACATTGATGTTTAGCCATATAAAATTGGGGCAACTATGGTACTAATTCGTTCATTCATAATTCATTACAAAGATATGGCACCAATTCAAGGCAACTATTCACTCAGAAGCGCTTCCAACCCCAGCATGGCTAAAAAAGACATTGTTTTGTATTGTATTGTCAAAGTGAAATATTTTGAAGGTTATTATGTATAATGGAATATTTAGGAGATTTCATGTATTTTCTGTCATTAGTTCTTTTGTTGCTGTTTTTATTGCTTGGTTGTCGCAGTCGGTGGTTTCTGTCAAACGAATCGGAAAATTTCTGCAGACAACAGATATTGACACCGAAAATGTCCATCACGACAACAGTTCAGGTACATGATGACGACTCTTTGTCACGATGATTCGGTCACGATGACTCTTTGTCACGATGACTCCTAGTCAAGACAACTCTTGACTCAGATGTCATTTTGATGACAATATGGTGACTGTAGCATGACTGAATCGTCTTCTGGATAACATTGCGTGGGACGATTGGTTGCATTGGTCGGCCTGTAATGCAGAGCGTACGTGTTCCTCCTCTTAGGATGTTGCTGTTTTGGTTAGCTCGAGGAATTCGTCCAAATGAAGTTGATAAGCCTCATCAATGTTCTGTGGTGTGGTTGTACATGTGCGCTTCTGTACTTTTGATGGTGGCCTTATCAAAATGCATTAGCATTATATCACTGTTGAAAGACACTTTATCAACAAGATGACTTTACCATACCTTACTTTATTTAGTTTCTTTAAGAGAACTTCGTTTTCAGGTATAAATACTTCTATGTTGCGAGCTTTGAATCAAGATGTTTCATTTTTTTATAGACTACAGCGTGGTCATCGAAAATGGAACGTTTTCTTGGGGCACGGAAACAGATGACGTTCCAGTGCTCAGAAAGTAGGTTAAGTTTTTTTAACTGATGTTTCGCTCTGTATAAAGAATTTCTTCTTTAGCCGGACCTAGGTCGAGAACACCTCTGAATAGTTATCTTGAATGGACGTTGAAGGCTAGTCTCAATATGTGAATAAATTAAAAATGTCAGATGAATGTTAATTGTTTTGAACCACTCGAGTTCTAGTTCCAACTACATGACATTACATACAAACATAAAATTTAAAAAATTTTTAATCTAATTTTTTTTTAAATGTCAGATGAATGTTAATTGTTTTGAACCACTCGAGTTCTAGTTCCAACTACATGACATTACATACAAACATAAAATTTAAACAGAAAAATATAATAAAATAAACTAATAATATGGTAGTGATAAATGCTTGACCTTAGTTATAATAAAAACTCAATAATAGGATCAAATCACGATACTAGCTATAAATATTTATGACGGATAATAATGATGATGTTTTTGTGGTAGTATCAACATTTCCATTCCGGATGGTTGCCTCACCGCGGTCGTTGGTCTTGTTGGTGTTGGAAAATCTTCGCTCATTTCGGCTATCTTGGGTGAGATGGAAAAGACTAGTGGGAAAGTCAATGTCAAGGTAACTGGCAATTTGCACAAATTGTGGTAAGAAATGTTACCTTGGTTTGCCATGGTATTACCTTGTAACTGTCTCACGAGCTGAGCTTGGTGATTATTATTATCATTATTTTTATTATTATTATGTGACAATTCTTGAAGTGCAATGCAATATATAAATACTCCACATTTGCACATAGATGGATGATGTTATCTTAAGATGTTAATAACGTTACTTAGGTTTTAGTTTGTCGTTTTGCTAGCTTTGACATAAGTGTACCTTGGTGTAACGTTATTGGTATCTTGACATTACCTATAGCATTGCTTCTGTTTTGATATTACCATAGAATTACCTTGATGGTAACTTGGTGTCACATACGTCACGATACGTGTTGTCTGAGTACTACATTAGCATTTTCTTGGTGGTACAGTACCATTACCATGGTGTTACATTTACTTTACGTTGGTGTTGCATTTACCTTACCTTGGTGTTACATTTGCTTTACCTTGGTGCTTTACCTTACATTAACATTGCCTTGGTGCTACCCGAGCATGGCCTAAGTGTTATCTAATTTTTTTTGATATCTGTATAATCGAAAGATAATTTTATGCACAGATACAGCTTGATCTTTGTAACATAAATTTTCAAGGCATTTACATTGTGTCACTTAAATGTTTGCGTTGTTTGTCGGCAGGGTTCCATTGCATACGTTGCTCAGCAGGCTTGGTTGCAGAACATGACGCTTCGAGACAACATCCTGTTTGGAAAACCGTTTGACGAACAGCTCTATGACACGGTTCTCGATGCTTGTGCCCTTCGACCTGACCTAGATATTCTGCCTGCGGGCGACATGACTGAAATCGGAGAGAAGGCGAGCGTGTGATAATTAATATTTCTCATTATTTCTCTTTATTTGTTGATTTGTGTTATATCTTTATTGTGTATTCATATGCAATTTTCTTAATCCAATGGAATTATTTCTTAATTGTTTGGAGATGGTGCGGAATTGGCGCAGGTGGTAGTTGCAGTCGCGGCAGAGATGATCGATGTGTGGAGCCAAGGTAAGTAAGCTTTTGTGATCTAGTGTGATTAATGATCACAGACTGTGACAGAAAAGGCAATACAAGGTAAAATTGGCAGCAATAGCTGTGATTTCTTAAGCCCTGGATATTAATCTGTGAGTATGTTTTCCCAGGGTATATTGGTCATGTGCCTTTGTTATTCATCTGATTTAAATCATTGTTTTTTTTTAATTCCAGTCATTAACCCTAGTTGAGTTCTTGATTTCAAGTCATTAAATTTTTATCATAAAACTTACCTATTGCATGGTTTTGTAAGCTATGATTTTTGCTATTTGTTCAATATTAATTGTTAATGTGTTGTTGATGCCTTATTATTCATCTTATATAAATCATAGATTATTAATCCCAGGACATTAATCTTAGATGAGTTCTTAATCCCAGGTTATTGCTTTTTTTATTAATAATTGATGTTCTGTTGATGTTAGGGCATTAATCTGAGCGGAGGTCAGAAGCAGAGGATAAGTCTCGCACGAGCGGTATACCAAGACAGCGACATCTACCTTCTCGATGATCCACTGAGCGCCGTCGACTCGCTCGTCGGAAAGCATCTCTTCGAGCAAGTCTTCAGCGACAGTGGCCTCCTGAAAAACAAGGTAAGGCAGTGGTTTTGTAGCTTGCTCGATCTTTGATCTTTTCTTCACTTGATTTGATCCGATCTTTGCTCCATCTGTGATCTTTTCTTCATTTAATTTAATCTTACCTTAATTTGAATCGATCTTTGTTCCATCCATGATGTGATGTTTTCTTCATGTAATATGGCCCAATCTGTTTTTGATCCATGGGCTTTTCTTCATTTGATCTGATCTGTTTGACCCATGTCTTGTTCTTTATTAAATTTGATCCAGATCTGTGATCATTTCTTCATCTGATAATGGTTGTTCTTCATATTCTTTGGTCCTGTCTTCGATTGTATCTTCATGGGTGGATTCTTTGCTGTTAGACCCGTATCCTGGTGACCCACGGTCTCCAGTATCTCCCGATGGTGGACAACATAGTCGTCCTTCTCAATGGGTCTGTCTCTGAGACAGGGTCCTATGACGCCCTGCTCTCCCACGATGGTCCCTTCGCCCAGTTCCTCAAGACCTACCTCCTTGATGACGAAGATGAAGATCCGGAAGGTGGTAAAACCATGTGGAATGATCTGAATTTTACCGTAATGTGTTGTAGTGACAGATTTATGCAGAAACACTTAACCTCTTCATTTGATGGTGGTGGCATTGGTGATGGTAATGGTAGTGTCAATGGTGGTGCTAATGACGGTGCTAATGGTTTTGGTATTGGTGGTGATAATAGTGGTGGTAATGGCAGTGGTAATGGTTGTGGTATTGGTGGTGATAATGGTGGTGGTAATGGTTGTGGTAATGTGATAGCAATGGTGGTAATGGTTGTGGTTATGGTAATGACAGTGGTAACAGTGGTAGTATATTGGTGATGGTGGCGTGTGCATAGCTTTTAAGTAGCACGTTAATAATCCGGGATTACGATGATTGCGATTATGGTGATTACTTTACGAAACTGGTTTAGTGGAGATGGTGAAAACGGCAATCCTGCAGCGGATAGACTCTCTGATCGATGACGGCGCTTTCATTTCCGAGCCGAGCGTCACCCATTCGAGCAAAGAAGGAAATGTGTACGTGCAACATTTCCATTCACACTTCTTCGCGCAAGAACATTGTCGTCAGTTTTTAGCTGATTTTTGCCTCAGTTGTATTTCGTCTTTTAGCTCGTCTAGGTCTCTTAGTGGTATTTTTTGTACCTATTTTTGTACATTGATTTGTACCTCATTTCTAGCTGATATTTGTTACTAATTTTCACAGCATTTATATATAGCTCATTTCGTGGGATGTAGGATTTGATAGGCGCCTTCCATTACTGATCCATATTTAAACTCGACTTCTGTAAAAAAAATAGTGATCATCCATTCATAAAATACTTATAATCATACTCTGGTGTCAGTTTGAAATTGATAAATGATGATTACTAATGCTATAATTGTAAATTCCTTAACAGTGCCATTGATGAATACTTTTTCAATCCTGCAGATATGTTCTATAAAGCCAAGCAAAGAAACTTTTCATCTGCTAACTTGTGTCTCTTTTGAACAGTCGGTTGCGAAGAGCACTGTCAACGAGGTCGAGCATAAGTCAACCAACCGAGCAGAAATGCAAGGATGACGAGGATGTCGTGAACCTCCGACCTGATAAACTCATCCAGGAGGAAGGACTGGAGGAAGGAAAGGTAGGAGCATTCATTCATCCTGGATAGGCAAAGTAGACATGCAAATGACTGATTATGCAAATTACATATTATGCATGTAAAATATTATTGAAACAATATATGCAAACAACGTGTTATGTGAACGACATATTATGCAAACGACATTTTGTGCAGACAATGTGAACGATTATACAAATTACATCATGTTATTTTGAGTGTAAAATTTTATGCATAGAACATATTATGAATGTAAAATATTATGCATTGAACATATTATGAATGTAAATTATTATGCATTGAACATATTATGAATGTCAATTATTATGCATCGAACATATTATGAATGTCAATTATTATGCATTGAACATATTATGAATGTCAATTATTATGCGTTGAACATATTATGAATGTCAATTATTATGCATTGAACATATTATGAATGTCAATTATTATGCATTGAACATATTATGAATGTCAATTATTGTACAAACGACATATTATGCAAGCAATGTTATAAAATGAATGACTGAATGAATAAAAATGGATAAATTTTGTCTTCAGGTGAAGTGGTCTGTGTTCCTGTCTTACGCCCGTGCCCTTGGCTACATGATGGCCGTCATCCTTCTGATTGCCTACGTTCTGTTTGAAGCAGCGGCCATGCTTTCCAACATCTGGTTAAGCAAATGGACGGAAGACACGGATCTACAGAATGCTTCTATCAGCAACACGACTTTCTTCAAGAACAAAATGTACTCTTATCTCGGCGTATATGGTGGCCTCGGTGTCCTGCAGAGTACGTCAAATCTTGTGATGCACTAAAGCTAGATGCAAGTGACGTTATAGAAGTAAACTATTATGTAGGGAACATATTGTGCAAATGACATCATGCAAACGGCATGCATATTATGCAAGCAACATATTATGCTAATGACATATTATGCAGACTCCATTATGCAACAGCTTGTTATGTTAATACCATATTATGCAAGTGACAGCAAAGCTTTTTTCCAGTGCTGCATCATGTCAGAAGGTTGTCTAGGGTGTCAAGGGTCCGTCTGAGTCCGGTTGCTGGTTAGACTGGAGAGAGGAGTTGGAGGAACTGTAAAGCCAGGGTTTGTTGAGGACAAGAGATTGGATGGCCTGTGGATAAAGGCATGAATTCTCAAGTTAGTAGATTTTAAACGTGATTTTTATATGTAATTATCGTAATTTAAAAGTTCCCAACGCATTACTATTAAAGGGTTTAAGCACGGACGAGTGTCTATCTATCTGGTTTACATTCTACCTGGTTTGCAATCTATTAAGGCACTGCTTTGTTAACATTCAATCTTGTTTACATTCTATATTTGACCAATTGGTTAGAGCGGTCAGCCTGTGATGCTCAATGTGCGCTGAGGAGTTACTGCGCAGTGATCATGAGCAAGTCCTTCGCACTCAATCGATCTGCAATACAACTGCAATTGTGCCGTCGAGGTGTGTGCACTTCTGAAAAAAAAATGTTGGAAGAAGGGCAATAACATTTTTTATAATAAATAAATAAATATATCGTTTGTTTACACATGACCTTGTTTACTTTTCAGCTTTATTCGTGTTGATGTATGCGCTGATCACTGCCTTCAGCAGCATTCGAGCATCTCGCAATCTCCATGACAACATGCTTGTGAGCATCATGCGTAGTCCGCTCTCGTTCTTCGACACGACGCCGATCGGTCGGATCATCAACCGGTTCTCGCGTGACATAGAGACGATTGATAGCATCATTCCAGAAACGATCCAGACCTGGACGATCACGTTCTTCGGCGTCTTCTCAACCGTCATCATTCTCTGCTACTCGACACCACTCTTTTTGACCGTGGCTATACCGATCGGTATCCTCTACTATATCATACAGGTATCATGGGGCTATTTTGTACCATATGGGTATGGTATGGGGCTGTTTGCTGTTTTGTACCATTTGGGTATGGCATTAGGCTATTTTGTACCATGTGGGTATGGTATGTTTGCTGTTCGTACCGGTCCATGTGGGTATGGTATATTGCATTTTGCTGTTTTGTACCATATAGTATATGGCTGTTTGTTATTTTGTACCATATGGTATGGTATGGAGCTGTTTTTCACTGTTTTTTTTGATATTGTATCTAGATATTTATATAGAGCCTGTTGCAGTGCTCACCTATCAGAGAAATAAAACACCATGCCATATGAGTATGGTATGGTATGGGGTTGTTTGCTCTTTTGTATCTTACAGACATGGCCTAGTGTTCTTCCTGTTTTACCATTGGATTTTGGGATATTGGCCATATGGGTATGGTATAGGGTTGTTTACTGTTGTTTTCCCTGTTTGGTACCATTGCATTGTTGACTGTTTTTTGTACCATGCGGACATGGCGTTGGCTTTGTATCATCCTGGCTTTGTTTTAACTTCTATTGTACCATACGGATATGTTCCGGGCTTGTTTACTATTAGGTGCATAGACCTAGCATATATAACCTCTCTCTTACTCTCTCTTTGTATCTTATATTCACTTCCTTCCTTCAAGGATCAACTCAAACTGGGTATTTCTATTTAATTTTCAATCATTTGAAAATGACTGACTATCTGTGCCTCAGATTCGCATTTTTTTGGCTGGACCTTGAAGCGTGCCTGTGCGCAATATGTATGTAATAATTGGATAAATAAATAAATAAATAAATAAATATACTGCTAACTTTGCGATGTCTTCCAGTCGTTCTACATTCCGACTTCGAGACAGCTGAAGAGAATTTCGTCGCTGACGAGATCTCCGATCTATGTCCACTTCAGTGAGACCGTGTCAGGTGCGAGTACGATTCGCGCATACGGTGCCACACAGCGCTTCATCGAACATTCGGAGGAGACCGTCGACTATAACCTCGGATATGTTTATGCTGCGTTCTCGTCGAATAGGTTGGTACTTCTTCCGGGGCGCTCTGATGCATCCTGCCAGCATTTCTACTAGCGACAACAGGACAAAGCCTCTAAGGTTACAGTTATGAAGAGATGATCACAATTTATTAGAGGAGTTGAATTCATCTCTTCTACACCATCTCATCCATTCCCTTACCATACCTTCCTTTGAAAAGCCTGCATTCTCCCTTCCCTTACCATAACCAACCATTTTCTCCACTTTCAACAAGCTTCCCAGACTAGATTCAACCTTTAGCAGAAAACCTAACAACAGCATTGACATTCTTTGTGTTATATTGTCTTGTGTTATATCTGAGCATCTATCACTTCCCAGACTGGATTTCATTATTGGGTGAAAAAACCCAGCAACATCATTACATCATATTGCTTTTTATCGGGGTGGTAGAATAATGGGTAATACAATGGGACACTGAGCTGAGAGATTCAGTTTGAAGCCTGGACTGGAGGTGCTGGTTAAAATTAAATTAGATATAACGTAATGGGCGCCTTGCATAGCTGCTGACTTCATTCGTTTATGCTATGTCTGTAATCAGTTTGAAAATAAAAGGAAATTATTATATTATTATTATAAGGCACCTCTAGCTCACACTCACATGTGTTTTCCTTGTATCGTTTCCAGGTGGCTTGGCTTCCGTCTGGAGTTTCTCGGAGCCGTCATCGTCATGGCGGCCGCAATCTTCGCTGTCATGGGACGCGGGACGATCAGTGGAGGAATTGTCGGCCTTTCCATTTCATACGCTCTTCAGGTACTAACGGTGGCTGTATTTTTAATGTATTCAAAAATTTATATAGCAACACTGAAATCAGCATCGCTCTTTGTGGGCGTCTGTGCTTGGGCCAGGAATCAAGGAAAGTCGTAAAGCGTCTCCAGAGCTGGTAAGTTGAGAGGGATGGTAATTCCAGGCACTGGCACTGTAGAAGATGGTTCAAACCGGAGGCAACATAAGCAAAACTTCTGAACTGGGCTGTTGTAGAGCTCATTTGCATAACAACCAGAAGGAGGCCCTTGCAGGTAAAGATGATACCAGAATATGTTTAACCTTCACAACCTCAACTAATCTGTTACAACATTGTTTTTGTACTAGTTCGTTTACGTAGGCTATTTACATAATTACTGTATTGATTATATTCTGCATTGTTTGCAGGATATACGTACATGCCACCTCATTTATATACTGTGTCGTTTGTATCGTATTGTTTTGTATTCAGACATCTATGAAGTGCCCTTAGTAGGGTAATTTCCATCTCAAAGGTGTCTTTTTTATATTTCTGTCAATTATGTCGAACACTGAATTTTGCTATATCTGTGTTAAATGTCAAGGTCATTAGTTTCTGTGTCAAAGGTCTAACGTTTTTGACCTTTGACACAGATATAGTAGGTCAGAACTGTGTGATATCTGTGTCAAAGGTGACATCTGAGCTGAACTGGTTGGTGAGAATGACGACCGACCTGGAGACGAACATGGTGGCCGTAGAAAGAGTCGAGGAGTATACCGCAGTTCCATCAGAGGTAACAGATAACCCACAGTATTCTCATACTCATTATTTCTAAAGCATCACTCGAAATCTGCCAACTCGGTCACTTGCGCTGCGTCAAGTCAGTGGGGTTGTCCAGAGACACCAAACTGAAAGTAGGACAGATGAAGGAATCCTATCCACCAACTTCTGTTTCTAGTACTACCATTTATCGTAATGCACATGATTACACTCTTCTTTCTCCCTAACGTGACTTTTGTGGGCGCTGAGAAATTTTGGAAGATTTACACATTACATTGCATTACATTTTCACTCGTAACGAAAACTGAATTATTCATGTCCTATCCTATTTGAGTAGATGCCTGAACAGGCGCTATATCAAGTTTCATTAATTGGTTGATTGATTGATTGATTGATTGATAAGTAATTGCCCAATTAGAGGCTCCAACCTTCCTCTTTGGCATTACAGGTCGAGCCCTACACCATGCCCTGCGACTGCCCTGCGACTGCCCTGCGATTGCCCTGCGACTGCCCTGGAGCATTGAAGTAGATTCGATTTGATTGAAGTAGATGTGTTTGCGATTTGGTTTGGTAAAAACAATAGATAGAAATTGTAATCATGAAGATGTGTGCCCTTTTTCCAGGGAGAGTGGAACATAAGGGAAACGGCCCCTAGGGCAAACTGGCCGCTCTTGGGCAACGTCGTGTTCGATCAGTACGCCACTCGCTACCGGCCGGGGCTCGATCTCGTCCTCAGGAATATAAATGTGACAATTGGAGCTGGTGAGAAGGTATGCGTTCTAAAAGATAGACCTACTGCTACTGCCTATTGATGTGATACAAGCAAAACACTTGCTACGTAGGAGACGTATGCATGTAGTTGGGAACTAATCCTAGGCAGCCAATACAGATTTGGCACACCGCCCACTGTCGACCTTGTATGACGGAGGAGAGGAAAGATATATCTATGTAACTGGACGCCTTCTTCTGACGTGCCAATGATGCCATTCCCTCCCCACACAGGCCACTTTTACGACCTGCCAATTTGGCCTAAAATGACGTGATTGTGCCCAAGTTAATTAAGCAGGCACTATGACTCATTGCACAACCGCTGTAGACACTTTCTCACGGTACTAGCAGTCTAGCACAATGCTTAGTGGGTGGTCTGAAGTAGAAGCCAGAGTTTCCCCACGCTATGGGAAGGGAACGGAATGCTGTCCTACACAGACCCAGTGATGTTGCTGTCATCATTATGATTTCAAAGACTGAAAATAATATTATAAAATAAAAAAATTGTAATATCGGTTCCAATTATCTTACCGATATCCGATATTGCCGATATGTCTATAATTGGCCCGATTAATCATCGTTACAGCTCTAAATATTACTATACTTTGATACAGGAAGTTGTCACTATGTGTTTGACAATGGATCTTTGCTTTTCCCTGTTCTTACTCCTAAGTTTTATCAGGTATTGTTTGTTACCAATTTTCTATCTGTGTATAATCTGTTATTTTTGCTCTTCAGATTGGAATCGTTGGTCGAACTGGAGCTGGAAAGAGTTCGCTGACGTTGGCTTTGTTCCGGATAATCGAAGCGACAAATGGAGACATTGTCATCGACGACGTCAACATCTCGACCCTTGGCCTTCACCAGCTGCGATCCAGATTGACAATCCTGCCACAGGTAATCGTAACTGATAACTCCTATAGGGCAGGTTTCTAATAAGTAAGTAAGTATGTACTTAATTGAACCGCCTGCAAACGGACTGCGGAAACATCATATACGAACAATTAAAGAATGCAATCATTAAATAATTGTAATTATTTAAAGGCAATTACACAAGAAGCATCCTTGAAATAGTGAGAATAAAGAGAAAAGAAGCAACAGATATCATAACAGATGAACAGTCCATGTTTCATTTTCTGCTGTTTTGTTGGTTTTTTAATTTGATATACAAAGATATAGTCATTAATTTTTTTTATTTTGTACTATTTAGGATCCGGTTCTTTTCTCAGGGACCCTGCGGATGAACCTGGATCCCGTCGACAGATACACGGATGATGAGCTCTGGCAGGCGCTCGGCAACGCTCACCTCAGCAACTTTGTGAGGAACCTCTCAGCAGGACTTGACTACGAATGCGGCGAAGGTGGTCACAACCTGAGGTAATTTAAATGCTCTCTGATTGGGACATAATGTAAACGTAATGTGATGAGAATGTAATACGAAGGTCAGTATGATGTGAATGATTTGTGAATGTTATGTGAATATAAGTCAGAGTTAACTCATCGATACATGTTTCTCTGTCATTCGATCTGTTGTGCATTCAGAGTTGCTGCCTCCTGTGAGGAATGCAACTGACTGCCAATGTTTCACTAATTAATTCTTCAATTCGTTCAAGAAACGCATCAAGACTTGTGCTTCTCTGTGTATTTCAAAACATCTGGATATTTATCAGATTCACATCTTTTTGCATGTTTAGATTGTTGGTATTAATAAGAAGAATAATAATAACAAATATTGTGGCAACACAAGAGAACTTGCATCTGTCTTGTCTGTAGTGATTCAACGATTCAGCACAATTGCCTTCCATGGCCACTCCTGGGTTAACATTGCTTATTAATATCTGACAAATGAAGTAAAATAAGTCAGATAATAATAAATTAATAATAATTTTAATAAACTTAATAATGATAGCATTGCCTTTTAATTGCTGACGCCTGAGATATCGTAAATACCTCAGGGTTAAAAAATTATAATAATTATTAAGAATTTTAACAATATCAAGCACATAACCATTAATAGTAATAATAATTACTAGGAACAGAGGTTGAAAGCTAGGAGAGGACTGGATAGTCATTCATGCATTCATTCATTTCAAAAATTTATACTTTGCCCCTTCAAGGCTCAGTAGGGAGTGCTTCTGACCCAACGTCGGCTGAAAAGAGCGGTCTTAAGGCTACTATGAAATGCATCTGAGTAAACCCTAGGAATGAGGCTCAATGCTAATGTTAGTCCATTCCATACCATATGGCCAACAACAGAGAATGTCTATTCTGTTCGTTTAGCGTTGGTCAGCGTCAGTTGGTGTGTCTGGCGAGGACCCTCCTTCGAAAGACGAAGGTCCTCATCCTGGACGAAGCCACTGCAGCCGTAGACCTTGAAACCGACGAACTCATCCAGAACACCATTCGAACGGAGTTTGCCGACTGCACCGTCATCACAATCGCCCACAGACTCAACACCATCATGGACTGCGACAGGTAGACAAACACACCCAGCAGTGTTTGTTTGTGGGTGTTTGTGTTTGTATTCAAGGATACACACACAAATCTTCGATCTTCTACACTATTGCTCTTCAAAATTAACCTTAAGACTAGTTTTGTTAGTTCAAGGTTTATTATGACTATACTTTTCAATTACTCGCTTCTGTGCAAGAGTCTTTTTTACAGTTTAATAGTAATAATAATAATAATAGTAATGATGGATGTGGTTTGTCAATATAATTATGTCAAGCAGCTCTCTTGAGGTTGATACTACCAACTTCTTCAGTTAAGGTTCATCACTAGTTTCCTATCATAGGAAGCTGTTGCCACCCTTGTCCACAACTTCCTCTCACCAGACGTCTGGACTACTGCTGCTCTATTCTGGTCAACCTGTCTCCTGATTCGAATCTTCAAACTTCTAAAGCACCACTCGAAACCACCGAATTGTGTCGTGAGGTCGTCTGAAGGGTGATCAGTGTCCATTTTAATGGAACCCCCATCCATACCAAGTTCTATGTCATGCTGCCCCATTCATATTTATTTTTACAGCAGGTTTTCAGCCAAGATAAGGTTCGAGAGCAGAGGATGTGTCGTTGAGCCGAGTGACAAATGCGCTGTTGAACCCTGTGACATGTGGTGTGTTTTTCTATCATCTAGGGTTCTGGTGTTAGACGTGGGAGAGGTGAAGGAGTTCGACAGCCCCACTGCCCTGCTCCAGAGACCGGACAGCATCTTCTCCGCAATGGCCCATGACGCGGGCATCACGAGAGACTGACCCGTCCATCCAAATGCGATCGGAATAGACGCTCTTAATGATACTTGTCCTTCTAAAGACGATTTTACTCAAAATATTCTGTTTACTTTGCCACATTTACTTTCCTTATTTTTCTATCTTCTTTCTAAATGGTTTGCGATAGTTTAGTGGTAAGTTTGTTGGATTGTCGACGTACACGTCGGGGTTTAGATCCCTGCCAGGGTGGGAAGTTGTGTCGAGATTTCTGCTCTACTTGCGCCCTTAGCAAGCTCGACTATAACGAGTGCATTGACCGTACGCTGTCGGTGTTAAGATGAGACTACGACGAGGGAGAGGACTGGCCGACCGCCCTCCCTCGTATGCCGAGGTTGAGAAACTGATGTCGTTTACATTTCATATCCATGACTGCCTCTCATTGCTTTATCAAAGATCTTATTTTGTATCGTTTTATTTGTATCGTGGTTGTTTGTGTTTAGT
The DNA here is from genome assembly GCA_959347315.1 of Bimastos eiseni. Lineage (NCBI taxonomy): Eukaryota > Metazoa > Annelida > Clitellata > Crassiclitellata > Lumbricidae > Bimastos > Bimastos eiseni. The sequence continues at coordinate 33,789,000 of OY365814.1, read as the reverse complement.
ATTTTTATGAGTTGTACTTTCCATGGGAAGTATTTTTTGCATATGGGTAGCCTATTTTGCTTATCGGTAGTTTTGTAAAATTTTGGCTGGTTGCATTGTGTTTTGCTTATGGGTGGCACTTTTGCTTGTGAGTGCTTTATTGCTTTGGGGTAATTTTGCTAATGGGTAGCATTTTTGGCTTGTGGGTAGTTTCTTGCTTATGGGTAATTTTTTGGCTATGGGTACATTTTTTGGCTCGATTGTAGTTTTTCCTCATGGACACATTTTCTTCTTATGGGTAGAATATTTTGCATTGGGTACTACTTTCATTGTTATTGGGAATTTTTAAAACGTAATTTCAAGGCAAATTGATCCAGTCATTCCTGGCCCGCTGAAAAGAAAATTCCATGGCATTTTTTTAGTACATAGCAGGGTCAACAGCTGTGATACTATGTTCAAGAGTAGCATCACAAGTATTTTCGTTCTGTGTTTGGTCGAGTTTGTTTAAGAAACAGCTTTCATTTGGATGGGTAGCAGTTCATGGGTATAGTATTATTTTGTTTATGGGTGGAACTATTTTGGGTCTTTGACCATTGTATAGTTTAGTTTTCGGGCCAGCAGCAAGGGCATTCGAAGTTAGAGTGCAATATAGTGTAAGTTAGTCAACACTGTTCACTTCAGGGTTCGGATCATGAATATCTTGTGAGATTCCATGCATTACAATATTCATGAGATTCTATGCATTATTCATATGTGTACAATTTTCTGCAATTTCAACCAAAATTATGTTATAGTCGCATACAATTATTCTCAGCACTTATTGCATGTTGAACTTATGCAATTTTAAAAGCAATATCATTTTTATCTGTTCTGTATAATAAATTGATGATGAATTTGATTTTTGTCAGTAAAAAAACTGCTTGTGAATTCAGAGTGTTTATAAATTTAATGAAATAATTATGGCAGTTGGAGTGAATGTTTGTGTAATGAGTAGAAGTGCATTCTTAGTTCCTATGAAAAAGCCGATACCTCCCCCAACACTTTGCTTTTAAGTAACACTTATCAAGGTTTTGAGCTGCAATTGTTTAAGATGCAATGTTCAATACAGGCTACGTTTGGACAGTAAGGCCAAGACTAGGGACAAGGACAGTAAGGTCAAGATGCCAAGGCTAGGGTTAGTTCAGCCACGACTGAAGACAGCAAGGCCAAGTCATAGAACGGAATTACGCCATTGGATTCCTCTATAGCAAGGTCAGGGCACCAAATGTTTACGACAGAAGACGGACGGTCACTGTTCTAAATACATCTTAAATCCAGATTCAGACTTCATCACAAGGTTTAAATCCAGAACAATGCATATAAAGCCTTAAACGCAAGAACGAACAAAGTTCAGGGGATTTCGGAGGAATGGAAGTCAAATGGACTTTGGTTATCTTGTCCAAGAACTTAGTTCAGACAATTTGAGATATATATCATGTATGGAAAAAGTATTTTTTCTTGCACCTCATACATTTTGTGAACCCACCTCCATGTGTATGTACAACTAAGCTTCTCAATCTCTTTTGCAAAAGTTAATAAGCTGAAGTCATTTAAAAGACATTTATTTTACCATATGGTTGCTATTTATATTTTTAAAAAGATCATTTGCTAAAAATAAAAGACAAGGAATACTAACACTTACATTTTATCAGTTTTATTACTACATAGAATTGATAAAGCAGGAACATAGTCAGTGATTTGGTTTTTAAGTCTGATTTTAATATTCCATAACATAATTTCATGTAAACACTAGCAAATTTATCATATAAATAGGCTAATGTTGACGTTATAATTAGACTTTTTGACGTATGTACACATTCTGTCGAGACGCCATGCGTACCTGTACAAAAAATCTCCTAAATCAGATTACTCTTCCCCATCAGTACTATATGGATGGGCCCCAAGGCCATTTCAGTTGAGACGAGTCCTGAAGGCTAGCCTTAAGAGCCCACCATGGGTGTGAAGTGTTAGCGACTTCGTTTTTCTTTCAGCCTCTGCATACAATGACAGAGGATTTGAACAAACTAGACCATCGCTCCCCTCTGCTTAAAAACATAAAATAAACCACCTTGACTTGAGAAATGACTCGGCCAGTTCTTCCCTAAGAAGAAGAAACCTCCAACACAAAACATCTGTCTCTTTGACGTACAGCCATTAATTAATCCACACACACTGAAATTCAAATGCACATATCAAACAAGGCATAACGATACACATGTCATATGATCTTCGGGAAAAAACAGCTGTGGGCAAGCAATATATAGCAATATATAACAGAATAGATCCGTTTACCAAAGATATATAAAGCGAAGCTGTTTACGTAGCACATATATGAACAAGCCGGACATTTCAGCACAATAACCAACTGCTCTGTTACATGAACTTCAAGCAATTAGCAAAGCGGTTAGTCAATGCAATTAATAACAAGTTATATGCTACGGCGCTAAGATGAAAAAAACAGCTGGTCACGTGATCGTATTTAGAACAAACGTTTTAGAAATTCAAGCTAGCTTTACAAATATTCTCGCATCAGAAATACTTTTAACTCATCATCAAAATAATAGAAAGTTAATCGATACTTAATTCTAAAATAGGAACAGAAAATATCAGCTTTTGAAGACTAATAAATTGTTGAGAAATTAAAACGAGTGTCCCCAAACATAAACGATCGCAGATTTTCAAACAACTACAAAATGTCTCAAAAATAAACAGCACAGAAAACAAGGTGGCGATTTTAGAACAAAATTAACAAATTCGGAAGGTTACAAAACTACATGCAATGATTGGCAGCTGGAACTAAAAAGTCAGATATATTCAAAGAAAACTTTTTAAAAATTGGAAGGCTGCTGCAGCTACAAAAAAATCATTGACAAATGGAACTAACAAGACAGAGATTTTTAAAGGAAATTTGAAATTTAAAGGAAATTTGAAATTTAAAATGTCTCTTTTATGGCTTCACAAGATGATTGACAATTCAAAAACACATTAATAAAAAACATAAGAATATGACTTAGCATAACATCAGTGTAATCAGTATTTACATAACACCCAGAGTGAACGAGTGCCCAAAAATGCATGTTATGTAATGAGGCAACGGATAAATAATCACTTCAGATACAATGCACACACAGGAGACAAATAATAATCATAAATATTCATAGCCATCCCAGAAAAAAGATTGCTATTGATTCAAAACCTCAGCTGTTACATGGTAAACAAATAACAGGAAATGACAACAATGATAATAAAAAGCAAGAAACAGAGGAACTTCCCTGTAATTTTTAGCTTTTAGTGTTGATGCTGATTGCTTGAGATAAATAATCTTTCTAGGAATTTATCATAATAATAATAAAATAATAATAGTACCACAAAATAATAACAAACAAAAGTAATGACAAATAATAACAAAGATAAATATTTAAAAAAATTTTTTTTATAATAATGTCCATCTATTTTGCAGCAACACTTCCACCGATAAAACCCCACATGACGATTACCCATTCAAGAATAAGGCTTCCAAAAATTAATGAAACCCTTAGGGATCGATGCAACTCGAGGGAAAACATAAGTAATAACGATTTATATAGCGCCATAGCATGCCAAGGAATGGACACAGAAACAGTTATGCTCATATACTTAAAGTTACAGACTCCGTTTGTGGGTTTCTTGAAGCTTGGTGTGTAGAAACATGTTTTCGGAAGACTAAATGTATTTACCATATCACACAGTATGAGATGCAAAAATCTGCCGTGCAGTTTAAAGGGAGCGTTGGTTATCCAACACATCGAACTTGCCAGTATACATCTATAGAACTAGCGAGCACCTCTTTTGAGCAGCAACTCTTGGATTCAACATGCAATCACACATGTAAGACATTTCACGCTTTGGTCGTCTCGACCAGAAAAATACAATTGTACAGCACATTATTGTCATTACCATGCACTTGTTAAATAACACACTGTCTAATAACGTTGCTCTAAATTATTTTCCGAATTTGATACTCAAAATATAATCATCAACTCTAAATGCAAGTCACTGTGTTAGCTTCCTATGAGGTCGATTTGTCACACCCAGTATACTTATTATTACTATAATTATTAAGCATTTACAAGGCGGCACTATCTAACAACAAAGGAGCGCTACATAAATGCTTAATTACACTACATCACTTCAATCAATGGAGCTGAGTAACTATGAGTGAAGGACGTTGCTTAGTGTTCCTACACAATAACCATCTAAGAGGAGAATTGAACCTGTAACATGGTGAGAACCCTTATCTATTGTGTCCCACTGTTCAGGCATTTCATACTTGAGTATCTCAACCAGCTCACATAACGAAACATTTACCACTAAAACTACCATCCCTGAAATATGTTAGAATGTTAAATTTCTCATCAAATCGAATTTTCACGTATAATTGCACCAAACGGCTTTTCCTATTTCTTTCTTCGGACGGACGTCTCTTCTTAATTCCTCACGCGATCTTCAGCTGCCTGGCGCCATCTGCCGCTCGACAGGCGTAGAATTGAAGTCGTCCCGAAAAGCGGTTCTATTGACAACAAAGGTCGTTTGCTACATTATTTTGTTACAGATAATCATAACACGTTTATTAAGCACCGCTATCCTAAGACGCTGAGCAGTGAAGGACTTGTTCGAGGTCCATAAAAATTTATCAATTGAGGGAGGAGGAGGATTGAATACGCGCTCTCTGCTTTACAAGGCAAGCGCCTTAATCGATTAGATAGTTGACCCACTGCCTAGTGCTCAGCATGTTCAAATGTTAACTAAAGGTTTAGGTTCATATCCAAGCCGTCCTTCATTCTTTGTCAGCAAACTCCACTCAATACCACTCAAGCACAATTCAACTAGAAACTGTACACCATGTAAACTCAATCAATTATAACGCTGATCCAACATCAATATAATCTAATCACTAATCCCAGTCAAATCGAATGTCAAATTTTAACTAATCGCATTCTCACCCAATCACTTTCTCATCTCATCTTACTCTTAACTACAACTAATCAAATGTACATTAACCTAATCACAATCTAACTTAATCATGGTCTCATCTACTCTAATCTAATCTACCCCAACCAACAACTAATCTAACCATAAATCAATCAAATCCCAATCTGCATAAATCCCTCTCTTACTTTGATTTGTTGGATCGTCTCTTGGAGTACGTCCGCCTGGAGTATTGTAACGGTACATCCGCCAAATCCGCCTCCCGTAATCCGTGACCCGTAGACTCCGTCCACCTCACGGGCCGCTTCCACCAACTGGTCTACTTCTGGGCAGGACACCTCAAAGTCATCCCTGGAAAAGAAAAAAACAGCCAGTAACATGGGGGATGTAGAGTAATCTGATAAAAAATCTAGGCCACAGAGCTGAGGAATTTAGTTCGATTTCCCCGTATCCTGTTAGATTGACTAGTCCTTTTGGCGTCGTCGTTTGCTAAATTAACTGCATAACTAAATTGGCACTCTGTATGGCTGTCGATAGTTTAATTTGACTCCTGTAAAAACTTGTCATCATTCATTCATACTGTATTTGTAATCATACTGCAACTTGTCAGTTTGAAATTAAACAGAAATAAAAAACTATCAAACCTGCTTCTAGCATCACACCCACTAGCCTTTAACTGCAGAATCTTTTAGAGGTCCTCAGATGTGTTGCATACTAGGTAGCACACCCCAAAATTACCCATAGCCACCCCAAAATTACAGCTAACATTAGCTCCAATTTACCACAACATTTATTTTAACTTGGCTCCAAAACAACCTCAAAATTACTTCTTACACTGCATCTATATTATATTTCACACTAACTCTAACTTACCTCTAATATACATTCAACAACTACAACTTATCCAAATATGATCTCTAACACTGCCTTTAACTTCCAATTATATCATTAATTAACATCCAAGACATATTAGAACAGTTGCAAGTACCAAAGTGTAGAATCCATGAGTAAGGTTTCTATGGTCCAAAAAATCAGACCCAAGAAATAGTGACAATCAAACAAAGCATAACACAAAATCTAAACCTGGCCAAACTGCATTTCCCCAGTGGGTACCAAATTTTTTCAACCCCAAACAGCACCGACGGGCAACAAAAACTAAACCCTCGACAACAGAGAATTAAATAACCTCTGAACTCCCAGATACAGAGGGTAACAAAAACTCTTAACTCTGAAATACACTAGGTCACAAAAACAATGCACTAAAGACTACAGCTGATATATGCCAACAGTCAGCTGTCGACAAGAATCCGTTGGTTGGTTCTACGCTTGTGCATGGGCCCACCACTGGCGACTCTTTCAGCTTACTGTGCACAATTTTACTAACTGGTGTAGAATATTCATATGACATTTAACATCATGTAGACAAGAACAGAGAGTGCCTCTGAGTGGGTACCTTGAAAGGGTGATACATAAATTAACATAACAAACCCTCTGAACACCTGACTACAACGTTTGCTAAAAACTCTTAACCCCCTATTACAGCGTGTACCAAAAAACTACAGACCTCAGTGAGTTGTGACTTTCAACCATCAGTTGGCCAAACTTTTTGTAATCGCCGTTTTCGAGCGCAACCGCTGCCTCCTGGCAACGATGGTTCTCTGTAATGACGTGTCTCGCCCGTCGGAACACGGTTCGGTCAAGTTTATCCACAGCAGCTGCAGAAGAAAGAAATAGAAGATTGCGTTAGAATGCAAGGAAATAAAAGCAACTACCAATCAACAATAATAATTAGTGTTTCATATCAAACTGGGAAACCGCAATCAGATTACAAGCACAGTATGAACAAATGATGACACGTTATTATAGGAGTCAAATTTAATTAACAGTCTGCAGCAATGCAAGGCACTCATCACGTTATACATCTAGTATAACCAACACTGCCATCTAGTGAGAGAATGACTAGTCAACTTTACAGGGGATAGGGTATCGAACTCAGTTCTTTCAGCTCTGCACCCTAGTGCATAATCCAATACTCTGCAGCCCCTGTATGCTTGATGTTTAAACTATATTGCTTCCATTAAGAAGATATCTCAAAACTCCCATTAATTACAAGTAGGATTCAGAGTCATTGAAATTTCTGTCAATTTTAAAGTTCTTATGGCCAGCCGATGAATGCATCGTGGAACACTTAATGAGGAACACATAATATATGATCATCGGTTGCTCAATAAATAAGTCAACAAATTAATAAATTAACGAAGAAAGAGAAAAACATGGCAGGGTGACATGCACAGAAGCTCATCATGATCACTTGGTTTAAACTCAATAATTAACGTTATGCAACTTTCAGCTCACCCACTCCCTGCATAACATTTTCAAGGAAGATTTAGTAAATAAGTTATAAACACATAAACCAATTAATAAATGAGTCAATAAGTAATAAACTTAACAAACATGCAAAAAATAAACATTAAAAAAATGCATTAATTAATAAATGAGTCAAAAAATAATTAAATAAAAAACAAATCAATACGTAAATAAATAAGTTAATTATCAAACAAAAAATAAAGAGAATAGAGCTGGTACGTCACCTTCCAATTCGGCTAGAGTTGCCTCTCGTAGTTTTCCCTTTCCTAGGATTCGTGACGCTTCCTCGCACTGGCGCCTACGAACGGGATATTCACTGTTGCTCAACTCGTGTTTCACGTTCGAATTGGTTACGAGGATCATCACCTTCGGATCGTTGAGGGGCATCAACCGACCCTCAAGGGACCTACGATTCAACCAACAGTTAATTTAGAAATTATTCAATATTCTGTAAGTTAATTTATTAATTCATCAAATATATCATTGATGTGAGATTAATGGAAGAGTATTCTCTTTGACTAAACTCGAGAGGTAACCTAAACTCGAGAGGTAACCTAAACTCGAGAAGTAACCTAAACTTGAGAGGTAACCTAAACTCGAGAGATAACCTAAACTCGAGAAGTAACCTTAGATATGAACTGTTTGTGACTCTACTCTCTTAGCATTTCCATATCATATGAATGATCAAAAAATGACATAATGACGTCTGAATAAACAAATAAATGATTGAATAAATGATGTTATGAAATGCAAACAAGCAATGAACAATCAAACTAATGACATCATGACAAGTGAATTACAAAAAATGATGACACAAATTTATGATATCAATCTATGTGACTGAATTATCAAGCAAATGACATCATGACAGGTGATTTAACAGATACAGGCAAATAATTAAAAAATGACATAAGAATAAACGAACGAATGATTTAATGACATTAGGAACAATATAAAAACTGATGTGTTACCAATTTACAAACGAACGAACAAATGACTGATCGAATCACGAACACACGGAACAAACGATCAAACATTGACCTGCAGTCGATCAGAAGCGCGTGACCCTCTCGACCCATCGTAGACACGAACTGATCCATGATTCCACATGGCATGTTCGCGAACTTATGCTCGGCTGACTGACAGCGTTTGGCCTTCGCCAGAGGATCGATCTGATCGTGTTTGGAGAGCGCCTCGAGGAAGGTGAAGGTTGCCACTTCGAGGGCGGCGGAGCTAGACAGGCCCGCACCCAGTGGCACCGACGTCACTACCACGGCGTCGAAACCGGGAAGCAAATCTGGACGGAAAGAGGTCAGGTTAGGGGTGAGGTCGAGATGAAGTCTGATCAAGGTGGGGTGCCGCTGTAAGACGAAATGAAGTCGGGGTGTGATGATGTAATGTGTGATACTAGGTAGGGTTGGGTTAATGGAAGGTCAGGTGAATGCAAGGTCGGGTCAAGGCAGTCGAGTCAAAGGAAGGTCAGGTCAATGCAAGTTTGGATCAAGGCAGTGTCAATGTTAACTAGCACCCTAGAAGTAGCTTGCTACTGACGGTGCTCTAGAAATTGTCGCATTTACATTGCAACCAAGGCATAGGATTGGAACACAGGATGATACCCATAAACGTGGGTTAAGGTAGGCTATGGTAATGCAAAGGAGGGTCTGGTCGTAGCAAGATTACGGACAAATAGGGCAAGCTTAAATTCAAACAAGATAAGGTATGTTAAGGTAAGGAGGGTCAAGTTAACACAAGGTAAAATCAGTAAAGTAATCTCAACAAGAGCAGACATGATAGACCAAAAAGTTGATCAGATAACGCGTATCACAGCCCTTGCGTTTAGTTCAATTCAATTAAATTTTCGTTTAACGAGGAGACCAAGCTGTCACAATTGCTACTTAGTTTACAATTACATTCAATCTAGTACAACCATAGATGCATAATTATTTATATATTGATCCAGACCCGGCTGTGCGGTAAACATCGGACTCATTATTTCTTGTTCACTGTATCTATCCTATGTCAGATAATGTTCTTGTAGAGTAGCCGTGACATAAAGTTCCAATCATCTTTAGTTGGTAAGGTAAATCCATGCGGCCTGATTCTTAAACTGTACTTGCTATTCCTAGCTGGTGGAAGGAGCTTTTTTAGCACGTGATTGGTACTGGTTGTTACGGCCTTAAACAGTCGATTATCCGCTTTATCAGCCATAGTCGTTGCTAATGGTGCGGTAGGTACTCCCCTCCCTCTTCATCCCTCTTACAAATGCTTCAATCCGGTCTCTATCTCATGCCTGCATGTGTCATCACCATGAGGGCGAGACATACATTACATTTTGTATGCAAAGAGAGTCATTAACACAAATTAGTAAAGGCGTTGTTGACATTGGATCAAAACCTGTTCTGATTGAATATAAACATCCTCACCGTTTTCTGGGAAGCTATCGATTACCCCTTTGACGTAGTTGGCCCACAACGGTTTGCCTGGCAGGAGACATGTCTGTGAAGCGGCTGGAAGCAGGAACTCAACGTACCTCGGTTCATCTGCACCTTCGGCCGTCGTGAAGATCCGACACACCTCCCCTTCGGCATTGTCACCAACGACTAGCGTCACTAGTGGCAGAGCCTGACAATTGAAAGTGAAATGACATAAACTACTTTGAAACCGCATGTCGAAAGTTGTCCTAGTTGAATATTAAGCTAGGGATGAAACGAGTGTTGATATCCTGGCGAATACAAAGTATTAAGAGTGAGCAGTACAGAGTCCAAGTATCGAAGATCTAAAAAAGTCTCATTCTCCTGATTTTTTTAGTTTGGCAGTCTGCACAATTTTCACTTGCAAGACAGAATATAATCTGAATTCTGATTTTTTTCACAAGTCGACTGTCATTGATACTCTGACCAATTGTTTGTTCGAGTAATACCTTGTATACAGATACTCGGCCGAGTCCAGCATCCGAGTCACGTTTCGGTTCAACCCTATATAAAACAGGTTCGTGCCTCTCCTTATGTTACAATACATCTGTGGAACATGCCAGAAAATTAGTTACAGCGCTCGTCTTGTAATGCGAAGAGCAAGGGTTCGAGCTTGCTCCCACTGAAAAGGTTACTGAATAGGAATCATGAATAAGTCCTACACTCACAGATGCTCAATGTCATTGATTCAAGTTTAGTTTTTATATAGTGGCGCCTAACAAATGCATAATAATACATATGTGTCAGGCGAGTTAACTTTTTAGAAAAAAACTAGTGGATGCTTAATCGTGAAGACCTATTATTGTATCGCTTTTGCCTAGCTTTCTTTGTGCACCTACAATGTGTTGCCTGTTGTTAACTCGATAAACGAATATTATGATAACGATTAAACTTACGCGTTGCACACGCAATCTCACATTTCAAGGAATTCTAAAACTGCGCTATATAAAAGCCAACTACCGCTGGCATTTTAAACTGACCATTAAATGCCTGTACAAATTAGCGATATGAAAATTACCATTGGAAACACGAATCCGTCGCTGTAATCCGTGTGTTCACCGATGAGGTTGACCCGTCCGGGTGCGCAGGCGGCTATACGCGGCCTCCGGTTGAACCGTGTTTCAAACGCTGACACGGCCTTCAACAAAAGCTCGTCTACGCTCTCGATATTTTCCATTTCTTTCTTATGGCAGCTTTTAGTGTTAGGTCAAGCAAAATCTGACAATTTCTTACTTTATTTGCAATTTCCGATAAAACAACCACTTCACGATAACGATTCCTTTCGACCTATAACCCGCAGACCTAAAGTAAAATAGAGCCATCTATTTCCGGGCTACCATATTGGAGCATTATTGGCGCACACGAGTGACACGACTCATCAGACCGCCATCATAGACGTTGAAAATGTTTTCAATTCCATCGACGTAAATACATCAAATATGTATATCGTCATGAAATCGTCCACTGGTGAAGCCACATCGATCTCCGATTGACGACTGGAGGATATTTTTGAATAAGCCTACTACAGTTTAGCAAAGCAATATCGTCTTACAATTCATCCTATTACCTGTAATAGTGGACATAGATATAAAATTTTCATAAGTTTCTAAAACTTTTGTAGACTCTACTAAGCGGAGTGCCCATCGAATGTGATCCTATAGGGCTTTTTCTGTAGCAATCGCAAAAAGTCTCGAGAATGCGCAAAGCTAGTAGCTATACATGTATGTAGGCCTATAGGCATATTATTTTGGTGGAAGCAATTTCAAAGCGTAGTGACTGCCGCTATATAAATTGTGTTTCTTCGTTTAGAAGTTCGTGCAGAAGTTCAGCGCTTCTGTTAAGCGTCGTATTCAGTCCTGCTTCTATTTTTAAAATGTTTTATACGGTGTCAACGCCATTTTGATGACCTTGACAAAGGACGTGATATGTGTTATATAATATTTTCGTCATGCTATCGTTTTTTAGTCGTGTAGGCTTTTCATTATTACTATTACAGAAATTAGTATTTTATATTATGACCTAAGGAGAAACTAACCAGAAGCGAAAGACCTAATGATCATTTAGACCAGAAATAATCTTAAGTTGCTCATATAGGGCCATGTCTAAAACATCGCCCATGGTGAGCAGGACCTATAATTATTCATTCATTCTTTCGATAATTTATATAATCATTCATTTCGATAATTTATATAGCGCCTCTTCAATGGAAACTACTGAGAGGTGCTCCCAGCCCAGCCACGACCAAAAAGAAATGACTTTAGCAGCTTACAAAAGGTAGGTAGATCATTGTAAGAGGGAGTAAGCAACCGGAGGGCAACCGAGAGGGTTGCCCTCCGGTTGCTTACTCCCACATTCCAGGTGGACGGACCAACCACTGAGAAAGCTCGACGCATCATTACCGACGAGCGGGCCCTGGACACCAGAAGGTCGCCATTAGCAGAAGAGCGCAGAGCTCTACGAGTTCAGACACCGGACGACACAGTTCAGTCAAGTAGGATGGCGCACAACCAGAGAGACTAGTGTCGCGATGCGGAAAGTAATGTGCTGTTGAACCGGTAGCCAGTGAAGGACATCGTGCATATAAGCTGAAACTGATGATGGCGGTGAAAATTTGGGTATATGTCCAATAAGCCTGGCCACAGAGAGAAGAACACAATCTAAACGCACCACCAAGGCACAGGGAAGTCCAGCATGCATACATGTAGAGTGCCAGAAATGCTTAGGCCTATAATTCCCCTTCATATTTGGCACCGTAAGCTGTGATGATTGAGGAATCTATGCCTAACAAAAATTGACCAGGCCATTTTCATAATATACAAATTAGGAGTTGTTTGGTTGGATTGTTTGGTATTATGATGACGGTCTTATTCGTCTTAATCTCTATTGTAAACTCGAAATTTCTGAAGAACCACATGAAGATAAGGAAGGGCCCTAGGTTATTCACAAGCACAGCGTCGATCGAGTAACAGTGGCTGTCCAGAGAGTTATCAAAGAGATCCATTTTCCAGAGACAGTAGGTAGATAGACCGTAAAGCTGCGTCTGATTTAAGTCCAGAAGGCAGAGGATCAGATGACATAGGGTAATACCTTGGAGTTTAGGTGACAGCTTGGGCTAATGAGTTGGATAAATTACAGATGGTTGCTTGATTTGGGTGAATTTAAGATTGAGAAAGAGAAAATTACAGTTGCAAAGCTTGAAGTGCACAATGGAGCCTGCGGTATGGTCAATTATCATCATGGCAGCTTTAAAATTTATCACAGATTAGATTTTGGAAACCTTCAAAGGTGAGACTTTAATGTAGGGTGAAAGGCCCAAATGGGTCCTCCTGGACAGAGGAGACAGACAGATGATGTTGGTGAGTGACAGTACTGATGAATGGGCAGAAAATCTGTGACATTTCTGAGGGAATCATGTTAGAGACTTGATTAGAGAAGAATAGATGTGGATCAAAGCATAATACAATAATAGCACATTAGGCAGATGATGAGTTGAATATGAAAAAGAGAGGTAAAGCACTAGTCGATACTGGTTAGATGCATGGAAAGGTTGAGATTTTCATGATCTGATCAGAAAGTCCAAGGATAATGAATTCTGGAAGGGTTTACCATTAATGCAAAGAAGATTGGATGATATTCTACATTTTGAAATTAGTCTACCTTAGTTTCTTCAATCCCCTTTCCTGAGTGTTATTGATTTGTAAGAAAATATTGCTGTTATTTTCAACTAAAATTTTCTAACTCACAGTAGACTCTACAGTCACATGAAAGACATGAACTATTTTATATTGAAGATCTGAAAATGGATAAAAATATAAACAAGCAAGAAAAGCAATACGAATCTGATATTTGCAACAAGATATTTATGCTGAATTTGAATCTCAAATGCCATCAAAGAGCTCACACTGAGATAAAACCTTACAAATGTGAATTATGTATTAAAGAATTCACATACAATATTTCTCTGAGAAGGCATTCTATAACCCACACTGGAGAAAGACCATACAAGTGCAATGTATATCTAAAAACATTTGCTGGAAAGCATATCCTGGAAAGTCATGCAAAAATCCACACTGGAGAAAGACCATTCAAGTGCAGTTTATGCCCTAAAACATTTCTTCGACAGCTCGGGTGTCTTCAATGCCATACAAGGACATACACCAGAGAAAACCCATACCAGTGCAATTTATGTCTAAAGCCATTTGCACATACGAGTTATCTGAAACGCCATAATTATGAGGATACACACTGGAGAAAAGCCATACATGTGCTTGTTATGTCACAAAACTTTCGCTCAAAAGTATGCTCTGGAGCGCCATACAACAACCCACACCGAAGATAAACCATACAAGTGTAATTTATGTGACAAGTCATTTGCTTGGAGAAGGAGTTTTGAAAGTCGTAAAAGCACACACTCTGAAGAAACTCCACACTTTTTGTCCCAAAATGTTTTCGAATTTGTGTCATCTGAAATACCACTCACGGACCCACACTGGAGAAAAACCATACAAATGCAGTTTATGCCAGAATGCATTTTCATGGTCGAGGTCTCTGAAATACCACTCAAAGACCCACACTGGAGAAAAACCATAGAAATGCAGTTTATGCCAGAAAGCATTTGCACATGCTGTAATTCTCAAAACCCACATGAGAATACATGAGAAAAATGCATTACGAATGTAGTTTATGAGAGAACAATGCAGTTGCACTGTGTTTGAGTTGGCTAAAATACCATGCAATAACTCATTTTCAAGATTACTCGTAAATGCACGAATTACACCAAAGGCGTGGTACTAATGAAGCATGGATTGGAGATGTGGATATCATAAAAGCAATTACTATTAAAATTTGACTGCTTCAAATAAAATTGTGATTGGACCAAGCACCAATATGCACAGGACTGGAAAGTTTCCATGTTCTTTCGTGTCAACAGTTTTGGGGCGATATTGAGGGGCCATAAATTTTAGATCCTTTTGAAATAACAAGCTGATTCATCAACCTTTAGTCGTGAAGCCAGATTTACGAATGACTGCTGGGTATGTCAGCAAAAATACCCCATAAAATGCCGTTAGAGGTTCAAAACACCATATTTTCATATAGAAGAAAAGTTTAGATTGGGGCGACATCTGTGTTTAAGAGAAAAGTGTGCACACGGAAATTTGACGAGTAACCAACCATTCCTCCTATTTTATGATTGGCCCAAGCCGGGCCAAGCGATTCCTTGGGAAATTTTCAATAATTATCGGTGCATGAATTATAAATTTAAAAGGCTAAGATCAAATTCAGCAAGCATATTGAAAAGTATTGGTACAAGTATTGGTATTGGCATTGCAGTACTTTTGAGAAAAAGTATTGGTATTGGTATCGCGATACTTTTATCTAGAAAGTATTGGTATTGCCTCAGATTCACAGTTAGGTGTGACCTTGTGCGCGTTACAAATTTAATAATAATAATAATGATATTGCAATACTTTCTTCAAGTATTGTTAACAGCCCTGGAAGAGGGTCAAGGTACCTCATCGAAACAGTCGATAAGAGGATGATCAAGATCCAGAGACTTCTGGAGGTGTGTGGTATAACTTTATATTCTATTGGTTATTTTGAGCCAGTAGAATTACATGTAGGGCCTATCGGAGCACAGGAGTGATGGTGTTTGGGGTTCTGGTGACAGCATTGGCTATTTTTCTGCATTTATTAAAACTAAGGTGATTTATATGGGTGACGTATATGAAGAAGAGAATTACATTAGTCTAATTTAGCATCTATGTAGCAATATTGTAGATGCAGTTCTGGAATCTAGTATTTAGATAATTCTCAGATGTCCTTGTCAATCAATCGATCTATGAGCCATGAGGTCATCGCCCGTAGGTGTTTTTCTGACCACATCTGTCTTTCCTCTTTTATTTGCTCCATCCATTATTCCAAAAACAGCGTTCGAAGTTTTCCATCATATTTCATTCTGCAGATATATCAAAATAAATCGAACTTTATCTGGAGGACTTTAATTTTTACATGAGATTTTCTGTCATGCCGATTCTTCTGTACAGTTCATCATTACTGACCTTCTGAGTCCATCCTATTCTAAGTATCCTGCGGTAAAATTTTCCTTCAAATGTGTGCACCCTCCTTTGTGAAGTTTTGTTAGCACCCAGGTCTCACATCCATACACCATGCTGCTGAAGACGAATATTTAGAATACTTTTAGTTTAGCCCCTATAGGCCAATTGCCTTGCTTTTCCAAATCTTGTCAGGGCCTGGCAGGGGATAATATCCTAGACCGTCTAGGACATAACCCCCGGATATTACCTCCCGCCATTACCCATCCTGCCATTCACCCTCCGTAAGATATTACCCCCCGGCCATTAACCACTGGAATTATGCATAAGTATTTTACCTCTGTCATTCACCTCTGAATAGTATGTCATCGATTTGTTGGCTCCTTTATCATATGTGTCTGTATAGCCTTCCATGATGTATACAACAATTAACAAATAAATATCACTTTTTGAAATATCACGGCTTGTGTTGTTCTAAATATCGCCTGTGCTCGGCGACATGGTGGACATGTAGAGTCTACTATGATTATAATGATGATGATTTCTCTGCCCAGAGGCAGGTCTATTGGCAATTACGCCACCCAGGGATGAGGTGAGTGAGGTGGTTTCCCGTTGCCTTACTCATAGACGATCATGGGTGAGCAACTTGTCCAAGGTCGATACGCAGTGACTCGGGGTGTGTGGTGTGTACGAACCTCCGAACGCAAGGCACCGAACATTCCACAACCCCAGCGCGCCCCAATCTCTACTATAGTGTCATTATATTGACCTCGGAAATTTACCTCGGGTTCACACCGAATTTACCAGTTACCAAACCTTTGTCGGTCACGCTGTTTGGGGTAATAAGCTCTTGCTTTCTTCGCTGGCACGCGTGGGAATTTAGCTTTTATATCAGTCTCATGTAGGCCTACTTCGAAGTCAGGAAATGCAGCTAGATAATTAGAAAATATACTTACTTTCTTCATTATCCGTTAAAATTCCTCTGAAAATCAGAAGATTGAGGTTGGTAAAAAAGTAACAGCAGCACACAGTCACGTCAGTGATGAAGATGGCGGCATAAAGTAAAAAATTCTGGGATATTAAAGTGAAACATTTGGAGAACTACAAAGTAAAAAATCAAAATTCTGGGAAACCAGTGATTAAAGTGCATGAAACTAATATATCGTAAGAAATACAAAAATCTGTTCAGCTAGGCAAATCACAACATCTGTGCGACTATCTAGTCGTAACAAATCAGGAAAACTCAAGTCACAGAAAGTATAACCTCAGGGCAGCTGATAAAAATTATAAGTAAAAACTGGTCTATCAAGTCTTGCTTGATGAGCTGTGATAGGAAGGGGTGATCATGATTACAGTAAAAAGGAAATAACCCAACAGAAAATGCAGCCAAATATCAAATGTTGTCCCACATGACCTTATCACTTTGTAATCTGATATCACCCAGGTGCTAATTGGCAGAAGAAAAGTATGATCCTGATTAACTGAGATAATAATGATAATTATTAATTATGACAGCAGAGCAAAATACTGGTTAAGAATGACGGACAATCTACAAAACAAAACAAAATACCTTTCGATTTTGTTCTTTGTTTTCAATTTCGTTATCACACAACATAAAGAAGCATTGAGTACACTTCTCTCTCACATGCACAGAACCCTGTTGTCCAAAGTCATGAATCTAGTAACTGCTTACAGAATACTCGGCAGTTTCAAAAATCGAGATATTTACATTTCAATGCACCTTCCTTACATTGCTCTTAACAAGTTATTACTTCAAATTTCTTTTATGTAATATTAAAGTAATACATTTGTAAAAATAAAGAAATCTGCAAATAAATTTGCAGATTTCTCATCACAATTGGAATTTTTGCACCAAATTTGGTAAAATCTCATAATTTTTGACAAAATTGAAGCCAACTCAATTTGAAGAGAGTTCTTAAAATATGCTACAGAAATGTTCATTAAACTGCTGCATCTACACGTGTTTTTGTTACAATGATGATTACTGTTACAATTGAAAGTATTGTCACATTTACAAGAATTGGTATAGTTGCAACCACCATTATAGTAACAAGCAGCGTTACAAGTTCATGTACTTCTACATTTAGATCGCAGTATATGCAAAGATCTATCTTTTGTTCACCAAAATGTGAGACACAATAACAAGACATCTTCTTTAGAGCAACAACAAAGACCTTACAGTACACAAAATACGATGCCAGCTGCATCCAAAATGACAAAGGTCTCACCCAATGAAATTCCAAACGTTTAGTGACGGTGCAATGGTCAAAGTTGTGGACCTAATCTGGGAATTCGTTTTACTCACTCACAGAGATCCAGTAAATGTGGCTGTTATCATTTTACCCTTACATTCGAACATTTCACATAACATCTGCAAACTCATCACAGTGCACGAACTCCATCTGCAATAAGGCTAGACAGAGATAGTGCCAGTCCCAAGCTTTCAAAAACAAGTAGGACAACGTTAATCATCTTTGTTAGCGTCATTGCACAGCGACTGCACATTGACGCACACTTTAACCCCACCACTGCCGTACTCTGGTAGTGCCAGTCCGAAGCTTGGATAAAAAGAGGAGGGTGAAACTAATCATAACACAGTATTGTTAAGCAGCAACAAATCAACCACTGTGACTGCCTGCTGTATTGACTTGAACCAGTTACACAATAAAAAGGGTTTGTCAGATCTTCTGTATAGCAAGATACTGTTTGCCTCAACCAAGTTCAAGCCTTTGCTTGCCCTACATAAATAGGAATTCATACACTTGTACAAGTAACCGTTAAATCTCAATGCACTACCGCTAAAGAAAAATACAATTCTGATGTCAAGGCCAAAAAGTTGAAATGTATGTTCTGGTCGCAACACAGTTCAACACGGACATGATCCAGACAGACCAATCAACACACACAACGCTAAACAAGGTCCGAATGAACACAAGGCGGCATTTAGGAGTCGAGGCCAATTTTACCCGATAACAGACGATTAAATACGCTACATTTACGTACTTCTGATCGTCGTACTCGACTCGAGTAGCTTACGGCTATTTGCGTTATTACTAAGCTAACAACAAGTCGGGTGATTAATCGCGAAATTACGATTAAATTCTGGTCATGACATTTAGCAGCCGTCTATCTGGTAATACTGGTCGCAAATCATCTTTGCGCCAATAGCGCCCACTTCGCCGGAATATTTACAGAAAAGTCATATTAGCCAACAATTTGCCGAAATGCCGTATTAATCATCATTATCCTCAACCCACCGTTGGGCATCGTTAACCTATGCGAGGACAGTGATGCGATTATGCAGACTGCTGCTGGTGGATGCGAATGGGTGGTTCTCTACAAGTTACAATTCGCCAAGGATCGGTTAAAACAGAAGTTAAATTGATAATAATAATAATAATAATAATAATAATTGACAATCGAACTTCTATTTAAGCAAGAATTATTTTAAATAACAGAACTTCGATTTCAGCAAGCATGATTTTCATATCTGTATCATCTATTTTGGAAGAATCAGTTACCATGCACCACACGGATTATCGTGTCCGTTAAAAGCCAAAATGGCGTCACGGCGCTCGTCACGAAGCATTAAACAATGTCATCGGTAGTAGTGCACTGCTGAACTACACCACGGTCCATGATACACAACTTATACTTTGCTTAAATATTTAACTTAACGGGCTTAAATAATACTGTATACACACAGATGTATCCCGAAGCGTCAAGGCAGCATTCATAAAAGCAAAGAAAACATTCAACACGTTTAAGTTGCAACACTGAAGTTATGCCTCTAAGACGGGTGAATAGTAAATCATCAACAACCCAATCCTCGAATTTGCCCAAAATTTAGTTTCCAACTGAAACCAAACTTTGTCAAAATCTAAATTTTATGAGATTTCCTAGCTACTGGCTACCTAGTTATTATAGTTTTAAGGACACTGGATGAAAAATTGTGCTTAAATTCAGACAATGAGTCATTTCTTTGTTTATCAAGGTGGAGAATTGGGCTTAGAGAATAATATGTTTGGGGGATTTGGATAGATTCATCTAGAGCAGACATGCACTCAATAATAAAAACTAGAACAAAAACTCATATTGAAAAAAAGAAATTGAATCAGAGGTTTATGTGCAAATACGTTCTCTCAGTTCACTAATGTGTTTAAATAACCAATATATTTCCGCCAAATAATTTTAAAATCATTTTTTTAAATATGTGAAAACCCAGATAAAACACATCAATGAAAGCTAGAAATAAGAAGCACGCTATAAAAACAAAGCAGGGCTACACAATACAACGAAAATACAACATTAATACTCTAAAACGAACTTAGAAACCACATAAAACACACAGAATAAAAAACTTCATTGACTGGGTTTGCAGAAGCTATGTCGTGACTAGGTCTACAAAAACAGTTCAGAGTGGCAGAACATTTCAAAATGGCTGCTCAAAATGGCAGCTCAAAATGGCAGCTCAAAATGGCGGCTGTTCGTCATGCGTTGCTGTCGAACTTCGAACTGCTTGTATCCAATATCGCAAAGGAAAATAAACGAACTGATGCAGTAGTTAAATACTAAAATAACTGGCCAATCAGACTAGCGCTATGATGTAATCCCTTGACGCAATCAACTATAAACTCATTTAATACGAGTCATTGCTCCTAATTTAATATTCACGACGCAACCCAATTTCATATATTATCACACAATTCGCTAGACCCTATTTCATATGCATGATGCAATCCATTTGTTAACTATAATCCGATAGATTATCATGTGATGAATAATCCCTTGCTACTAATATTTGTGACCCATTTTACTTGTCCAGAATTACAATTTAACAGGCATGACGCAATCTGCATGATTGCATAGACTAAATAAAAATACTTTAATACGTATGACGCAATGAGCCTATTTGTGACGCTAGTAACAATAATAATTTAATATGTATGACGCAATCCGCTTGATCGTAGATTAATATGTATACGTGGTCCTTGGTTTCTGCTATATATTTCCGCTTCGACCTGTACCAGGTCCTAATCCTGCGTCCTCTGTCAACTGGCTGGAATACAGGGACCGCGTTGGTCTAGTGCCGGGACCCGCTCGCTACCTCTTCAGTAGGACAGGCCCTTTGTCCTGGTCGTCGCCGTATTCTCGTTCGTCTTGGTCTGCCTCCTCTGGGTCGTGTTCACATTCCGCAATGCTGCGCTTTTTCTGGCTGACGGTTTTGGAATCGGTGACAACCAGGCGGCCAGACGGAATATTTCTGAAATGACAGAAAGAGTAGAAGCAACATCGCATACGGAATATACCCAGAATAATTGTTTGACACGCTCTCTTTTCTAGAATCAACCCGTATTATAGTTTTTAACCAATACAACTATATGGCTTTATATGACACAATAGGCGTAATAGGACACAACCTACATTACACGTTTCGTAACACTTTGGAGGATGTGAAACGTACTAGGCCTATATCAGGTTTTTTATAAACATACGCGTATTATTCGTTATCACCAACATCAGCATTTAGCATTTCTGTGTTTTTTCAGAATGTTTATCGATAAACGAAAATATACGATCAGCAAAAAAACATGTTCACTAGTCTGTTGTTCAATTCTAGCAACCTTTATTGTCAACTGTCACTCATGTCAGAATATCTTAGAATCTTAGAATATCTTTGTCAGATTGCTTTCTTTCTTTCGAAATAAAACAATATCATCATCGTCGTCGTCATCATCATCATCATATAAAGAAAGAATGTCAATGCAATTCCCTTACTCGAAGGAAGGAGTCTTCTCCTGTGTTTCGACAGACCGCAGCCTCTTGCGGTTCGTGCAGCACCTAAAGGTCGTGATTCGCCGGACGAGACACCAGAGGATGCCAGGCAGAACAAGCAGCAGACCAAACCCAATGAAACCGACGCCGATGATGGTCGCCGAGTTCTTCGTTCCCAGGCTGAACGTCACCGCGACCGGGATGGACCCGACGGCCACAAACCCAACGCCCAGGCCGATCACGATCAACGGACCACGGTAGGCCGCCGCTGCCCTGCAAGGGGACATGGCGACGCACGACGGGAAAGTCCACGAGGTGGTCCACAAGGGAATGAGATGGGCTTATCGGTATATCAGCTTAAGTCGTCTGATTTTCTTAAAGGGAACAGAAGCGACTGGAGGTTTGGATGGAAAACGGGATTCACAGGATGGCGGCTGTCTGTAATACAAAAGCATAGGAATAAATTTAGGAAAGGGATAGGTGGCTTAGGAAAAGGATAGGTGGCGCTCCGGGGCGTTCACATTGGCTCAACGTGGGGTAGGGTCTGGAGCGCTCCAGAGAAAATGTTCCTTGAAGGGGCGCTATATAAATCATCTTAATAAATAAATAAATAGATAAATACATATCAGAACTCATCACCATAGACTTTCAGATATGGTCTTGATCAAACTATACTAGCATTCAGCTGGGACCTGCGTACAAAAGTGTGAACCATTTGTAAAATATTGCACACACAAAATTTCTTGGGTACAAAAATTACAGTGAACATTTGTCCTGCACCTAACTTTAAACATTCAAATGACACATGTTGGGTTGCATGGGCAAAAAACTTCCCTAGATATAGGTTATCGCATACGTCGTGCTTTCCAAAGCAATGTAAAAATTCTTATCTTGATTCCCTCCACCCATCGCCTTCCAAATTACCCTAATCCAGCTTCTCCTCCTCCCCAGCATGCACTCCATGTTCTTAGACCCAGTTCCTTTCATATCTGCGGATATTTCCAACCAGTGGCAGCGCCCTCGAATGGTTTTAAGTAGCGCTTTAGTAATTTGCAAGTTTATGACCATGATAGGAATTTCTATGGGCACCGTGACCCGGATCAGAATTGCACACACGGGCGGTGGATAGAGGTGGCAGTTAGGGCGAGAGGGGAGCTGATCAGGGTTAGACTTCTGGACAGGTGGAATTTCTCAGATGTGACACCCAAGTGCGTATTATACTAGGTGCAAAATAGGAATGGAGGGGTGAAGAAATGGGATGGATTCAGAGGGAATTTATGTCAAGGGAGATTGCATGCTGATGTCTAATTTTCTATTGATGTCGTGACTTTTATTGATGCAGTAATTTTCTGCTGTAGTGGTAGTAGTTTTCTATTGATTCAGTTAAGTTTCTATTGATGCAGTAATTATCATTTGATGCAGTAGTTAGTTTCTATTGATCAAGTAGGCCGAGTAGTAATTTGCTCTTGATGATATCATGTAGTCATTTTCAATTGATCTGGTAATTTTCTATTGATGTAGTCATTTTCTATAATTGATGTAGTCATTTTCTATTGATGTAGTCATTTTATATTGATGTAGTCATTTTCTGTAATTTATGTAGTCATTTTCTATTGATGTAGTCATTTTCTGTAATTTATGTAGTCATTTTCTATTGATGTAGTCATTTTCTGTAATTAATGTAGTCATTTTCTATTGATGTAGTCATTTTCTATAATTGATGTAGTCATTTTCTATAATTGATGTAGTCATTTTCTATAATTGATGTAGTCATTTTCTATTGATGTAGTAATTTTCTATTGATGTAGTCATTTTCTATAATTGATGTAGTATTTTTCTATTGATGTAGTAATTTTCTATTGATGTAGTCATTTTCTGTAATTGATGTAGTAATTTTCTGTAATTGATGTAGTAATTTTCTATTGATGTAGTAATTTTATATAATTGATGTAGTAATTTTCTATTGATGTAGTAATTTTATATTGATGTAGTAATTTTCTATAATTGATGTAGTAATTTTCTATTGAAGTAGTAATTTTCTGTAATCGATGTAGTAATTTTCTATTGATTTAGTAATTTTCTGTTGATGTAGTAACTGCGTGTCTGACACTCAGCCGGCAAAATCGACTTCCGGAATTTGTGACAATGTGCGAACAACAACAGCCACCAAACGCAAGCAGTGATTGTTATGTAGAATGGTTATAATTAACCCTGCATGCTGTTTCTTCCGCCATCATTATTTTCCGGAATGCTCGACGGATTGAATAACGGATGAATATGGAGATGGAATGATAAACCGATGCAGATGGATGGGTGGACAAATGAGTGAATAATTGGGAGTATGCCTGGATGTATCCATGGGCGCAATCCAACAGTTTCATGACACTTACGATTTTACGAACACAACCGCAAATTATTTTTACGCTGACAGCGAAAACATTTTCACGGTGCTTTTGTGGCCATTGGCGTTATCTGCTGTCGTAAACAACACTCCGTCCAAAAGTCGAAAACTGCAGCTATATAAATCACTTCTTTGAACTCAGTGCGTGTGCGTGACCGACCATCAGGCTCTATCCGGTCCGAAGGTCACGATCTGACCCAGATCCACGATCATGGATACACTCACGGCCTGTCACGAAACACTTACCAAGCACTTCCTCAAAACAAACATTTAAACAACTCCGATGATGTAGCACGTGATTGTAACAATCGTATTTATAATAAGAACTTTACATTTGTTGCCCCCCGCCCCCTCTACGGTCGTAGTTGTGTGGTAAATGTGTTGGACTGTAAACAGTGGTTGGGCATTCAACGTCCGGGTAGAATACTATAACTATTTCAGATTCTATATATATTTATATATATATATATGTCAATTTTTGGCAAGTTTGCTTCTTCCAGTGTCATACGCGGTAGTTGTGTGGTAAATGTGCTGGTCTGTAAACCGAGAGATCTTACTCGGTAGTCTGTTTGGGATAACTTTACGAGGTCGTCCATACAGGACGTCCGCAAAAAACTACTTTTTCACCACCTCCCCTTGTCCGAATTCCACTGACCCCAATCGCCCCCCTTTGCAGAAGTCCGCATCACAGGTGTATCAGCCACCTCTGCAACTGCTGATAATTACTTTAGTGCAACGCTTTCTAATAGACATTTATTGAC
Source organism: Bimastos eiseni (assembly GCA_959347315.1). Taxonomy (NCBI): domain Eukaryota; kingdom Metazoa; phylum Annelida; class Clitellata; order Crassiclitellata; family Lumbricidae; genus Bimastos; species Bimastos eiseni. The sequence continues at coordinate 33,764,165 of OY365814.1, read as the reverse complement.
AAAGAATGAGATTGAATAAAAGGGATGAAAAGAATTTAAATCTAATAAACGCTTATTTGCTTACATCTTGTGTAAGCTTCGTCTATCATTCTCTCAAACGTGAAGCATAATCTAAAGCAACTAATAAACAACAGAAGATTATGACATAACTACTGGTTCCCTACAGTCCATGTCCTCTCGCTCTGTCCGCATTGCCCCTACCTCCCCTCGCCCCCTCGTTGCGGACGTCCTTTGTGGATGACCCCTAAACTGAAGGAACTGCTTGTCTTCTCCTCCCAGGTCACACTTTCTGAAGTCTTTTAATCCTTTTATGTCTTTTAGATGGCCATGTAAAGCACCCCAGCGACCTTTCTAAAGCAACTCTTTAGAAATAACCAGATACATTCCCACACAACACACACATACTTATTTACACGTTTATATATATATATATATATATATATATGTATATATAAACATATATATATATATATATATATATATATATATTTACAAGCCACTTTAAATTACGACGACCTCTACAGCATAACATACCACTTGAACATATAATAAACGGAGACTAAACGATGCCCCCCAACTTGTAGGCAATTTAAACGAACCTCCAGTCAACATCTCTGCAAACACATCGGTGTAAACGCACATCAAACAAACCATAAATAAACTTCGTCCACTTCGTAAACGTCCTCATCCTCCCGTCATCATACTAATAATCATTCAATAATCCACATATTTCAGCGGCGCTATATAAATGCTTGATTAGGTTACATTTGTTTCATCCTCATCGACATCCACCTCATCATCATTCATTCATTGGCCAGCACTTAATTAAGGGAATGATGTTTTCTCTCTCTCTCTCCGATATCTGTCGGTCAGTTAGTCAGTCAGTAAGCCAGCCAGCCCGTCCGTCCGTCCATATATCTATCTATCTATCTATCTAACCTATCAAACTATCAACCAACCAACCAACCAACCAACCTGCCAACCAGCCAACCAACCAACCTATCTATCATCTATCTATCATCTATTTATCTATCAAACAATCTCTCGACAGTGCACACACACACACACATATATATATATATATATATATATATATATATATACAATGTGTTGAACAGCTCTACCCAAACATAAAACGAATAACGCAAAAAAATGAGAATAGCTTTCCGAGAAGCATGCATTCTCTGAAGGCGGCGGCGGCCAGCCATCGACACCTGGCATCCAAATGTTTGTAAGCCCTAAGACAATAATTAATGTCTCATTACCAAACGATTCCTCGGTCGTTACAGACAAGCGGATGCATCCTATTATCCCCATTGAAACCCGGATGTCCATTAAAACCCCATCGACGAAGTCTCGTAGGAAAACTTACCTCATCTATCCAGGATTTAACGCACGAACATAAATATCGAGAAAACGTTTACGAGTTTGGCCAACCTTTCTTCGTAATAGTTCAAGATCAGTGTGGATGGATATGTGTTGAGCGTGAGTCTGTGAGTGCGTGCGTAAATAAATATTATTCATCTGGGCACTGACTGATTATTACCATGCTTCAGATTAGCAGTTAAGATTGACTACAGGTTCAAAATGTTCGTAGTAATAACAATAGCAATGATAAGGATTTAAAAATGATAACATCAACACCAATACCAATTATACTACTACAACTAATAAAAATAATATGTACCAATGTATATGCATGCATGTATAAATGTATATATTCGTGTGAATGCATAATGAATTGTACATTCTTGTGTATGACCATGACTTGTTGTTAGTATTGCTTACTAATCATTGTCATTTGCTATTAAAATTAATGTTGCCTGGTGTAACAAATATGATCCGGGAAGTCATGAGGCGATTCCAAACACGATTAAAAATGCGCGATAAACCATTCAATTAGGATAAGACTACAGTTACAAGATTACTTAATATAGTTTTATAATAAAATATTATGGCAAAACATTATACAGTAACAAGATTCCCCAATAGTATAATAACATTATGGCTAGGATTACAGTTACAAGATTACTTCTATAAGAAAGATATCATGGTTAGGATTACAGTTACACGAATACCAATTAGCTAGCCATTACGGTAAAGATAACAATTACAAGATTACTGAATAGTGTAACATTACGGCCAAGTGAACAGTTACAGGATTACCTGAACTATCTAAAGCTCTGCTTTCGTCTGCATATCGTCTGAGTTCGTTCTTGTCTTTTTTAATCTTAGGTATTTTTTTCTTGCATCCAACGCAGAGACCAACAGCAGCCACTGAATTATCTAGATCCAATTTCACTTACAAAAACCATCTCATCAGCAAATGGTAGACCTATTTCCACAGCCAATACATATAGAAATTACATATCTATATATATTAACATTTATGTTATATACATATTCATACCAGCATGTATTAGAATCAGATAATAGATGCATTATATATATGCAATTAAGTATGTATGTATAAATGTATATATATATATATATGTACCTATATGTTCGTCCATGAATATTGTGTGTGCACCTAATGATAATGTCGTGTGTGTGTGTGTGTGTGTGTGTGTGTGTGTGTGTGTGTGTGTGTGTGTGTGTGTGTGTGTGTGTGTGTGTGTGTGTGTGCACCTGTTGACCTGTGGTCTGGGTCTGGAAATCAGTGGGGGTGATGGGTTTTTTTGGATCTTGATGCAATTATGATCCCGTTGGGAATATCTGGTAAGTAAACTCTCTGGTCCTCTGGTTCCTGTTTCCTCAATTCGCACTTCCCTTTGCCCCCCTCTATCGCCTTTCCCGTATACCTCCTCCGTCTGCTCTTCTGTCCGCTTGTTGGTCGTCCCTCCGTCTTTCTTCTCTGTCTGTCTGCCTGTCTCTCTCTCTCTCTCTCTCTCTCTCTCTCTCTCTCTCTATATATATATATATATATATATATATATATATATATATTTATATATATTTATATATACAAAATTTATATCTAGCATAAAATTTCAGCCATTTTTCCATCTACCTACCAAAGTTATTAAAATTGGTGGAAATTTGAAGAAGTTCTGAGAGAAAGAAAGAATTTTGCACAGATTTTTTGAGAATGTTACTTACTGGTCCGTGTGTATATACAATGAAGGTTGTGTAATGTCATGTAATGTAATGTCATGAGTTTCTTTCGATGTTATGAGATCGTTCAACAAGACATCACTGATAAGACAACGGACGGTAAGACTTGCATTGTCTGCTTCGAATACCTTTCGAACGGTCGGACCACACGCCGTCGACGACTCTGCACCACGACCCCTCCCCACTTCTGAAAACCCCAGGGCATTGTCTAAGGCATGCCACACTCCCAAGCCCCTTGGTTGTATAGTGCCGCTTGAGAACGTCACTAAGACTTCGCTTGTCTTAGATTTTGCAACTCGGTCTGTCTGTCTGTCTGTCTGTCTCTATATGTCCGTCTGCATGTCTGTCTACGCCAGATCTGTCATTCATGTTCCATTTGTTTGCTTGTTTGTCTGCGTCTGTCTGTGTCTGTCTCTCTTCTTCACCTTGCCCTTTTGTCTCTTTGTTGGCATCTCTGTCAATTCCTTCCTATATTACATCACACACATACACACACAACTATACATACAGTCACACATACATACGTGTGTATGTCCGTATATATATATATATAGTATCATACCATATGCGCATATATGTATATAATTATATTTAATTATATACATGTATGTGTGTGAGCGTGTATATATAAATATTATATATATATATATATATATATAGTGTGTGTGTGTGTGTGTGTGTGTGTGTGTGTGTGTGTGTGTGTGTGTGTGTGTGTGTGTGTTGGACTCTGAGCACGTGAATGTCGTCGTAATGTCATGTGCTGCGCGTGTTCAGACTAATTGGACGTCGGATATGGGTGATTAATCGCACTATTAACACTCAGCAGCAGCAGCATCCTCCTCATCATCCCCATCGTCATCATCCTCGTTATCCTCATCCTCCTCATCATCCCCATCGTCATCATCCTCGTTATCCTCATCCTCAGCATCATCCCCATCGTCATCATCCTCGTTATCCTCATCCTCCTCATCATCCCCATCGTCATCATCCTCGTTATCCTCATCCTCCTCATCATCCCCATCGTCATCATCCTCGTTATCCTCATCCTCAGCATCATCCCCATCGTCATCATCCTCGTTATCCTCATCCTCCTCATCATCCCCATCGTCATCATCCTCGTTATCCTCATCCTCAGCATCATCCCCATCGTCATCATCCTCGTTATCCTCATCCTCAGCATCATCCCCATCGTCATCATCCTCGTTATCCTCATCCTCAGCATCATCCCCATCGTCATCATCCTCGTTATCCTCATCCTCAGCATCATCCCCATCGTCATCATCCTCGTTATCCTCATCCTCAGCATCATCCCCATCGTCATCATCCTCGTTATCCTCATCCTCAGCATCATCCCCATCGTCATCATCCTCGTTATCCTCATCCTCCTCATCATCCCCATCGTCATCATCCTCGTTATCCTCATCCTCCTCATCATCCCCATCGTCATCATCCTCGTTATCCTCATCCTCAGCATCATCCCCATCGTCATCATCCTCGTTATCCTCATCCTCCTCATCATCCCCATCGTCATCATCCTCGTTATCCTCATCCTCAGCATCATCCCCATCGTCATCATCCTCGTTATCCTCATCCTCAGCATCATCCCCATCGTCATCATCCTCGTTATCCTCATCCTCAGCATCATCCCCATCGTCATCATCCTCGTTATCCTCATCCTCAGCATCATCCCCATCGTCATCATCCTCGTTATCCTCATCCTCAGCATCATCCCCATCGTCATCATCCTCGTTATCCTCATCCTCAGCATCATCCCCATCGTCATCATCCTCGTTATCCTCATCCTCCTCATCATCCCCATCGTCATCATCCTCGTTATCCTCATCCTCAGCATCATCCCCATCGTCATCATCCTCGTTATCCTCATCCTCAGCATCATCCCCATCGTCATCATCCTCGTTATCCTCATCCTCAGCATCATCCCCATCGTCATCATCCTCGTTATCCTCATCCTCAGCATCATCCCCATCGTCATCATCCTCGTTATCCTCATCCTCAGCATCATCCCCATCGTCATCATCCTCGTTATCCTCATCCTCCTCATCATCCCCATCGTCATCATCCTCGTTATCCTCATCCTCAGCATCATCCCCATCGTCATCATCCTCGTTATCCTCATCCTCAGCATCATCCCCATCGTCATCATCCTCGTTATCCTCATCCTCAGCATCATCCCCATCGTCATCATCCTCGATATCCTCATCCTCAGCATCATCCCCATCGTCATCATCCTCGTTATCCTCATCCTCAGCATCATCCCCATCGTCATCATCCTCGTTATCCTCATCCTCAGCATCATCCCCATCGTCATCATCCTTGTTATCCTCATCCTCAGCATCATCCCCATCGTCATCATCCTTGTTATCCTCATCCTCAGCATCATCCCCATCGTCATCATCCTCGTTATCCTCATCCTCAGCATCATCCCCATCGTCATCATCCTCGTTATCCTCATCCTCAGCATCATCCCCATCGTCATCATCCTCGTTATCCTCATCCTCAGCATCATCCCCATCGTCATCATCCTCGTTATCCTCATCCTCAGCATCATCCCCATCGTCATCATCCTCGTTATCCTCATCCTCAGCATCATCCCCATCGTCATCATCCTCGTTATCCTCATCCTCAGCATCATCCCCATCGTCATCATCCTTGTTATCCTCATCCTCAGCATCATCCCCATCGTCATCATCCTCGTTATCCTCATCCTCAGCATCATCCCCATCGTCATCATCCTCGTTATCCTCATCCTCAGCATCATCCCCATCGTCATCATCCTCGTTATCCTCATCCTCAGCATCATCCCCATCGTCATCATCCTCGTTATCCTCATCCTCAGCATCATCCCCATCGTCATCATCCTTGTTATCCTCATCCTCAGCATCATCCCCATCGTCATCATCCTCGTTATCCTCATCCTCAGCATCATCCCCATCGTCATCATCCTCGTTATCCTCATCCTCAGCATCATCCCCATCGTCATCATCCTCGTTATCCTCATCCTCAGCATCATCCCCATCGTCATCATCCTCGTTATCCTCATCCTCAGCATCATCCCCATCGTCATCATCCTCGTTATCCTCATCCTCAGCATCATCCCCATCGTCATCATCCTCGTTATCCTCATCCTCAGCATCATCCCCATCGTCATCATCCTCGTTATCCTCATCCTCCTCATCATCCCCATCGTCATCATCCTCGTTATCCTCATCCTCAGCATCATCCCCATCGTCATCATCCTCGTTATCCTCATCCTCAGCATCATCCCCATCGTCATCATCCTCGTTATCCTCATCCTCAGCATCATCCCCATCGTCATCATCCTCGTTATCCTCATCCTCAGCATCATCCCCATCGTCATCATCCTCGTTATCCTCATCCTCAGCATCATCCCCATCGTCATCATCCTCGTTATCCTCATCCTCAGCATCATCCCCATCGTCATCATCCTCGTTATCCTCATCCTCCTCATCATCCCCATCGTCATCATCCTCGTTATCCTCATCCTCAGCATCATCCCCATCGTCATCATCCTCGTTATCCTCATCCTCAGCATCATCCCCATCGTCATCATCCTCGTTATCCTCATCCTCAGCATCATCCCCATCGTCATCATCCTCGTTATCCTCATCCTCAGCATCATCCCCATCGTCATCATCCTCGTTATCCTCATCCTCAGCATCATCCCCATCGTCATCATCCTCGTTATCCTCATCCTCAGCATCATCGCCATCCTCGGCGGTTGCACAGCTCTAGGCACGAGCTCTCCTATAAATTCCTACTCACAGATATACTATGCACACATATATGTACATCCATTCAAACATATATACACGCGTATACGTGACATCTTGTATGCCTTCGTATCGCTGCATATGCCCGTCTTTCTCTATCTGCCTGTCTCTGTATGTCCGTCCGCATGTCTGTCTACGCCAGATCTGTCATTCATGTTCCATTTGTTTGCTTGTCTGTCTGTGTCTGTCTGTGTCTGTCTGTATGTCAGCCTACTATTCTCGTTGTCTTAGTACCGTCATAGCATGCGTCTGTCTGTCCTTATGTCCCAATAAACGTATATGTGTATGTTCGTTTGTCTGCCAGTCTGTATGTCTGTGTGATTGTCTGTCCGTCCGTTGCTTTGTAAATTTAGGTCAACGTCTGACTGGCTGCAATAAAAAGGCCGTGAGCCAATTACTCTAAATGGTCGTCTCCCAATTCATATCCACTCAACTCCTGCCGATAATATACAATATGGCAAGTCCAATGCACCCAACCCCAATAGATAATAATTTTTATACAACGTCAGGGTTGTAGAACAGGCACCGTTGGTTGCTCAGTTGCACACCCTGCTTTAACACAACCGAATGCAACTGAATGCAACCGACGTATGTTACTGACCGATGACAGATCTTTACAACGCTGCTAAGTTTCACATTGTATACCGCATGCCCTTAAAGTAAGTTGTTACATCCCCGATGTTCTGTTCGTAACTTTTATGAATAATAATTGATATGTCCAAATGTAGTTTCTCTGTGCTGGGTAAAAACCATTAGAGTCGCCCTCCTCCTTTATCCATGCGCGGGACTGGCATCGCCAGAATGTGAACAATGGCCGAGTTTCTTCTATTAATTATGGACTGAATGTAATTATTCTTTAGGTGGCGCTGCGCTGCGAGTGTTGTAATGCCGCCATGATCAGTCGTGTGAAACTGCTAATAAAAATGGCCGATCCCTAGTCAAGACAAGCTTTGACGTCACCACATAGATTATATAGCAGTATCCAGATACTTCCCAACTGAACTGTTCACAGCCCACTATAACGTATGACTATCATGGTCATAGACTGTGTGTAATACATGTCTAATTTTAAATGATTACGTACCTAAATTTAACATGTTAGTCAACAGTCTCTCCTGAACGAGTATTTACATATTTCTGTAGCGCCTCTTCAAAGTACGACCTAATCAGAGGCGCTCCTAGAGCGAAAAGTCCCGTGGAAAAAGAAAACTCTTAAGAACGCGGCCAAAAACAGAAGCACATCGAGTTAAAAATCAAAAAGCAAGTCAGAGAAGGCAATATTACGCCAGCAACTCCTGGCCTCCACCGGATAGATATATACCCCAGCCTTGTCAACTTGGTAATAATACACGGAGTCGATTTTTTCAAGCTGGGAAGCAAAGACCTAAATTGCCCGCAGAAAAAGTCAGACTTTCTGGTTCAAAAAGTCAGACTTTCTGGCCTTTGAGTTCGCGGGTTTTCAGCACACATAATACACACAGATTGCTTTGCCCCGCACCAGATGAAGTGAGCTCTTTGTTTTATGCTCTTTGTTTTATTTCGCAGAAAACAGAACTGTGAGACAAGTTAAACACAAAAGCTAACAGACAAAAATACAAAAGGCTCCACCACCGGATTACAACTCCAACTAATTGATTCCTTGCAAGCTAAAGCAGTATGCACCCGCTAATGATACACGACATGTTGTCCTTCTAGCAACACACCAATACCGCTAAGTAGGTAATTAAGCCCCTGTCCAAAACTGATATTAAGTGTACCATTATCAAAATTTATCATGTCTTCAAGGAGTTAAAGCATTGCAATAACTCTCATAGATTTGAAGCCCACACTCCCTAGGCCTACAGCAAGTGTTCCAACTCTTTCCCATATACATGTAGAAACCAAATACTATACGATATACATCATAGTGATTATACCCAGCAAGAGTTTAGTTTATCCAACTGGGCCTGGGAAAATCTCACAGCAACTTAAAACAAGGACGCAACATGTCCGCTCTAAGTGAAGCTGCTTTGGCTCCGACAAAACTTGAAGAGTTGCGGTAATATTATTGTTAGCGTCATAAAAAATTGTGTATCAAGCAATTCACATCATGACACAAGGTAATTACCAAGTTTTTAACTTGTTCAGTGCACACAACTTCTTTGTGGCCTAGGTACATATCTGGCAGGGAGGCCTTGAATAAAGACCCAAAACTAGGCATCAAAATTTGTGGAACCTTGGAGTAATGGACAAGACACTGGGGTAAGAGCCGATGAAATGAGTTCGATACCCGTATCTCCCATAAAGTTGACTTCTTTCCTTCTTTCGCTGGTCAAATTAGATGCATAACGTAATGGAGCCTTGCTTGGCTGGCGACAGTTATACTCGACTCCTGTAATAACTTGTCATCATTCACTCTTACTGTATCTGTAATCCTATTTGGGTTTTCAGTTTGAAATAAACGAATATTATTATTACTACTATTACTACTAGATATTATTAATGTAAGTAGCGTATTGTATTGTATTGTCTGTGATTGTCTGTATTGAAATGTAGGCCCATTCACTGTCTTCTGGAAGCTGTTTCAAGCCCATAATAATCTGAGACCCGCATAGAGCCATGTGAGGTAATTCGCCCTGTCCTAACTTCTCACCAAGAGTCGTTGTCGGTCAAAGTTCACAACCGGATCGGCATGATTGGAAAGAGTAGTCACCCCTCCCACTCTCCCTCCCTCCCTCTGTCGTGGGGTCGAATCCATGAGTCATCTAATTACCTCGGCTGTGGAGTCAGTTGGCAACTGAGGGTCACTGGGGTCAGTCATCTTCAGCCACACGTATCGCTTACTTACAAGTGCGAGTACAATACACACGCACTTGTAGGGCGCATCTTCGTCTGTCTCTCTCTCTCTCTCTCTCTCTATATATATATATATATATATATATATATATATATATATATAGTAGCTTTCACAGTTGTAGCCTGTGTTTTCTTAGTAGTTTTTACAGTAGCATCATTGTGTTCTTACTAGTGTTTAAAGCGGCATATTTTACATTTTTAGTCGTCTTACAGTAGTATCTTATGTTTCATTAGTTGTTTTTACAGCAGGATATATTATGTACATATATGTATCTGTAATTATGTACACACGTATTAATGCGTTGTGTTGGAATGTAATTGTGTGTGTGTGTGTGTGTGTGTGCGTGCGTGTGTGTAGACTGAAGTTAAGTAACTGATGATACGCATGTGTATATATGTATGTGTGTATGCATGTATGTATAGATATGTACTCACCTAACCACGTTTTGTTTATTTAACCAAGAATAATGAGAGGGATATCTGCATAGAACTGCGCCGCATGCTCAGGCCAGTCTGTATGGGAGGCTCGGAGAACGAAAGGAATGCGTACGAGACCTACATCAAGGAGAACAAGTGTCGCCATCTATCTTTATCTGTCTCTGAATCGGCAATAAATCGACAAGGCCAGACGAAACAGGTGTGAAACTGGGAGAAACTATCGCTTCCCAAAACGACGAGTTTGTTGTGTCAATCACGAGTAAGATGAGACGTGAGGGAAATAATCTGCGACGACCTACGTCCTTCTTTCGTTCTCTATGGCATCCATGGGAGACCAACGCCCGCTTATAAGGATCGACGCCTGTTTAGGGAGGAACCAAAAAGACCAAGTAAAGCAATCGTAAACATAGACGAACCTATATCTCAGACAAACGGACGGAGAGGTATAAACAGACGGACGGATAGATGGACAAACAGATACATATACACAGATAGACAGGCGAACATACAGACACACAGAGGGCTGGACAAACAAACCGATGGACGGACAGTAAAACAGATACGCCAAGAGACAACAGACAGATAAATACAAACAAACGCAGACAGCCAAAGACAAATGCGTCTGTATATGATGCATACAATGCAATCAATACAATTGTATTTAATAGAGAACAATACAGTTCTGTGTTGACAATGCAATCCATCCAGAGTTCAACATTGCAGACACGACCATACCATAGAACAGGTAGAACATCGGTTGAACTGAGTAACTGTGCGTTAAGAACTTATTCAAGGTCCTTACACAATAACTGTCTCTGGCAAGGTTCGAACTTGTACTCTCCGCGTAACAGACCGACCGCTCTAACCAATCGACCACGAGGGGCCTCAGAGCACTGGATAACAACACTGGGGCACAGAGCTGAGGAACTGAATTCGATGCCAGTATCCCCCCGTGAGTAGTGACTAGTCCTTCTTTCGCTAGGCGTTGGTTAAACTACATGTATGATGTAAAGGGCGCCTTGCATGGCTGCTAACAGTTGAATTCGACTCCTGTAATAACTTTTCATCATTCGTTCATACTGTATGTGTAATCGTACAGCGGGTCGTCAGTTTGATATTCAAAAAATGTATTATCATGATGATGATGATGATGATTATGATGAAATAAAGGATACTGATGATGAAGACGTGGACAATGATGATGATGCTGCTAGCTGTGGCCTCCCTGACTAGAAATACATCCTGTTACGAGCCTACGTTAGACCACACTCCAATGTCTGTCGCTAGACCAATCTAGATTCTTATCCGCAATATGCAATCTGTCAGGCATCACATCTCTCATCAATGGGTCGAGCGTTCAATTGAGAAACCGATGCCTTATATAATTATACGATGGCACGTGTGTATACTGCTTTATATTACAACCATTCTCTAGTCTGTTTTTGACAGTTAATAGTGTTCACATAGTTTTCATAGCAGCATGCTCTAGTATCTTGATGGTTTTATAGTAAAATGCCATGTTATCTTAGCAATTTTTTCCAGGTGTGGGCAATGTCTTCTTAGTAGCTTCACAGTAGTAGCCTGTGTTTTCTTAGTAGTTTTTGCAGTAACATCATTGTGTTCTTAGCAGTTTTTAAAGCGGCACATTTTACATTTTTAATCGTCTTACAGTAGTATCCTATGTTTTATTAGTAGTTTTTACAGCAGCCTCTTAGTTTTATTAATAACTTTTATAGTACATAGTACCTCATGTTATCATATAATAATTTTCATAGCAGTATCTTATTATTTTATTAGTAGCTTCTACATTAGTAGCTAATGTTTTCTCAGTAGTTTTTACTTTTTACATCTTAGGATTTCCTACCAGTTTTTACAGTACTTAGTAATCAATGTTTCCTAAGTAGTTATTACAGCAGTATGTGTGTAGTCTTTATAGTAGCATCTTATGTTTTCTTAGTAGTTTTAACAGCAATATCTTATAAATCTCAGCAGTTTTTACATATTTAGTATCTTTTCTTAGCAGTTATTACAGTAGTATCTTTTCTTTCTTTAGGCTATGACTGAAGCTCTGTCATGATTACTTTATCAAAGTTGTCATCACCATTCGTCCTGATCCTTATCTTCATTATACATCTGTCTTTGTGTCTGTCTGCCTGCCTGCCTGCCTGTGTGTGTGTCTCTTCCTGCCTGCCTGTCCGTTCGTCTATCTCTCACACAGAATGACTCAATTCACTTTGATGTCTAACCTAAATAAAACAGTCAACGTTGCTGTATGTGTGTCTACATGTATCTGTTCCTGTGCGTGTATGCATGCGTGTGTGTATGTGTGCGTGTATGTGTGGAAACTAAACCATATACCACTGCAAGACAGGCTCATGTTTCCTCCATCGCACTCTGATACCCCAAAGGCAACAAGATGCTCTAGATACCCTGGTCCCCATATCACTCATTCATTCACCTTCACCGGATGAGTCATCACGCCATCCCTCCTCATCCTCGTCTGTACACGTGGCGCCCCCTATCGTTCGTCCTTAATCATCGCCCTCAGTATCTCCCTCATCAGCATTCCCTTAGACGCCAGACGGTCTCCGGTAACCATGCAGGTCATGACCCCAGAGAAAAACCTCACTGACCCCAGTCTGTCTACTTTATAGCACGTCTCTATTGCACACTCTGACACTGTCAGTACTTGCCTGTATGTATGTCTGTCTGTCTGTCTGTCTGGCTGTCTCTCTGTGTATGTGTGTTTATGTGTGTGTGTGTTCCTCTGTCAATGTCTGTATGCCCGTCTGTTTGTGAAAGCAATGTCTCACTCTGTCTGTCTGTCTGTCTCTGTCTGTCTGTCTGTCTCTCTCTCTCTCTGTCTTTCTCTCTGTCTCTGTCAGTGACTCTGTCTGTCTCTCACTCAGTCTCTGTATCTCTTTCTCTCTCTGAACACCGTACTATGATATTGCCTTAACATCCCTCGACAACCCTTCCAACATGACGCAGCGCTTTTTCTTAAGCCATATCAGTTTAGGAGTTGACCTTCACGATTATGCACATACAATCGGCAACGAACAGAAAACATCAAACATTGGAAACACATCTAACATCATGACACCATAATAATAGAAACTAATCAAAATAAACTTAATTAGGCCTTAATTGACCAGACCTGGCGTGCAAACAAAACGTCTTGACACACTTTCCACATAGCCCTGTTCATTATCGTTACTGTAATCAAACAAGCGTTTACATAGCGCCCAATTTTAGGCTCTGTTGCTATATTCGGACGAGTACACGTATATGTGAGTTAAAAGAGGACTGTATATATTCCGGACAGAATATATAGAGGAGAGATATATTCAGCCTTGAATATAAGAAAGAGGTGATAAACTCAGCATTAATGCGAGATTAGAGACATAAATTCTCCTTTGAATGTAAAACAGATGTGATGCTTTCATAACTGAATGCAAGACAGGACACACAAATTTTGCACAGAAAGTTATCTGGGATGGATGAATTCATCAAACAACTTGAATGTAAGGTGAAAAATTCATCACTGAAGGTCAGATAGGAAAGATATATTCAACTTTAAATGCAAGACAGAGGTGATAATTATTTTCATCACTGTAGATGATATATATATTAAAGACCAGTTCAACACTGAAGGTAATAAGTTTAAGTAGATAAGGCAGAAGTAAGTTTAAAAGGTTAGTAGGTAAGTTTAAGTAGGTAAGGCAGAGGTGAGTTTAAGAGGTAAGTAGGTAAGTTTAAGTAGGTAAGGCAGAGGTGAGTTTAAGAGGTAAGTAGGTAAGTTTAAGTAGGTAAGGCAGAGGTGAGTTTAAGAGGTAAGTAGGTAAGTTTAAGTAGGTAAGGCAGAGGTGAGTTTAAGAGGTAAGTAGGTAAGTTTAAGTAGGTAAGGCAGAGGTGAGTTTAAGAGGTAAGTAGGTAAGTTTAAGTAGGTAAGGCAGAGGTGAGTTTAAGAGGTAAGTAGGTAAGTTTAAGTACGTAAGACAGAGGTGAGTTTAAGAGGTAATTTTTTAAGTAATAAGGTGGTGATAAATTCATCACTGAAGTGAGATAGGAGAGATAAATTCAGTACAAAAGATATTATAGAAAAACTGATATAATGAGCGCATCCACGCTACACTGTCGCTGTATCTCAGATGGCAAGTGACACTTGTGGCCTCCACAGTTCAAGCCGACTGGCTAGAGCTATTGCCTTGTGCTGCGGTCTGTGTACATTCGATCTTTCTCTTCTGATATAGCAACTGTGTGCGATCTTAACTCACAATTTTTACTTTCAATTTTCATGGACGGTCATCAGATAGTGATGCTTTTATGTAATAAGGACAACACTGACTGTTATATGCCAAGGCTAAGAAAATGAAGTTGCAAGCATGCGGTACCTATCATTGTCTTTCAGGATTAGCCCAAGACATTGTTCCCTGTCTTGTTGGTCTAACAGGTTTTCAAAGAAATTATACGAGCTATTGAGAACTGCGCACAGGCTCAGGGAGCAAGTTACCAAAAAGTTGACCCAGCAACCGAAAAACCTGGTTCACCAAGTAAGCCTTCTTATAGTTTTTTATTTAGGAAAGACCAGACAAAGACAATAGGAGACCTCATTGCATAAAGATAAATCTGGGAAATAAGAACCGGTTCAAAATAATTTGGTTGAAGAGTACCACGCCATACGGTTCTGTAACAGCCTGCCACACCATAACCAACAGTATTGTTACTACGTATCACGTCCTGGGATACTGTGACTGTACCGCGTCTTAGGGCAAGTTAGGGGTAGCGGAAAACAATCTCGCTTCCTCCGTTCTGCACGCAGCAGTGGCTATTAATAATTATTTAATTAATAATGCATGGTTGCATATTGAACTTGTGGTACTGAGATCGCGTACCAAGCCATTAAGGTACTGCAAAAAGCGTGTATGTACTGCGAAGCCTTGGAAAATGGGCCACTTTACGACCCTTACCTGGTGCAGCAAACGTCGAACATATAATCCGCAGCCACTACAGACACCGCATGTTTCTGGATCAACCCGACCAGGAGTCCAAACAATTTTGACGAGCAACTGGTACGACTAATGCCAGCTTAAAAGTCGTCTGGATAAACAACGGTAGGGCAAGAACAATAGTTGTGTATTTCTAGACGAGTGTACATACTTACGTAACTAGCGCCACCAAGCGACTGCCGATAAACTTGCCTGCCGCTGTTCGTGCGCGTACGACGTAGCATATAGAACAGCCAGTCTTTGTAAGTCTGACCTCCTCTTCCTTTGTGCCGATCTACGAGGGAGGGTCCTGGCCGTCCACCGCTCCATCAGAGCAACTCAGCGGCCGGAGTGGCTATCTCTCCCCGGCTGGCTAAGTGTCCGCGTTGGCTATCACTACGTCATTCCGTGCCAGCCAAACTGTGTACCAAGGGTGTGTCGGAAACTATTTAGCCGTGAAATTTGGCCCAATTTAGAAATTACTTTCGTTTAAAATTAATTGAATTGTTAATGTATATCAATTAACATTAATTTTCTGCAAGCATCGTTTTCACCTATATTTTCATTTATCATCATCACCACCACCACCTTCAACTTCACCCTCGTCGTCATCATCGTCATCATCTTTATCCTCACCACCACCACCGTCATCCTCGATTTCCTACCAAGGCACCGTCATGTGGTGCATCAAACTAGGATGTCAGCAGGTCAGCAATGCCAATTACCAGAGGTGTAATAAGGGGGGGCAGAGGGGGCACCGGCCCCCCAGTTTTGAAACTGGGGCAAAGCCCCCTTCCAGTTTTAGTACTCAGTGCCCCCCATGTGCCCCCCAAATCGGTTCTTTTTATGTTTATCCAATGGAATTTAAGAATACTTTTATTAAGATAATTTGTGCCCCCCCCATTTTTCAAATTTCTGGGGGGCAAAATTCAAAAAGCGGGAGGGCAAAAAAAAATTTCCGCTTCGCGCAATATTTTTTAAATTATGCCCCCCACTTTCAAAACTTTGTTACACCTCTGCCAATTACATGGCCTGACCTATCATATATTTCCCTTGCCTTATATGAGCCAATATGAGGGGAGCGCTGAGCTGAGGAACCGAGTTCGATACCCGTACTGGCGGTGTTGGTTAAATTAAATTATAGGCCTACGTATAACGTAATAATTGACGCCTTGTATGCGTGGCTGACGACATCATTCATTGGTACTGTCTGTAACTAATCGCACTGCGTTATTGTAAGATTGGGAAAAACGGAAATTATTATTAGTTATAATAATTGCTATCTGACATTTAGCAATGTGTCTTATACGGTCATTTGCGTATGATGCTATTCCAACGTGTTTAAATCTGATTAGGCCTGTCATATATGATCGAGTAGATTATAAATCACAGTTCATCAGAAAATTTAGTCTACGGAGCATATTTCATCCGCGGTAGCAGCGTGTTACAACACCCGGCAGCCATTTGCTGCTTTGTTTCACGGGCCACGCACTAGTCACACACTAGGCTCACACGAGCCAGACGAACCCTGAGGGACTTCGCATCCAATTCAACGCATCGGAATATTAAATAGAGGATATTGATGTTGGATGTATTAGCTTAGTCTGTCTGTCTGTCACTCTCTGTTTCTCTCTCTCTATCTGTCTGTATGTCTGTCTCCCTCTCTCTTTCTCTATCTGTCTGTCTCCCTCTCTCTGCCTGTTTCTGTCTCTGTCTGTCTCTCTCTCTGTCTCTGTCTGTCTCTCTGTCTCTGTCTCTCTTTCTCTGCCTGACTCATTGAGTGAATGAATGAATGAATGAATGAATGAATGAATGAATGAATGAATGAATTAGTTAGTTGGTTAGTTGGTTAGTTGGTTAGTTGGTTAGTTGGTTAGTTGGTTAGTTGGTTAGTTGGTTAGTTGGTTAGTTGGTTAGTTGGTTAGTTAGTTAGTTAGTTAGTTAGTTAGTTAGTTAGTTAGTTAGTTAGTTAGTTAGTTAGTTAGTTAGTTAGTTAGTTAGTTAGTTAACGAAAGAATGAATGGCTGGAAACTTACGACCATTTTGTACGTCATCTTGGAGTTCTGAAACAGCTCCAGATGGATTATTGGATAGTTCAATCGTTACATTTGTTTTCATTTCTAACATAATTAATAAGGTCACTAGCGAAGTCCATTTGGAGGCGCTCCCATCACGCCCTATCACGGCGACACAAATCAAACGAACTCCGGTCCTGAAATATTCACAAAAACCCAAGGTAATTGCCACAATTCCTATACGCCATTCTAAGCTCGCCACCAGGATAGGAAAATCGAAGAGCTCGACGGTCCGCCAAAGCTGAAACAGGGCAGCGAATCTTCCGCAGATAGGTCAGAGCAAAGCCAGGGAGTCACCGTCAGACCAGCGATGCTGTTCTGCATGTATAGCTGATGTGTTGCGAGATGGGAAGCCAGTGCAAAGAATCATACGTGTAGTTTGATACAGAAAAGTGCAAGGGAGGCGGGCAACAGAACGAAGAATTCGTATGAGACCGGTTCAGACGGGCTATCAGCGCTCGGCAGGCCAACCAGAACAGAGTAGCAATGGTCAAGTCTGCTGTTAATGACAAAGGCATGGGCTAGGGCAGGGCCGTACCGGGGGGAGGCAACTGGCCCAGTGCGCAAATTCATTCATTCATTTCCGAAATTTGATGTCGCCCTTCTTCCAGCATCTTTTGCTCAGAAGTGCAAACACACGCCTCGACGGCGCAATTGCAGTTGCACTGCAGAGCAATGGTGCGCGAAGGACTTGCTCAAGGTCCCTACATAGTGACTGACGCCCCGGACGAGGCTCGAACCCGCGCGCTCAGCACACACTGAACGCCACGGGCTGACCGCTCTAACCGATCAGCCACTGTGCCACACCAAATGTGAAAAGGGCGCAAATTTCAGGATGGAATAACTTATTATTCCATAAAATGCACTATTTTCAAAATGTGGGGGCGCCAGATTGATGCTAGCCACGGGACTCAATTATAGCACGGCCCTGGACGAGGGTAGCATCAGCGTCGTGAGATTAGAGCCAAACCGACATTCATTTGACTCGTGTCCATTTATGGCTCTTATGGGAAGAGGGGGCGTGTCGTCTTAATTTTCACGTTTTTGGTGATGTACGCGGCATAGTAAAGGTTACTTCCAATCTTAGCAATGTGCTGGGAAGGTATGTTATTCCTTTGACAAATAAAGCTAAAACTATAACCATAGATATTAGAATGCACTATATTTAATAAAATAGCTTAAAATTAGTCCCAATATATGTGACAACTTGCCCCGACTTCGGGGTATGTTGTTTTCCAGATGGGAGCTTGTTGTCACAATAACATTTAGCACTGATAAATGAAACTAAATATGTAGGAAAAATATGAAATCAATAATATACAGTGTAATCTGACAACAAATAATGGCCTAAGACCTGATAACCGACCGCCGAGCAAATGAAAGACTAGGCGGGGAAACTGAAATCAAACTCAGTCCCTCAGCTCTGCGTCTCATAATTTCTGTTTTCCATTGTTCTACGACAACTCACGTATCAAACAAGCTTTATATGACTGAAAGACAAGCGGTTTTAATGGTATCTGCAAAAGTAAATAAGTTATTGATGATCTCATTAATCTGGACAGTTTAAAATATTAAACTACCATGGGTCTTTTGGCAATTGCGTCATGTATTGTCAGCCGTTTTAGAAACTGGTGGCGCCCCCTATCTGGTATTTGGTAATGAGTCGCCATTTTGAGATACGTTGATTGCGTTTGATCGTTGAATAAAGTTACCTAAATTATTAAGACGATATATTTTCTCAATAATATATATTTAATTTTGCAGGTTCATTATTTTTTTCAGTAATGACTTCCGTGCAGATGAATCCGAACGACCAAAGTGCTGGGTAGGCAACACTTTTATTGATTTTCGCTTATGTATTGCGTTTCAATTATATTCGAAATCTTTTAAACAAGAATAATAAAATCTAAGCAAATATTTTTCTGCAGCGATTAAATTGATATCGATTTTTGCTGTGATTTAACGTTCAATTGCACTTGATAATTATTTTATTGTCGACAATAGGCACGTCACATTTATGTAGCGGCTTAAATGGAAAACAACTTAGGACCACTGTGGTCGAAATTAGATCTTCTGTCACCATTAGAAACTGGATCAACCCGAATCATCGAAACCCGAAAACGCTGAAAAGGTCAAATTGCCCGATTTCCCGAAAACAGCAATGTACTATTAAAAACGCTAAACTGTCTCAAAACAGCGTAATTCATTTATCAGCTTCTGCATGAATTATTTTTATCGATCCAGCCTCAATTTAAGCAGAATCGTTTTCATCAATCTTGCATCGTTTTCGGGGATACGACTGAAACCAGTTTCGGGTTTAGGTGATTCGCTATGCACCCTTAGGACCTAGTACGTACTGATGATATAACCTTCCCTCATCTATACGTGTTACCGTTCTTTCTGGGTCTCATCCTTCTCCCTCCTCAAAACCTTTCTCTACTAGTGTGGTTTTTGTGCTGGGAGTTTTATAGAATGGCCAATCCTGTGAACTGAGCTATATAAATTAAGCGTGGAGCTTCTGCAAAAACCCAAAAAATCACTTCTGCGGCCGAAAGTTATTTGTGTGTGTCGAAAAACGACACTGACCCTGGCCCTAAACGACCCTCACGATGCCTAATCTAACCCTAACCGACCCTAACGATACCTAATCTAACCCTAAAACGACCCTCATGACGCACGATTACAAATTTTAGGTGTTTTTAACAGTACGCATGCGCCAGTGGTAGCGCATGCGCAGAGGTCTTCACACTCTAAATTTTTTATGAGTTCGGCCGTAGAAGTAAAAAAAATTCCTTGATTTGGGCCGAATTTTCGGCCGCAGAAGATTTACCCATAAATTAATGGATACAATACAACACAGTAGCTTAGTTATTATCAAGGTTGCTATTGTATGGTATGCTGGCCAGTTTGTGTCCTGTTATTGTCAGGAGTGTCCAGGGTCTTTGGTTGATGCCTTGTTAATGGTAGAGATGAACCAAAACTTGGCTTTGAACACAGCTTGGCCCGAGTTTTGTAGTGCATAGCATAAACTCGGACAAATAATTTGTCCTAGTTTTAATCTTTCAGATTTTCTGTTTTAAAACTAAATCAGATCTTTTAAGTTACAAAACGACAATCAACCTAACTAAAAAATAAATACTGCTACTAAGTAATAGTTCAGTAATTCCCAACCGTTTTTGGCTTGTGGCACACTATGAAAGAATGATAATGTTTGTGGCACACCTAACAATGCATACCATTTTTTATATCTATTTGTCACTATTATCTAATAATTTTAAATTAATATTCTAATTGTCTAATTATATTCTAGTGACCCAGTTAGTTTAGAACACAGGAAAAACTTATATCAATTGAACAGAGTTGTATTAAAAAACATATCTCTTTTATACAGTTTTTTGATTAATAACATAATAGAATTTTTACCATGGCACACTTCCAAAGTTCTCTAGTGTACTGTGGCACACAGGTTGGGAATCACTGCACTAGTTACTACCTCTTAACTAGTGTGAACTAATAAATGCATAAAAGTTGTGCAAACTGCCTAACTAAAAATCAGGAGAATGAGACTTATTATATTTGTAAAATTCGTAATTTGGTAAAGCTCGGTTCATCCCTAGCGAATAGGCACCAGTGTGATGGGAACCATAATTGCAATTTACATGTCTCAAGTATCTTCAAGATCTTTGCATTAATTTGTCTGCATCTGTTTCGTCTGCTTCCATTTCAGTCCGGTTTCTGCGTGGGAGAATGCACAGAAGGCTTTGGAGATGCTGAAAAAGGAGACACAGCCAAGCGAGGGGAAGGAGAATGCCTCAGAGCAGTGCAGCCAGGCCTCCGTCACGATGCCCGCGTCGGTGCCGTCGAATTCCGGAGGCGGCGGAATGCTTTCAGGTGGCGGTGGAATGGCTTCTGGCATGCACCACCACTACGATCCCTATAATCAGAATTTCTACTACAACCCCTACGGAATGTACAACCCGGGTGGCGCCTACAACCCCTATCCCTACGGTATGTACCAGCAGTATGCTCACTACGCCGTGCCCATGCCTCATATGCCTCCGCATGGTTCTTCCCTTCCGCCTCCTCCCCCTCCGCCGCTTCCCCAGACCGGGGGTGACACCCAGGATCCGAAGCCGGTCACCACTGACGAGAAGATGGCTGGAGCCGTGCCCTCGAAGGCCAAGGACATGGCCATCAAGACCGATTCCATCAGGAGCAACCAGCAGAGGCCGGGCGGGAGTTTTCCGTCGTCCTCTGGTTCCCTCTACGCCAGCGACAATTTCTACTCTCGCTTTGGCGCGCCGCAGGGTTACACGTCGTTTGAGGGCTCAGAGGGTCATCCGTCCCTCGGCCCCGTCACCCCGAAGTCAGAGGGCGTGCAGGTGAAGGCGAAGACCGAGCAGAAGGAGATCTACTCGCCCTTTGCCCCGACCGGGTTTGATGAGCCCCCTTCGGGTGCTGGGAAGTTCAAGAGGTTCGGGAAGCAGGCTCCCGACAGCGGAGGCGCCATCCGCTTCAACCTACCTAAGCGCAACGCCATGGCCCGTCCCCTGGGAAAGCCCGCGCTCGGAATGCCCGAGCCGCGCAACCGGTTCGAGCCTGTTGATCTGGTGCGCGCTAGGCAGCAGTCGCCACGGGCGTTCATGCAGCAGTGGAAGTCCGTCAAGTACGAAGACGAGATGCGGCCTGAGGACGCTAAGGGGCCGTGGCCCGAGACAGGGCCGCGTGGCCAGAGGCTCTTCTACGGGATGGAGGAGAAGCCGGCAATGAATGGCCTGGTCGTCTCGCCGAAGTGGCAGACCGACCCACAGTGCGAGGGGACCCGCACCTCCCGTTGGGACGACCCGATTCCCGGAGACGCGAATAAAACGACCCCAGTGAAGATCAAGCCAGAGCTGGGATCAGAGCCCATGACCCCGACCGGTGGAGACTGGCCCCCTGCGCTTAAGGTGTACGTCCAGCGGTGCTTTGCGAGCGTGAGCGACGAGCAGAAAGACGAGATGGAGAAGCTGCTCAAGGACAAACTCACCATGAGGTTCAAGTGGGGCTCGGCAATGAGCCATAACTGGGATGTGGAGCCTGTCCCTCGCCTGCCCTCAGGTTCGCAGTCCTCTGTCCTTCCAGGTCCACGGCGATGGGAGACGCAGCCCGACGTCCAGTCATTGCTGGCCCCCCAGTCGGATAGGTCCGTAGCCCTCACCCCTTTGTATAATAATAAGTTTTCAGGTATTGCCCTTGGAGGCCGCGGCGGTCGGCGCGGGAAGAATGACAGGAGGACCTGGTCGCCGCCGGGTTTCCGCCGCAGGTCAAGATCACGTTCGAGGTCAAGGTCGTGCTCGTCAAAGGGTTCGCGGCGCCGGAGCAAGTCGAGGTCGCCTGCTTCAAGGTCGACTCCGGAATCGATGGTCATCCGAAAGAGACATCATTCAACCAGGTAAGGGATGGATAGTTGTCTGAAAGTGAATGGTTGTTTCTTTTCCCATTTTCTGAAAACATTTTGAGTCTTTTTTGTTTGTTGATGTCAGAAGTTACAATTAATTTCTGTTGTTGTGTACTTGACGATTTAATGTTTGTTTCATATGTATGATTTTTTTAATTGTATAATTTTTTAATTTTAAAGCAATTAATGGTTCGAATTGATTGATATTTAAAAAAATGTTAAATAAATATTTAAGCATGAGTTTTTCTTAATTATGTTTTTGTCACATTAATTAAATCAGGTATGAGTTTTTCATTTGTATATAGCTAGTACTGTAGCATTATCGGCATATGACTGAACCTGTTCTGAAGTTGCGCATGTCTTTTTTTGACTGATTATTATGTTTTTATAAATAAATAATCACTTTATCTTCTTGTTTAGTTCGAGTTCCAGGAGCTCTCCAGAACCGCGTACTATGATGATCAAGGCAAGCCCACGGAACAAGCGACAGGCGAGGGGTCGCAATCGAAAGCAGAACCAGGGACGACAGGTGAAGGACAAAAGCCCTGTAAAGAACAAGTTGAACTTCAAGAAGAACGCCACTCCTAGGGGACGGTGTGTATTTGAAATTTATGAGAGGCTCTTGTACCATCTCCTAAGAGGTGGATGTACCAACTTCTGTAATAAGTCCTGTTTATTGTTTTAGCCAACTTAGTAATAGGGCCTGTGGATTGTTTTAGCCAACTGGTAATAATCCCTGTTTATTGTTTTAGCCAACTGGTAATAATCCCTGTTTATTGTTTTAGCCAACTGGTAATAATCCCTGTTTATTGTTTTAGCCAACTGGTAATAATCCCTGTTTATTGTTTTAGCCAACTGGTAATAATCCCTGTTTATTGTTTAACCAGCTACTAATGAGGCCTGTTTAATGCTTTAGCCAACTACTAATGAGGCTTGTTTATTGTTTAGCGAACTACAAATAACAAAACCTGTTTACTGTTCAACCAATTAGTGAGCTCACTTTAAATGATTAATATAAACATCAGCACTGTCATGAAAAATATTTCTAATATCTTCACGAGAACCATATTCAGTTTGACCAGTTGAAGCATGAAATTGTGCATTTATTCTGCAGAAATACTACCTTCCACTTTGCAATGGATGGTGCTAAGCTGCAGACGCGTGCCGCTAGATTCGCCGACACGCTGGAGAACGGCAACAGGAAGACGCGAATGGAGCCACTAACACTCCAGATCAACAATTGGGTAAGTGTGGATTTACTATTACTTTCAAATGGTGATTAACTGAGATCAAATTAATTAATTTTATTTAAAGTTTGATGCTTGTGTGTTTTCAACCAGAAAATTCATAAAAACTGTGCAGAATGCTAAACTTAAAATCATGCGAAGAGAGTTTTTGAATATTCGGTACTACTCACTCATAATATTTGGTACTCTGCAGTGTTTGATTCTCCTGCTCTCAGACATTCACTGTGTAGGGACATTGAGCGCGTCCTTTGCTCACGGTTGTTCGAATGCTCAGTGCCATTGATCGATGTTTTAAAGTCGTCGGATGTTGGTGCTTAATTAATGCGTTAGAATAATTAAGTTGATCTATAAAGTAGTAGTAGTTTAACGACACTGTGTGATAACGATGATCATTAACATGGCCCTCCTCCATTTTCCAGGCTTGGGACTGGCATTGTCAGAGTGCAAACAGTGGCAGAGTTTTAATACATATAAGTGTTTCAGTTATCAAGACCTTGATGACAAAGATCATTAACATCGCCCTCCTCCTGTATCCAGGCTTGGGACTGACACTGACAAAGTTCATGAAGTGGTGGAGTTTGAACTAGAAAGGATGAGAGGAGGAGCAGAAAACTGAATGAATGTAAATATGTTCTGCTTAATTGTTAAATTTAAATTTCTAATTGAACTATTTAATTGTGACTTTTTTTGCATTGTTGCATTCCAGGAGAACGAAGATTCGGACGATGCGGACTGGAGCAGCCTCCACATAGTTGGAACCTGTCAGAACCTGGAGAAACCTTACCTGCGCCTGACCACGGTAAGTCGAGGTGTTACTATGGGTGGGGCAGTTAACAAGGAACAGCCGAGAGTTGCATAGTGGTGCTTTTGTAACTTTTCATACTAACCTTGCTGACACAGTATCTTGCTGTTTAGGTGGCCATGCTGGGCCATCTGCTTGGAAATAATTGACTCCTTATGGATCTGTCTTATTCATTTGATAGGTTTTATATAGCGCCTTTTCTGAACTCTACTACTCGAGAATGCTCCCGGTCCAACCCCGGCTGAATAGAAGAGTCCTGAGGATAGGGTGTGGTGCCATGGCTTTCTGACACTAGGGGAAGTATCCCAGGGAGTTTGTTCAGAAGTCACTGGACCAGTGACTATTTATGGACCAGTGTTGTATGCAAGACTTGAAACTTCAAGACCAAGACGAGACCGATACAGTGAGGTACCGAGACACTAGGCTCAAGACAGTACGAAACAGTAAAAGACTAGTGATCCTATATTAAATGCTGTAAAATACTAATGTATCAGTTTTCGGAAACAAGGTTCATTTGTAA
Organism: Bimastos eiseni; assembly: GCA_959347315.1. Taxonomy (NCBI): domain Eukaryota; kingdom Metazoa; phylum Annelida; class Clitellata; order Crassiclitellata; family Lumbricidae; genus Bimastos; species Bimastos eiseni. The sequence continues at coordinate 33,738,894 of OY365814.1, read as the reverse complement.
TTTAAACTTGTCACATTTGTAATGTATATAGTACCAATTCCTGAAATAGTTTTTATATTGGCGCAACATTTTAAGACAGTTAACTTATCGAGATCTCTTGTTCGAGACAGAACAAGACTTTCACTTAAGACAGTTTCTAAAAATTCGAGACAGAACAAGACAGCAGGCTTCCGAGACTGAGACACTAAAAAACTGTCACGAGACCGAGACACTGTCTTGAGACCATACAACTCTGGTATGGACCTGCAGCACCTCCTTTGCTTGCGGTTGTTCGGCGACTGGTCATCAAGTGATAAATTAATCTGTTGAAGTAATTAATTGATCTGTTATAGTAATTAATTAATCTGTAATAGTAATTAATTAATCTGTAATAGTAATTAATTAATCTATAATAGTAATGATAATTATAATGTATGCATTTCTTATTAGAGTTGCATGACACTGGACCATGCATGCTTGAGTGTTGCAGCTGTGGCTAGATGAACATACTGTTATCTGTTTGCATGAATTTCCTTGCACAGCTGTTGGTAAACATCACGTTCTCAATCTCTCGATGAGTTTGGCTGTAGTATGTAGTATCATGGTTTTTCGGTTGTGGGCCCGACTGCTTGGGATAACCTCCCATTGGATCCCTTGCTCTTGCATAGGAACTCTATCCCATTTCTATTCTACTCTGAAATCATCTGTTATTTGGACTGATGGTGCCTCAGAGTACATTTCTTGAAGATGTGCTATATCAAGTTTCATTTATTGATTAATGATGATGTTTTTTCTCTGAATCCAGGCTCCGGACCCATCTGTCGTCCGACCGGTCGATGTTCTACAGAAGTCTCTGCAGATGGTTAAGTCGCGATGGATCGATAAGCAAGACTACAACTTCACCTGTGAACAGCTCAAGTCTATTCGTCAAGACCTCACGGTAATGCTTGTCTCATGAATATATATATCGCCTCATGAATATGTATTGTCTCATGAATATTTATCATCATGATAATATGAAATATATATATATAGTCTCATCATGAATATGTATATATATATATATATATATATATTTCATAAAGAGTATATATAGAATCCATGTCTTTTGCTGTCATGTGGTATTCTCTAAACTCTCAATGACAGAACTCGATTAAATGCCAGACTAATCAGGGTCTTAACAGGTTGACCGTTCTGAATATCGACTATATTTTGTGCCATGTTTTGATTCCTTATTGAGACTGGTGTTTTGGTACTGATAATTTACTGATAATTAAGCAGAACATATTTACATTCATTCAGTTTTCTGCTCCTCCTCTCATCCTTTCTAGTTCAAACTCCACCACTTCATGCACTTTGTCAGTGTCAGTCCCAAGCCTGGATACAGGAGGAGGGCGATGTTAATGATCTTTGTCATCAAATGAAATTTCAAATGAAACATGTCAATACAAAACTATGGTAATAATATTTTGAGTGCTGCTACCAGTAATATTTCAAATCAATTTACTCTTGTAATTTTTGATCGCAAGAAAATTACGACTAATTACAGTACTAGAATTATGTTACAGATTCGACAATATTCTGGTTGATTTCGAAATGTTCTGTAGAAGTTGCACTTATAACATCACATGAAACGGTAATATAAATGGTTACATTACTACTGACGTCAGATCAAAAGCTAATGGTAATTTTGTTACTACTGACATTACATCTCATTGAGCGGTATTGTAAATGGTTACGTTACAACTGACAGGTGCAAGGCATACGTGACATGTTTACGGTCAACGTATACGAGACACACGCCCGTATTGCGCTCGAGAAAGGCGACCATGAAGAGTTTAACCAATGCCAAACGCAGCTGAAGGCATTGTACAGCGAAGGCATCAGCGGAAATGCGCTGGAATTTACGGCCTATCGCATTCTCTACTATATCTTCACACGAAACACTTTGGGTAATCATAACACCTTGTTTGGATTTATTGCAGTTTCAAATGAAGGCGTATTGAATTGTATTTATGAGCATGTATGATCCCGGTAGTAGGTTGTTTGGGTTCTGAGATATTCAGGTAGAAAGAAAATTATTTTGTTTGTAAGTCACTAACTGTGATTTTGCACCCAATGACAGGGATAGGAAATGTTGGGGGCACACGTATAACGTATCCCATCTTTGTAAAGGGTGGGGGAACTTGTCCCCCTCGACGCCCTGGGATCACCGCCTCTGTCGCTAGAGCATTCTGTTCCTGAGTCTTTCCACTTTATAGTTTAGATCATGGTAATTGTTCACCTTTATTGTTGTTTCGCGCATGCACTGTGCTGCGGCCCAGTCGAAGAGCTTTGCCTATGTTGACCCTTCAGCATGGAACTGTCTTCCACAGTCCCTGCGCCTGGAATTACTGACCCTTCCACCTTGGCAAATTTGAAGATGCCTTAAGACTTTCCTGTCATTTTGCCCAAGCACAGATGCCCTTTGAGAGCACTGCTGATTTGAGTGGTGCTATGTAAATGCTTGATTACATTATATTACATTACTATTATAGTGTAAAGATATTGAACAAGTATTGATGCTTAATGATTGCATGATAATTATAGTAATAACTAACAGCAATTATAATAATAATATAGTACCTGTTGAAGGTGCTAGATGTTTTATACTTAATGGGTTTTTTACGCTGTGTTTTCTAGATCTCACAACCGTTATGGCGTCACTGAATCCATCACACAGGCAAGATAAGTGTATAAAACACGCCCTTCAGCTGCGATCTGCGTGGGCGCTTTCTAATTATCACAGTTTCTTTATCTTGTATCGCGACGCCCCTAGCATGTCGAGCTACATCATTGACTGGTTTGTAGAACGCGAACGAAAGGCAGCTCTGAAGGCCATCATCAAGTCGTACGTATTGCTCACGTTCACATCGTCGGATATTATTTAATTGTTGCATTTATATAGCGCCAGCATCAGCTTGCGATACATATGATTCCTATTTTTTGCAATTCAGCTTTTACTTACAACAGGATCTTGTTCGTAAATTTCTTTCCAACATGTTATTCCGGCTTCTTCCAGCCTCCTCTCTTTGATCATGTAGTTGCTTAAAGTTGAACAGTTTGGTCCTGTTCCAGTCAGGTCCTTTTCCTCAATTGGTCCCTTGCTTTGGAATTTGCAGTCTCCAAATTCTACCTGGTAAAATGCCCCATGCTTTACATTTCTCAAAATGCCTTCCTTCTCCAGTGGCCATGTACACTGAAAGTGCCTCGGAACAGTTTGGTACTGCTTGAAGCGCTTTTTGATCGTTTCAATACTTGTATTTTCATGCTTAGAGCAAAGCAATCTCAAGCTGCAACTCTCTTTAAATCTGCTCAATTGCTATGTGAAGAATCTTTTTGAGGTTCTTCAATTGCAACTAACAAGTGGCCAGACATAGCCAACCTACATTGTGTAGCCTACTAACTGTATTCACTTGTGTTTTATAAATCTTATAATGATAATAGTGATCTGCTTGGCAAACAAGTAAGCATATCATGGGACTAACTTGTTCAGATAAGCAAGAGGGCGGTTGTGTGTGGCACTTGGGAGGGTCTTGCACTTGAAATGTGCTGTTTGAAGTGCAGTGATACATAGCTATATGCTCATCTGTAATGGAGTTATTTTGAGCTTTGTTACACTAAGGTGCAGCTCGGGTTTGCAGTGGTAAGTTTGGCGACGGTTGCATCATTTTCAGGAAATTGTACATGACTTGTTGAATTGATTTCTGCTGGCGGATTTCGATGATTTTGTCTGAAGTGTCATGGATTACGATTTCTTTGCTTTATCATTTACACTTCTTTGAAAATGTGGCTCAAAACTCACCATTTTTCTTTGGCTTTTATGCCTTACAAGCACTTGAACAACGTACTGCATCTTCTCCTGGCATTACAGATTTGTTAAACAATAATAATTACAGTGAAACTGTGTTCTTTGACATCTGTGAAACGAAAGGGTTCGGTGCCTTTTAGGATGCTGATTTCATTGCTCAAAATTCCCTACATTTTGGTTGAATATTCTCTGACCTAGCTCTCCTGGTTGCAGCAGATTTTTATTGTCTGGCACATTTGTGGATATCCTGAAGACGCATGGAATTTAGTTTGTAAGACTGTTTTTGCCTTGAATGCTGATGATTCCAGATATCCAACAGACTGGACACCTTGTTACGGAAGAATTCCATTTTGCTACCTAACACCTTTCTATGACAGAATATCTATTTTCCGATAGAACACGTATTTTGGAATAGAAGACGTTTACAACACAACTCCTTTTATTTTACAACATATCGGACACCTTACGAAAGAACACCTGTTTTGACAGTGCACCTTTTTTCAGAGAACTCCAATTTTTCAATACAAAATCTTTTACAACAGAATTTCTTTTATTTTACAACAGAACACTCGTGGTAACCGACGCTCTTACTTTTGTTTTGATGCCTGTTCCAAGCCTGGATAAAGGAGGAGGGCAACACTAATGATCTTTGTCATGTGCAGTTCTAACTATTTGTTACCAGAGAAGAGCGGCAATTTACTTAGCTGAGAAAGATGAAAAACAAGGGTGTGGGTATTCCTCCAAATAAGATCAAGCTTTTAAAACTTGTGGGAGTGGTTACTGCTAATGCATGCCTTATCTTTAGGGATTACAAAAGCATAAATTGATGTAATCTTTGCTGTAAATGAAAGCATTTCAAATTTTTTACCTATTGATTAATTTAGTCAAACTTCCTGAAATTCATTTTTATAAGAAATGTGATACATGTTCATTCATTCATTCGTCAAGATTCCTACTCTGTGCTAAAATCAAAATTATCAAATAAAATAAAAAATTCATAAAAAACCAAACATGTTGCTACCATGTGGATCTCATTTAAAGTAACATTTTCACGTCCTTTTACATTTTATTTGAGTATTGATCTAAAGATATTCACATTTTTCCTTAATTGGAATTGCTCTAAGGATTTTCTGTAAATGCAACAGTTAGTATCTATTTTATTTATGTTAATATACTTCTACAGTTGTTCTTGAGTTGATTTTGCCAAGATTAAGTGCTGAATTCTTGTTGGTTTTGTGTTTTTGCCTCTTTGTTGCATATGTTGAATTTCAGAACTGGTTCAGAGGTAAGAGTTGTCATAAAATTGTCTCGTAACAATTTTAACCCAGCCCCGTTTCATTTCAGCCCAGCTTCCCCTTCCTATTCGGAAGGAGCTGCTCTCTCTTCCCTCTGCTGCCCTATGGAGGTGCCTGAAGGTTTTCCTGTTCTCCATTTAGCTATGTGTTTAGTCGTGTGTGCCTATGATATGTACTGGCGCTATATAATGGCTCCGTTATATTACATTGTGGGTGTGTTTCCAGCGATTGTGGGATATTCGGTGGGCTACTTCGACTTCAAAGCCAGAGTGGTCGTCCTCAGTGCTGGATACTTTGACTTTGTTCAATGCTCAATGATAATTTTATATGCAGTTTAATTTCTGTGTTGCTGTTGTAGGTGCCCCAGGGGTGATATTGTCTTGTTGTTTAAACTGTTGTGCATTTGTTACATGCTGTTGTGCTTTGTCGTCTGCCGTTAAGCATTGTTGACCATGTTGTGCTTGTGTTGATCCAGATATCGGACGTTGCTACCGGTTAGTTACGTCGAGTCAGAGCTGGCATTTAGCAACGCCCAAGATTGCATCGATTTTCTCGTTCGCACGGGGATTGTTCTGTCCGACGACAAAGCGACGGTTGACTGCAAGGCAAATATGCCTGTCTCACTCGCGCTTTAGGTCCTTTTAAACGGGGCGAGCGTTGTGTCCTTGGTCCTTGCTTGGTACGACGGCTCTTTGAAATATCGTCACCGTTTGCCATTTCTTTGAAGTTTAGCATGGCATGTTCGCAGCAATACCATCTCCAGAAGTCCTACCATCCTGCTTACGGTGGTGCGATCTGCAGATCGTTTTCTTGTTCTTCGCGGTGTCGTGATGCAATCCGGTGTGGTGAATCTGCCGGTTCAGCCTTGATCGCAACTGCACACCAAGTCGGGCATGAAATCCGACATGATTTGTGTCACCAGCATCAAACAGTTTGTTTCTCTCCATCTTCAATATTTTTCTCTTGTAAATGAAGTTAAGTAGCTGGTTAAAGGTTGTTTATAAGAAATAGATCTAGCTTTGCAAATTATATGACAATGATTATCGTCGTTTGCGAAACTTTCCTCTGGCCAGAAGAGAAAAGCTGTTCGTCTCGGGCAAGCAGCTTTGGGGCGACGAACTCTTGACAGTTGTTGAAAGGTCGGTGCTAGATTGATTTCTCTGTCGCGGTTGGATTTTTGCTGTGCTGCTTCGCACGTTGGCACTTGTGATAGACTGTGATGCTTGATTTGCACAGAGAATTATGTAAGTTAAAGGAAATGTTTCTTTGGCAAATAAAGAATAAAATTTGCTGAAGTTCTGAAATATGTGTCGGTTTTCTTGTTTTTGTCATTCGTGGGACGCGTCCTCCCGCTGTCGAGTAGGTTGTGACAACGGCGCGTTTTCCTATAGGCGCGCGCTTAGGGCGCCAAATCTCAGGCGGCACCCAAATGATAAAAACATTAAATACAAAATAACGTCTCATGGGCCCCAAATGAAAGAAAACGTTTCATACAAATAACATCTCGGAGGCCCCATATGAATGAAAACATTAACTACAAAATAACATCCCGGGGAGCCCCAAACGAATGAAAACATTAAATACAACCTGACCTCTCGGGGGGCCCCCAATCAATCAAAGCCATTTTATTTCTAACAATCAATCAACACTCGAAACAAAATGAAGGAACAAAGACTGAATGGTTGGTGTTATACAAATTAAACAATGAAGAATAAACAATTGAAATCCGAGAACAAAAAATGAGAAGTTTTGAGGGATGATTTTTAGAAAGGGTGAGTCAGAAAGGGACATGTCCCGCTAGCTCTGACAACCCTGATACAAAAGAAGATTTAGATGGCGATAGTAACCGAAAACAAATAGACGGAAGAAATTAGCAAGAGGAGATTTTTATTTAAAGAGATTTGACGAAAAGAGGAAAGGAATAGAAGGAAAAGAAAGGAGTGGAAGAGATAAAGAAGATGTAGAAGAACAAGGAAAGAGGAGCAGAGAAGAAAGAAGAGAGCAAGTGAAATATAAGAAATACGGCAATAGGAGAACCAAGGATAATAGCAAGAAACAAGTAAGAACCTATAGGTTTGTAGACGAAAGAAAACTTTTTATAGCTTTTTTAAATAGATGAATTGAGGGTAATCCAGTCACTTCACTCGGTAGATTGTTCCAATGGATAGGGCCAATGTATTTGATAGTGAATTGTTTTAACCTGCTGCGAGTAAAATGACGATACTTGAGCAGATCTAGTAGCATAATCATGGATATTGGAACCCGACTTAAAATAGTTGGAAAAATAGGATTAGGGAGAAGATTACGATGATACTTATACATAAAGAGACAGGCTTGATATTTATTAATGTTATATATAATGACAATAATTTGTGAGTAATGAGTAGAGGATTTATACTAGTTCGCCAAGAGACATCACATATTATTCTGATAGCCCGCTTCTGTTTAACAAACAGGTGATTTAAATAAGTTTTAACATTCGAACCCCAGGAGATATTACAATAACAGAGATAAGGTGATACTAAAGAGATATAAATAAATTAGAGTTGATTCAGACAAGCAGTGTTTAATTCTGAGCAATATCCCGATACTTCTAGAGATTTTCCTAGTTACAGTGAGAATATGCTCTTTCCAAGTCAGGTAGTTATCGACTAATACCCCAAGGAAATTGGAAGATGTTGCGGATGCAATGGCCAAATCGTTAATATACAAAGGTCTAGTGCATGGTATCTTTTTACTAGAATGAAATAAGACATCATTGGTTTTATCCAGGTTGAGAGACGACTTATTGGCTCCAAACCAATCGGATAGGTAGCGGAGTTCAATATTTATTGCAGCAAAAAGATAGTCAGGAGATCTATGAGATAAAAAGACATGGGTATCGTCAGCAAATAGAATAAATTTAAGAATAATTGAAGTCAAAACGAGATCGTTTATGTAAATAAGGAACAAAAGTGGTCCGAGGATAGATCCTTGAGGAACACCACAGGTTACAACCAAAGGTTCCGAATTTACTCCCCTGAAGTGAACAAATTGAGTGCGATTACTGAGATAGTCAGAAAACCATAGTTTAACAGGAACCCCTTATACCATAATAATCGAGCTTCCGTAAAAGGATATTGTGATTGACCGTATCAAGTGCTTTTGAGAGATCAAAGAAGACACCAAGGGAGTATTCATTGCGGTCAATAGCATCAACGATATCAGACTGCATGTCAAGTAACGCCATGTAGGTAGAAAGACCCGATTGGAAGCCATATTGAGCTGAAGATATGAGACAGTATTTTTTGAGATATCCGTGACTCTAGTGTGCATTATTTTTTTCAATTATTTTCAAAAAAAGGTAAGACCGAGATGGGTATGTTATTGTTTAGTTTGTTCCGCTCCCCAGCTTTGGAGATAGGTGTTATTTCGGCAACTTTCCAATCAGCAGGGACTAAACCAAGTTGAATAGAAGCATTGATTATTGAGGATAGAGGGGCAGCTATGGCAGAGATAGAAGCTTTTGCAATATAAGGATAGATGTCGTCAGATCCAGTAGAATTAGAAACTTTTAGTAGGCTAACGACATTAAGGATCTCAGTTTCACAGGTAGGAATTATTCCTAAGGAGCACATAGGGGATTAGGTATGTATTGATCAGGAAGCAAGTTAGAGCTTGGAATTTTTTCAGCTAAGGAGGATCTAATGAGGGTAAAATAGTTGTTAAAGACATTAGCAATCTTCTTAGGGTCATCAAGTTGTTCAAGGCCAACCACAGACTGTTCTGAGAAACATGGGTCCTCATGGGAATTTAGAATCGTTTTAATAATTTTCCATGTTTTATTTAAGTTATTTTCACATTGTAAAAAAGATTAGAGTAATATAATGATTCACAGTTATTACGGATACTCTTAAACTTATTGCGATATTGTGTAAAGGTGAGCTTATTTTGACTTGTTGGGTTAGCAGAGTATTTTCCGTAGAGAGGGGTTTTTGTATGGCAAGATTTTAATAAAGCCTTTGTCATCTAAGGCTGTTTCAGTTTGTTACGACCTTTATTGGTTGACCTAGATAGAGGAATAGCGGCATCATATAATAATTTGTATTTCGATACAAAGACAGTGTAAGCTAGATCCGGACCATCCAGGCTGCAAATTGAATTGATAGGTGACCAGTCAGTCTCTGAAAGAGAGTTCATAAATGATTTAATATTCAATTCGCTAAAGGTGCGTTTTTTGACACAGTTTGGGTTAGGTATAGGAGGAGGATAGAGGTAAAAAAATAGGACCACAGGCATAAAGCAACCACAACAGCTACAGAAGTTAACTTATTCAAGATATTTTTCTAATGAAAAAGTATAGGCCTTTGTCTTCAAGCTGGGCGTCTTAGGAACCCTATACTATATGAAGCCCCTGGGATGGGCATCTTGAAACAATGGACAAATGTCATGACAATCCTGCATTTTAGATTAATTAAAGTTGTCAGCTTTTAGGCCCACACGAACTAAACCAACATTACCATAAGGTAAAAGACCCTAATGACACAGCATATCAAATACGAGACGAAAAACTGGTAAAGATGGGCCTATGTCAATGGTAGGCCTATCGTTATTTCACTTTCACAGTTAGACCTAATGACTAATGTGACGTCCATTGTATGGCTCACCACCTGTAGGCATACACTTTCCATGTTACCAACTCTTACCATTCATGCATTCTATCCATTTCTCCCAGCAGCCCTTTCAACATAGCGTTCCCGACACATTATACATCTCTTGAATGGAGCATTTACTCCAAGGCTTGCATGGTTTACATGACAATTGATTGATAAGATAGGCCTACATACGAAATAATACAAACTGATTCTATGCAGGACGTCAACGGCTACATTTTATAACAATAGCGAACGTGTCGTATCGTATCTTTCGTGTCTGTGTTATTGTGCGGTCGGATCTTAGCAAATTAAATCCAATTTTTAAAAATAACGCCACGCTGCATTTTCAATTTTTTCCCGTCAATTTCTGCCATCCGTACTCGGGTCCGCCGACAGAAGACTAGATCAGTCAGAGAAATTCTGGCCCCTGACAGTCGCCGAACCTCTGGGCATTTGCCCCTTTCCCCATCCTTCGGCGGGCCAGTCCCTACTGATAATCAGTGACTTACTAGTTGACCCGAAGCCACGATCGCTAATTGCGATGTTCTCATTGAACTTCTGCAACTCAGACCCGAGCGTTGGGCATTGGATAAATCATGATTGCTGATACTTGTACATTGGTTATTTAGTAGGGTTACTAATGACCTCGGTGGCTACTATACAGATAAGAAACTACAGTGGGCGATAGTGACTGTCTGGCGGTTAAACCAGGGCGAGCACCGAAAGGATGTATTGTTATCATTTCGTTCTGGTGGTCCCGAAGGCGTTCTCTCGAGGTTAAAAGGTACTCGGCCCATTCTGTCTAAGCTTTTCGACGTGTGCAGTCCTCATCTTGACCGTTATCTTTGACGTTTCTATATTAGTCTGTGACTAAAAGTCTTTCATAGTAGCGTCTAACCTTCTCGGTTTCTCAGTTACTGTTGATAGTCGTCAATCACTTCGCACAATAGGTACTAGAGTTACTCTTGACCACAGGTGACCCAATGTCTCAAGACGTACCTTTGTTAGTTGTGAGTGAGATCTACCGCAGTCACCAACTTCAAACTACTAAGACTACTACAGATTATCGTTCCTGGTCAATTGCAGTCTCAAGGGCCCGATCAAGGTCATCAACAATTCTTCACATTGTTCGACTTTTTATTGGGCTTCTGCAACCATATTTTAGGATTCATGGTGGTTATCTTTTGTCGCTGGATTGCTGAAGAACATCTAAATGCTTTCCAACTGAGCATCCAGTAATTAGGATCTTATGCCACACATCGCCCATGGAAACAGTAGCCACGGAAACAACGCCTAAGTCATTGGTTCCATGGAAACAGTAGTTACCAAAACAACAGCCATGAAAACATCACGCATGGAAACAGTAGCCATGGAAACAGTAGCCACGGAAACAACAACCATGGAAACAGCATCCGTGGAAACAGTGCCCATGGAAACATTAGCAAATGGAAACAAAAGCCATGTAAACAAAATTAGCCATGGAAACAAAAGCCACAGAAACAAGTTGGTTCAAACAACAACCATGGAACCAAATTGTTTCAATCAACAGCCATGGAAACATTAGCCACAGAAACAAGTCATTTAAACAACAGTCGTGTAAACAAGTCGTGTAAACAACAGCCATGCAAACAACAGTCGTGTAAACAGTAGCCATGGAAACAGTAGCCATGGAAACAACAACCATGGAAACAGTAGCCATGAAAACAGTAACCAAGCACGGAAACAATTATTGCGCAAAGATTGGCAGAAAGTGTCGACTGTATCGTAATCGTAAATCCAAAGTTTATGATGCGCTACTATAAACCTGGCAGAGCACCTGCGCATTCAGAAGCCCTGCGTCTCATAAGACGGGTTGATCAGAGATAGCAAAATGGAGGCTAATGACACCGAATGGAAATTAAAAGAGTACAGAGGAGGTCCAAGTCCGGATGAGGAAAACGTAAGAATAGGTCTACTGGTTGATCAGTCAAATAGAAAAAGTCATTTACGGATCTGAAGTCGTGTTTGTATGCATACAGGTTCAGTTCAAACATCGGCGATGACGTTACTCTATAAGTTACCGCGTTTTATTTTAACATGAAGTCAGAGGGTCCAGTTGGATGTCTGATTTCGTCAAAACTGAAAATGGACACTACATATAATTTGGTAGGATCACCGGGGGTCACAGACACATTTGGTGGGTATTGGCAATCCTGATCGCCCATTCTACAGAGCCACCACTACCGCATGCATCCATCCAATCAATCAATCAATGAAAATTAATATAGCGCCTCTTCAAGAAATCTACTCAGAGGCGCTGCAGTCCAACCTCGGCGAGTTCAGAGTGGAGTAACAAAAATGGGGTACAGACATCCTATAGGCAAGAGCCGAGTTATGCAATGGGAGGCTATTCCAATTAGTCGGGCCCACAATCGAAATGATAGCAGGAATAAGTGATTTCAAAGAATCAGGCAAGAGATCAGCCTATACTGGAGCACAATGAAGCGATCGAAACAGACACGATCTTTTACTGTATTAGAGGAATGGTTACTCGTCAAATTTCCGTGTATAGTTGGCCTACGCGTTTTACTCTTGAAGATGGACGTCGCCCTAAGCTAAATTGTGCTTCTATTTGGAAATATGATGTTTTAAACGCCCAACGGAATTTTTTTCATTTTGCTGAAATAGTTTTTCGTCAATTTATCTTCATAACCAAAAGTTAATGAATCAGCTTGTCAATTTGTCATGATATGTCAAAAAGATGTGAACATTTCTTGCTCCCGATTATTATGCTACCGCCCCAAGACTAGTAACACGGCGTTACATAGGGTGCTCCCAGTCCTGTGGATAATAGGTCCTTGCTGTTTTCGTGCGACAAGTGTTAGATGCGTGCGGGAACATGACACTCGCATACCAGTGAGCACGCATACAGGACCGTCTGGTTGGGTGATGACTCTGACAAATGTCTGCGTGACGCAGATATATTGCTTCCGATTATCGGAGGTTGGTGTTCACACTGGGTGGACCTCTGACTGTCTGGAAAGAACTCTGACCTTCCTCAAACCACCCTTTGGACGATCTCTGTGATTCGACGCAACGCTCTTGAACAGGCTGATGCCCTGCGCGTGGCTCTCGAGTGGCGCTTTAGAGTTTTGAGAATACGATTAGTCGATTACCATTCGAAGGCCAACACTCAATTTGACTATGCCTCTGTGAATAAGCTGGTTCTGACGACTTCGCCGTTTTGAGATTACGATCATTCGATTAGCCTATACTACAGGTCACTTAAAACTGATGACCCAAAATATATTATTCGCCGAATGTAGGCCTATTCGGTAAAATAGAAGTTGGATTGATGACAGTTATTCTTCGTAAATAAATTACAATTTCAGTGGTTGAATTTCTCATCAAGGGGTACCGGGTCTCCAGAATTGAAAAACTAAGTCTAAGTCAGGTCAAGAGTAGGCTCAATATATACTCGTTGTGTGCTATTCAGATAAGTATCAAATGTGTGAAACAAGGTGTGTATGGTTGATTTTTTTAAAAACAAAACATGTACTTAGGTTGCGAATCTCAGATCCGGCTGAATATAACCACTGGGTTACATAGATGAACAAAATTATAGGCCTAATGCCTATTTAAATAGTACGCGTAGTTGGATAAATAAGCCTACTTAGAAATTGGCTCGATTAGATAATTCTGAAATTAAATAATTAATGATTAAATAAACAATTCTTGCCGAAATAGATGTAATGTAATCGAGCTGCCATATAGCACCTCTTCAGATACCAAACTCAGAGGCGCTCTCTACGCTGGCCTAAATTATATTAAATGTTGTTTCAAACGAATAGACCAATTTTACCAGTTAGCAGAACAGCGCACAGTAAGCTGAAAGAGTCACCACAGCTGGGGAGCCAACCGACGGATTCCCATCGACCGCTGACATTGCATTGATATTTAGAGTAGCCAACCCATGTTTAGAGTAGCCTATCTATTTGGGCCAAATTGTGTCGAAAGATCCTACAAGCATTTGTCGTGAACCATTATGTCCGTGAACCTCTCTTGTCGTGGGACTCCGCGTTGCACGTGGTCTGAGGCAGGCGCTAGCTGTGTTGGCCTATATTACAGGCAGAATAGTCTTCGGGTAAAACCACAAGAAGATAAGGAGTAGGGATGATATCGCATGTTCACAGCTCTTTTGTAGGTCAAGGTTATGACCTATTTAACAATAAATACTATTGTATTTATTGGAATAAATATATAAATATACAATTATTACGAACATGCATTAAAAGATATAATGTCAACGTTACATGTATCAGCACATGCACAAGTATAATATTCCTCATAATTCACTTCACTATATAACATTATAGAGGGTTCATATATATAAATATATATATATATATAAATATATATATATAAATATATATATATATATAAGAATTGAAGACTTGAATCGTGTAGAGCAGCTGTAGTCGATGTATGGGCCACGTCGGGTCCCACACAAAAACGACTCCTTCCCTATTCTACGGGCCTGGGAATGTATCCTGTAAATGTCGCAGGTGTATCTTGGCCATGATCGATTAGTCATTAGTGTAAGGTCGATTTCTATTGATTAACTGGCGTTATTATTCTGTCTGGATTCGTAGCATAGACAAATATGGAACGAATGAAGCCGACGAAATTGGGTCATTGACCTAGATTATGTGTGTGGCCCGGATTTTACATCGTGGACTTTTGCAGCATAAATCGGTAGTCGCAATTTTGTTTTTGTAAACAAATATAGACCGTTTAATAAATAGAACCTGAAATATATATCAAATGTGTTCAAAGGAAGATTATTGTGACTGCATGGAGTGAAATTTAAAATGAACTTTTCGGCGATAATACGTTACAATTTAACCTGCCGAATACCCGGATGTACCTTTATCCATTGTATAGCCAACCACAGACATTGCCTGCAATGTATCAGAAAAGACGATAACTGATTGGCTGACACGTTGCGGCTTCATATACCCTCCATATTAGTTCCAGTACAAATAGTTTGTATTAGAAACTTAAATTATTGCGTCTAGACAGGTCAACGCTGTTAATTGTGAGGGACACGTTGACCGATTGGTAGAGATGTGTAAGGCGTGTGAACAGCGAGTGTGCGTAATAGAGAGTCCCTCGGTGTCAGTTGAAAATGTGCATATCTAGACCCTATAGGCTAAACAAGGATTCTTAGGGATTACGCTATTTTATGTTGCGAGCAGCCAGATTGTTTCCATATCGTGTATTTAATGTTTTCTTTTATATAAAAAACCTACTTCACCGCCCTTTCCAATTACTCTTGGTTGATATTCAAAATTGCAGCCAAGCATTTTTATATCACAAGTGAGATCAGACCTATAGGTGAGCCAGATTTCCGATAGCGCAATTATATCCGATGAAAAGCTTATTAATTATTATGTCCTCTAATAATGAAACTTTGCCAACTAAACATCGGACATTAAAATGCATTTATAACAGAAAATTTAGTATGTCTGAGTTGGCAGGTCTCACAGTGAAGTGAAGTAGTTTTTTTCCGGGTCTAAATCATGGATCGTTGTTAATGAGTGGGCGGTATAGACCCAGGTCTGAGACTTTGTATAATCTAGGCCCATCCTTGTATTGATCAAGCAGTTATTTTGAGAATAAACCTCCATTAGCACAGTGAACAAACTCGCAATCGTCCGTAAGTCGATTAAAGGGAAAGATCATGGAAAGGCAAACTGGTCAAATCCAGGATTTATCGATTACCACAGTGGCATCAAAATGACTCCACCAATTCCTCACACACACATAATACCTGGATCATTACTATCTATCAAAAGTTCACATTTTAAACACTTATTTAAATCCTTAACTAAGAATGTCAGGCGTATGCCAGCCAGGAATTAGAACAAACCACGGCAAGCTGGTCCGATTTATATAAGTTATTCCTATAGAAGCGCAGAGCAGAGACAGTTTTGTGAAATATGCCGCCGTAACCCGTGTTTTTATGTTAGTGGCCTTGAGGATTGTGGGAGAGAAAGGGTTAAATTAAATACATGAATACATGATAGAGATATATAAATATATATGTATATATATGCATATATATATAAGTATGTATGCCATGTGCTTAATTATGTATAGGCCTGGCCTATGCAAATTATATACCAGTGATCACCTAAGACCTATAGACTTCGAGCAAAGACGGTAGAGTATACGACTCTACCATCTTTGGTTCGAGTGTCGACCATTGTACGTTATTGAACATCGTCGCAATTGAACCCTCTGCTCTTGTAGGAATAACTTGGAAGTAAACTGTAGACGTCCTACCCAACCAGTTTCTTCCGCAGTTGACGAACCGAAGAATCGGCACAAACGTTCGCAAACGTAAGAATCGGTCAGTAACTTTAGATAGAAGCTACTTCAGAACGTTGCGGTTTATCAGTTTGGCCTTGCACGTCACTGACGCGTGGTATAAAAACAGCACCAAGTGCCGTCTGTCCTGATAGCCCAATGGGCAGATTACATTAAGAATAATTTTTAACAGGTCACAATCGGGCAGAACCTAGCAGGGACTGATGTTAAAACACTGACACCACGTCTTAAACTTCCCATTCAACGTGGTTCTTTTGTTCCCAAAAGCTTCGTCACAGCGATTTCACTGCCGCACTCATTACCCTATGACCTAGTCTTGGTGCGGTTCTTTCGATTGCGGCTTTATCGCATAAACACTTCAAACGATAATCGCAAAAAAACAACGCTGTAAGTCAACGAAATTAATTATCCGATACGACAGTTGGCCTGATTTAAATCAAATATTTTCGACCACCCACGTGTTTATCTGCCTCGCCAAATAAAACAAAGGAGATTCTTAAGATTTGTTCGAGACAAAGCTGACCCGATAGTTGCACACGCGTTCGATAGGGGCGCAGGCGTCTATGAAAAAGTGGAGGCGTCATAACTATCCTACATTTGAGACCGTTTGCGTGTAAGTAGGTCAGAAAATTGCTGTCTTAGTCAGCCAGGTCCATTGTGTTCGAGGGGGGAATATTCCAGCATTCTGTGCGTAGTATGGACGCCATCGTTCGATTAACACGCCTCCCATCTGCTGCAGCCGTAAACGGCCTTCACAGGCTCCTCTCAAGTGCACGTGCACTCGACCGCCGCTGAGTCGGACTCAGTGACGCGCATCGCAGCCCCGGCCATTGACCGGTTATTGGTCGTTGCGATGTCTCCTTACCTCACACCACAGCCTTAGCCAGACGAAGCAGTACCCAGAGCCATCCGTCAATTGGGTCGCCCACGAAGGCCCTCCCAGTTAGCCGGGAGAGAATATAATTAGACAGGGACTAGAAACTACAGCTTAGTACTTACTTTCGCCACGTTGGCTGCATAGTAGCTTATGCGCTGCGCTACTAGTGGTACGATACTATAGCGGTTTGTTTGAATATCCGGTGATGTGACGCTGCTTAAATTGATCGAACACTAAGCAGGTAATTTATACTGATATCTAGCAGTTTGATTTGTACGGCATCTGTGCCAATGGGGACGATATTAAATGTAAATTCGAAATATTCAAAAAGCCTCACAGGGAGACTGACTAGCTTATTCACCAGCTCCATACGCAATTATCTGAAAGTGATAATTAGTCTGCTATATCTTGACTGACTTTGACATGATTCAATGGACATTTTTCGTATTTAAGTTAAGTCATCAAACTGCGATTTTGAGGTTTTGGGGTTTTACTTATCAGATGGACTACAACCAGACACTGCCAGAACCATAGCTTGTATGACTAAGTAAGTAAGCAAGTAGAATTTATTTGCAATTTTCAAGCACACATGTATTACAATGTATGTAACCTAACATTGTAATATAATGTAATCAGACCGTTGTATTTTGTAATCAAACATTTGTAACTTTATGGTAGTTATTCGTGTTACACTGTAGTGCAAGCTTCGTGTTGGAAAAAGTAGCACTTGCTCGTAGCCTGGAATTTGTTTTCATTGCAGTAATACAGAAAGCTAATTAAATAAATGCTAGATTTCCCGAACTTAGGAAATTCCTACTACGTGACAAAAGTGAAGAGGAGTTTTATCTACCTCGTTGCTAGTCATATACCGGCAGGTCACGCCCTGACGACTACATGCATGTGCGACTCTCCAAATAGAAATCTTAATCAATATTTGTTGAACTGGTTGGTGCTCTCAAGTTGTTTCTACGGGTCCACGTTAGTATTTTTCGTCTCTTATTCACGTTTCTGTATGTTTGAATAGCCTAGAAACTGCGCGGAAACGGAAACATTAAACTCGTTCGGTGCGGCCATCCAATAGCAGACAACCGACAGCGCGTTCGTTGATTGGACAACGTTTTATTAATAATACAATCGTCGCTTAATATTTAAAAATTCTATTTAAGTTTATTGATTTCCCAAGACATTTGTCGCTCTTCTGCCGAAAACGAGCGTAGGGCTAAAGTTAATTTGTCTTTATATCGCTGAGAGAGGCGTAGCATTGTAATTTCGAGACCGTAATCGAAGCTGCTATCGTGGCTGTTTGGCTAAAAGCAATATCTGAATCGCGTTTTCTGAACATCAGATTTAACGCTCTGACATGCATCGACAAGATTTGGTAATGAATTTTATTTACGACAGTTGTTTAATATGTAAATAACATTGTTAATACGATATTTTTCGGCATGCACCAGCTCAGTATCGGGGTTTTTATTTATGGTGTTGGTTCTGCCTTTAGCTTGATTTGCCTTAAATAGACTAGGACCGAAAAGATTTTTGTTGCAATTTGTTAATTTTCGTGTTGTGAGGGTCAGTTTAGGACCCGCGAGTGTTAGTTAAGATTGGGTTAAGCCTGTGGATTAGGGTTAGTGAAATTATAAAATACATGAGATAATGTGATTTAATTGCAAGTTACAAATTATATCATTTTAATTAATTAATTTCACTTATGTAATTTCAAGTTAAGAATTTCAGATTTGATGTAATTTACATAATTTCAATTGCATAATGTAAATTATTGACCATCCTTGGATATTGGCATACTATGAAATAACAAAATTGAGCAGAAATACAAATTATTTACGTAATACAACATCTGAAAGTTGTGCAATCATTTAAAGTTGCACTGGTGGAACTTGTTGATGAAGAATGCATTTAACAACGTTGTTTTTACATTTTCTGAACATAAGCATTATATGCCTAAACATTTGTATTTTATTCAATTATTTATTTATTTACTTATTTATTAGTAGGATTGATGTCCTTTATTATTATAAGGATGTTCTTGTCCTGCCTTGCCTGGTTCTTGTCCTCTTCTTGTCCTGCTTTGCCTGGCCCTTGTCCTGTTCTTGTCCTGCTTTGCTTTTTGTTAGCTTTACTTTACCTTGCATTCCTTGTGTTTCTTAGTATTTTGTCCTGCCTTACCTTCTAAAGTTGCAGACGCTTGAGTTGAGTGGATTTGAGGATTCTTTGTCCTATCCTGAGCCATAGTCCTGCCTCAACTCATTTGTCCTTTATTCCATCCTTTAGTACCTCTGCCATCTTCTTTTCTTTCAGCTCCTTGCCATCATTACCTCACACTGTTATCTTCCTTGCCATATCCTTACCTTTTTCTTGCCATGTCCTTGCCTTTTATTGCCATATCCTTGTAATTTTCTTACCATATTCTTGCCATATCCTTGCCATGCTTAATAGGTATTCTTGCCATTTCCCATTTGCCTGCAGGCACCTCCAACTCAATCTACAATGCCAGCCCATAGTGCGACCGACATCAGCCCCGGGTCGAACGGGTTTGCTGGCCCGTCGTTCGGGCCACAAGGGACGACAAAGGAGTTCGTCATCTCCGGATTGTCTGGGCGACTGCCAGAGTCAGACAACATCGCAGAATTCCGTGAACATCTGATTAACGGTGACGACATGGTTACGGAGGATGACAGGAGATGGGAACCAGGTGAGAATTCTCTGACTTTCATTCGCTAAACCATTGTTACCTTGGTTACCGTCGTTCCCTTGGTTACCACTATGATTTCGATTACTGCAATTGCATTGGTTACTGCCATTGCCTTTGATACTGGTACTGCCTTGGTTTCTTGCCATTGCCTTGGCTACCTCAATTACCTTCTCTGTTCACCTCCTTTGCTTTTATAATTTCAATTACCTTTGTTATCGCTATTGACTTGCTTGCTGCTGTTACATTTTTTACCATAATTATTCTAGGTACAGCCATCACTTCGGCTACCTTATCGTCTTCATCATATTCATCATCATCGTAGTCATCATCTTCATAATCATCATCAACATCTTTATCATCATGATGATCATTGCTTTGATCAAAATCATGTTGATCATTAATATCAAGTTCACATTGTTTCCTTTGCATTTGTCTACATGCAACGATCCATATTTTTCTTCTGCTTGTCTTCAGGAATGTTTGGCCTTCCCAGACGCAGTGGAAAGCTCAAGGACATATCCAAGTTCGACGCTACATTGTTTGGAGTTCACGCCAAGCAGGCCAACAAGATGGATCCACAGCTAAGGCTACTACTGGAAGTTACCTATGAAGCAATCATTGACGCAGGTATCAATCAATCAATCAATAAAAAGTGACATACGAGGCTATCATTATTGCAGGTATCAATCAATCCATCAATCAATCAATTAATCATGAGTTACCTATGAGACAATCATCGATGCATGTATCAATCAATCAATCATTCAATCAATCAATCAATCAATGAAACTTGATATAACGCCTGTTCTGTGTATCTATTCAGAGGCATTCCCAATCCAACCTCTGCCAAATAAGACAGATTTCAGATGAGAATACAAATGCACCTGTAAGCAGGACACCATGCTCCTTGGTGTATACGCATTTCTAGCCAACTAATTAGCATAAATTAGACTGCAGGTGTTGACGATATTGGCTGCGTACAACAGTTATACATATTGAATTGTTCTGACAATACATGAAAGATTGATTTGAAGTTTAATACTATAATAATTAGATAATAATATCTTTGTTTTAATTTAACTCTGACAAACCACAGTATGGTTACAAGAACCAATGGTTTGGTTTTAAAAGAGAGAGGAAATGCTTGAAAGGTTTTAATTAATAGCCAAGGAATAGAAGGAGTTAGTGATTTATGAGGTCTAGTAAAGGAAGTACGTTGAATTTGGTCCACAGATAATAATGAGAGGTGATAAATTAAATTTCCTTGCTTTAAAGTACAATGCTTTTTATTACAGAGCTTTACTGTGTCATATGTCATGATGCATGGAATTAGAAGGCATTGCAGTGTTATTTATTACGGTATAAGGTATTACAGTGGCGGGTATTACAGTACGCTGTATTACAGTGCAATGGATTACAGTGTAATGTAAACAGTGTAACATTTCCTTGGAAAAATATTACACTGTGAAATGTTGCTGTGTAATTCACCACAGTGTTAGTTATTACAATGTTGAGTATTGCACTGTTAACATATTAAAGCATGGCATATTACACTATAACTTATTACAGTGTAACGTATTACACAGTAGCACACTACAATGTAACATATTACACCACGACATGTTACAGTGTAGTGTGTTACAGTGTAACTTATTACGGTGTTAAGTTTTCCAGTGTGTAACGTTTCGGTGATGTTGTCTTGGGTGTGTCGTAGGGGTGAATCCTCAGACGGTGCGTGGCAGTCGTACGGGGGTCTTCATCGGTTGCAGTGCGTCCGAGGCCCATGAGGCGTGGTCCAACGACATGGAACACCTCGCTGGATACGAGATGACCGGATGTACGAGGTCCATGTTTGCCAACCGACTCTCATACTTCTTCGACTTCAAAGGTAAGTCTCGTACTGCGGCGACTGATTCGATAACTGATTGGCTGACAGACTAAATTAATTGTTGACTGACCGAATTAATGACTGACTGAATAATTGACCGGTTGAATGGATTAATGACTAACCGAAGTACTGACTGGCAGACTGAATTAATGACTGACTGAATAATTGACTGACTGAATTAATTTATTAATGACTGACTGAATAACTGACTGAATTAATTAATTAATGACCGAATTAATTAATGACTACCTGAATTAATGACTGGCAGACTAAATTAATCAATGATTGACTGAATTATGGACAGCTGAATTATTGACTGATGGAATGAATTAATGATGGACTTGATTTATGACTGACTGACTGAACAAATGACTGATTGAATTAGTGACTTACCCAATAAGTCTGTTTTCCGTTTTTCCTTCCGTCCTCCATCCATCCCTCCCTCTCCCTCCCTTCCTCTCTCCTTCTCCCTCTCTCCCTCCCTCTTTCCTCTCTCTCTTCCTCCTTCCCTTATGTCCATCCCACCTTCCCTCCCTCCCCGAGCGATGATGAATCGTGACTGGTCACCCAGATGAGCAATCATCCGTGTTCTTAAGAACCATCCCACCATAAACCTCTTTAGCTTTGATAAGAATTACTTGTCCACGCACTTTTCTACCACTTGACATTCGTCTCAACAGAGTGGAGAGCTTGTTGGCTGTCTTCGCCTGTCAATCGCTTGGTCTCTTCAACACCAGATGACGCTAGCACCTGTCGCCGGTTCGTTGTGCTATCAGATTTTTGTCGTCAAGGGCTTGTCGAGATAGACTGGTGACAATGATTGCCACTGCTATGAAGATGTTGTGTTGAATTGAAAGCATGTGGATTGATGATGTTTTGGTGAAATGGTTCTCACGTTTGTCGATGCTCCAACTACCATTTGCATTGTGGTCACCATTTGTCACATCTGCGACCATGGTTGCCAGTTGTTGCTGTGGCTACCAGTTGTCACTTTTACAATTTTTCACCCTGGTTACCATTTGTACCATTTGTCACTGTGGTTACCATATGTCACTTTGTTTGCAGTTTGTCACCCTGGTTACCATTTGTCATGGTGAATGCTATTTATCACTGTGATTACAATTTGTCAATGTTGCTGCCATTGTCACTTTGTCTACCATTTCTCACTGACTACTATTGGTCACTCTGGTTACATTTGTCTCTGAGGTTCTAATTTGTCACTAGATGCTATTTGTCATGGTGAATACTATTTGTCACTGTAGTCACCATTTGTAATGATAGTATAACCATTTGTTTACCATTTATTTATCACTTGTTGCGGACTGGGTTTTGATTGTGAGGGCAATTACTTTGGTTGATGTGTTCCTTGATGGTTACTGTAGTTGCTTATGTAAAGCTAATTCAAGAGATTTAAATCTTGGCACTTTGAACCTGGCAGAAGAAACCACTATCAGATAAAATGGCTTTCAAGTGCCCACCATTACCTTCATTACCGCCATTACCTTTGTTACCACCATTATCTGTGTTACCACCATTACTTTTCTTACCTTTGTGGAAGTACTGAAGGTAATGGTGTTGACAAAGATAATAGAGGCAAGCAGTGTAATAGTGACATCACACTTCTTATCTCCAAATGTTATCTTTTTAGTATTACCTTCACTACTTCCATTATCTTTGTTACCACCATTACCTTCATTACCACCATAATGCACTGGCCATTCATTACTTTTGGTACCACAATTACCTTTATTACCACCATTGCCTTTATTGCTACTGTTACCATAACATTGGTTACTATCATCACTTTAGTTACCACCATTACCTTGGTTACCTTCGTTACAGCTGTTACTGACCAACTTAGCCTAGACTGGTCCATTCACCTCTGTCCTTCCAGGTTCCTGTGTCGATGTTGCTATAGCAACCTTGTTTCCATGATCACACCGCTCTACCATGTTTACCATGGCAACTCAAGTTTCCATGGCTCTTTAATTTTGTCTTCATGTTCATTCTTTGTAGGACCAAGCTTTGCCATCGATACAGCATGCTCATCGAGTCTGCTTGCTCTCGATCAAGCGCTCCACTCGCTTCGATCTGGTCTCTGCGATGCGGCAATCGTAGGAGGAACCAGTCTCTGTCTGAGACCATCGATCGCGATGCAGTTCCAGAAGCTCGGAATGCTGGCGCCAGATGGAACATGCAAGTCTTTCGACAGCTCAGGTGGGTTGGGAATTTATGTTGCTCCAGTAGATGAGCGATAGTGAACCTGCGAGGGTTCGGTATTCAACTTGAAAATGACGTTGTGGTTTGAGGATGTTGAACTCAAAGTAATGGTGATAGTAATAATGTTTAGTTGAAAACTTGAAATGAATGAGTAATGTTGTGAAATAGAAGCAATCTTATAATAATTATAATTATAATGATAAGCTAATAATTAATGATAATTAAAAATGGAGATGAATGAGTAATTGTGTAAAGTAAAGCACTTTTGATAATAATAGTTAATTAATAATTAATGATAATTAGATATCGAAATGAATTAGTAATGTTGAGAATATCAACGTGATGGTGAAATTTATAGTTAAACAATACTTAATAATAATCAAATAAAAACAATAGTAGTAGTTACAATGCTGATGATGGTGTCCCATATCAGGCAATGGATACTGCCGTAGTGAGGGTATCGTTGCAGTCTACCTACAAGCCGCACAAGACGCCAGAAGGATCTACGCAACGCTCATCCACTCCAAGACAAATTCGGATGGACACAAGCAGGAAGGTAACAGTTACTTACCTCTGAGCATAGAAGGGTCATTGTAGTGGTAATAGGATGATTTATATAGCGCCAGCTAGGGAGAGAATGGTCTTCAAGGAACAAAAACAAAGAGAGGTTGAGGAGGAGAGTTGATGGTGTAGGGCTTTATAGAATAATTGGTGACTGTGTCCGTATTGAAGTCGTTTGTATTTGTTGATTCATGGGGTGAGTTAGTCTGCTTATGCCACATGGGAAAGAACTCTTACACAATAGTAATAATAATAATAAAATTACTAATAATAATAACTGTTAATAATAATTATAATAATTATGATTATGACTTTTAATGACTATTAAAATTATAGTGATTATAATGATAATGATTATAATAATGATTGTCTTGGCAATAATGCCATTTAATGACAGTAATAATAAAAAAAATAATAATTATAACAATAGTAATGACAATCCATCCTAACTCTTCGTAATACTTCCGCAGGGATAACCTTTCCCAATGGCGAGATGCAGAAGCGCCTTCTCCTTGAGATCTACAGTGAGGCAGGTGTCGACCCCGCCCAGGTGAGCTACGTCGAACTCCACGGCACCGGGACCAAGGTGGGCGACCCACAGGAGGTCAACAACGTTGTTGATGTCTTCTGTCGTAAGGGTCGTCAGGGCCCACTGCTTGTCGGGTCCACCAAGTCAAACATGGGCCACCCGGAACCGGCGTCCGGGCTCGCGGCCCTCGCTAAGGTCCTTATTGCTATCGAGGACCAGGCAATCCCCGCAAACCTCCACTTCCACGACCCCAACCCGGACATTCCGGGCCTCACCGATGGGAGACTCAGGGTCGTTGCCGAGCGTACCGCTTGGAATGGCGGTTACGTGGGGATCAACTCATTTGGGTTCGGAGGATCGAACGTACACGTTTTGCTTCGATCGTGTCGATCCGACCAGGTTCCCCATCCGGCCTCGTCCGTCCCTCGTCTGGCGACCTGCGCCGCTCGCAGCAAGGATGGCGTTGAGACCATACTACAGGAGCTAATGGTGCAGCCGACCAACGTGGAGATGCACTCCCTCGTGGAGGAGAGCTTCGGAGGCCTGCCCGCGTCTTCGCATGCATATCGTGGGGCTGCTGTACTCAACTGTTCGAATGCTGTGACTGGGGTTTTAGATGTTCAGGTGGGTGTTGTTAATACTCTTTGTGTGTTCTCTGTTTTCATGTGGCTCTTTGCCTTCTCTTGTTTTGGTAAGGTAAGAATTGAGTGTCAATTTCCTGCAGAGTATTGCAAGTGAGTAGTACTGAGTATAGAGTACTAAGAATGAGCAGTACAGTCTGAGTATCGAGTATTGCGAGTGAGCAGTACCGGTTCCGAGTACCAAGCTTTGAAAATTTAAATGGTCCTATTTTTTCAGGTTGCTAAATTTTTAGTAAGTACTATTAGTAACAGTATATGTGTTGCTTATTTTATTGACACTCGGACCCATCTTTTATCCAAGTCTGAGCAACAACATCAACTACTTAGAAGTGTGGTGCTACATAGTAATCCTTGAATCACTAATTAAGTCATATCCAGGGTTCCATAAGACTTAATTAGGCCTCATAGTTTTCTTTTAAACATCAGGTTAGTTGTATCTTAATGACACTCTGTGTGATAACAAAGATCATTAGCGTCGCCCTCCTCCTCTATCGAGGCTTTGGACTGGCACTGCTGGACTGCAAGCAGAGGCGGAGTGCCTTTTAAACTTTCCGACCACACTAACAACAAATGGTTTTGAGCTATCTCCAGTTTTTACCATAACTTTTCCATTTTTCCCCCATTTCTTTCCAGAAAGTCTCCCCAGAACCTCGCCCCATCTGGTACATATTCGCCGGAATGGGGACCCAGTGGAACGGAATGGGTCGCGACCTCATGCAGATCGAGTCGTTCCATCAATCGATCCTACGATCGACCGCGTTGCTCAAGCCGTACGATATAGATCTTTACGATCTTCTGATGAACTCCACGGACGATACGTTCAACAACACGCTCTACTCATTCATATCCATTGCGGCCATACAGGTGAGCTTTGGAGTCAGTCAGGCATTGGTGATCAGGTGAACTTTGTGATGATTGGCATTTATGATGATGAGGAGGAGGAGAAGGAGGATGCTTTCTGCTGTCTGTGTTTGTTGTGGAATTGTTTGGTGATGCTGGCTATGACAATGGTCATTGTTACAATTGATGTCACATTAAGATGGAAGGAATAATGAGAGAGGAGGAGGAGGAGTTGGGGAGAGAGGAGGAGGAGGAGGTTGAGAAGGAGAGAGGACGGACAGATAGATTGAGAGAAATGAAGATGAGACAGAGGAGGACAAAGACTAGGAGAGGAACACAGAAGAAGAGAGTGGACCTATGGATTGGAGTAAGGAAGATGATAGAATAATTAGAGAGGAAATTATTTATCAATTGTTTAATTAGAATGTTGTACTTTAAAATGTTTTGCACACCAGAGTGTGGATAAGCAGTTGGTTCAATAAAGAATATACTTACTTACTTACTTACTTTACTTTCTTACGTAATTAATTAAGACCGTTTGTGAATTGTTTAGAAGAGAGTGGACATAAGGATTGGAGTAAGGAAGATGATTAGAATAATTGATTAGAATAATTAATTAATTATTTAAGTTTGTGAATTGTTTAGGTTGCTTTGGTCGATGTCTTGAAGACTCTTGGTATAGAACCAGATGGAATCGTAGGTCACTCAGTTGGTGAACTTGGCTGTGCCTACGCAGATGGTGCACTCACTGCCGATGAAACCGTTCTCGCCGCTTACTGGAGAGGGCGCTGTGTAGCAGAAGCAAAGCTGCCAGCAGGAGGCATGGCTGCTGTCGGTAAGATTCCATGTGACCAATCAATCAATGAATCATTAATCAATCAATAATTGATCAATCATCAATCAATCAATTGATATAACTTGATATAATGCCACTTCGAGGTATCTACTCAATAGATGCTTTGTATAATAATATTAATAATGATAATTATTATCATAATTAATTATCGTCCTCAATCGAAACAATTATGCGCTTCCTTGAAACAGCGTTAAAATAGATTGCTTTTTATCTTTGACCCATAAAATAATAATAATAATAAAATTGTAATTGCAATAAAAATATAAATAATGAATGCAATAATAATAAGAAAAAATATGATGACCACAATAATAAAAAATAATGAAAACAATAGTAATAATAAAAAATTACGATCATAATAATAATAAATAATGAAAACGTTCATAATAAAAAAAACGTTTACACTGAGGATAAAACAATGGTACCACACGTCTTGTGTTGTCGTAAGGTCTGACATGGAGTGAAGCAAAGGCTCGCTGTTCGGGTGGCATAGTGCCAGCGTGCCACAATTCCCTCGACACCGTCACCATATCCGGACCCGCGGAGGCGGTGACCAGATTCGTGGCACAGCTCAAAAGCGAAGGAATCTTTGCGAAGGAAGTGCAAAGTGCGGGCGTCGCTTTTCACTCGTACTTCATGGCCCAGACGGCACCATCGCTGCGGGAACGACTCGAAAAGGTGGTTGAATAGGATTGTAATCATGTGACGTATTTGTGGGAGATTGAAATGGCGCAAGCAATTATGTAATGCGAGTGGCGTAGAATGGTTCTATGTGAATTTGTAATAAGGGTTAGCTTGGATTACGAGAGAGGTCGACACAATTTGCTCTTGTATGTCATAATATTTATGTTTGTGTGATGTGCTAGTTTCGTCGATCAGTGTTAAAGTCTATGTTGTGGATTTTGAGAAAATATCGTTATTGTTGTTATACGAATGATATTATTATAATTATTATTATTGTCATTATTATTGCTATCATTGTCATTATTATTATTATAATTTTCTATTCGTAAATCATTGAACATGAATATTAGTAACATTATTATTATCATCATCATTATGCGAATTATCATTATTATTATTTTATTTTTTACATGTGGTAGTTATAATTCCTCAGGCTCTTCAAAACTATGTTCCACGACTGCAGTCTGGAACGGCCAGTCATTCAACAATTTATTTAAATTGTTATTATTTTTATGCAAATTATATTATTATTATTATAAGTATAGTTTTATGCAAATCATATTATTATTATTATTATAATTATTATTATTGTGATTTCAGGTGATTCGTGAGAAGCGTCGTAGGTCCGTGCGTTGGATCAGTTCCTCCATTCCAGAGTCGCAGTGGGACTCTGATCTGGCCAAGTTCTCTTCGGCAGAATACCACGTCAACAACCTCGTCAGCCCAGTCCTCTTCCAGGAGGCACTGCAGAAGGTCCCTCCGAATGCGATCACGATCGAGATCGCCCCACACTGTCTCCTGCAGGCGATCCTCAAGAGATCGCTTGGCCCCGACTGCGCCTTTGTTGGCCTCATGCATAGATCGCAGAAGAACAACCTCGAGTATCTGCTCACATCCCTCGGAAAGTGAGTTGACAGATTATTTTTTATTTGTTATAGTTATGAGAAGTTGGTATTTATTATGATAGTAATTTGTATTTATTAAAAATATGAGTCATTGGTATTTTTTTTATATTGTGAGTGATTACTATTTATTTATAATTTTGAGTAAGTTGTATTTATTATATTTACGAGTATTTATTATTATTATTATTATGAGTAATCAGCATTTAGTATGCTAATGAGTAAATTATTATTGTTAATATTATGAGTAATTAGCATTTAGTAATATTATGAGTAATTAGCATTTAGTAATATTATGAGTAATTTGCATTTAGTAATATTATGAGTAATTATTAGTTTACATTTTATAATTATAATTAATTAAATTATAGTTATGATGAAGAGACTGTAGGAATCGTGAAATTCGATGTTGATCAGGTCATTGCTTTCTTCTTTTGGAGTGTCAAAAGACACAAGCTCCGTGAAAGTTACTAATCTATAATTATTTATACATATTTTCTCACCCATTAATCTCTTTAATCTCACCACATTAACCTTACAAAATAATTTCTTTGTATTGCTTGTTTGTGTGTGCAATTTCTTGGCTAAGTTAAGTTTTCCTTTTGTTAACCCTTTATTGACCAGCATTTTTAATTATGCCTTATGTTTTACTATGCACTGGTCATTAAAGGGTTAATCAAGCTTTCATAATTGTCTGATAACATCTTTGGTTGACATTTCAGGCTCTACATGTCTGGCGTCAACTTCAACCCCTTGTCCCTCTACCCCGCGATAAAGTACCCCGTCTCTTCCGGGACCCCAATGATCTCTTCCTTGGTCCGCTGGGACCACTCCATCTCCTGGGACGTTCCAACCCTCGACCAGTTTGGATGTGGCTCCGCTTCCTCCTCCGCTTCCACGTCCTTCATGATCGACCCGTCCGGAGACCCAGAGGACGCCTACCTCGTGGGACATGCCATCGACGGAAGGGTTCTCTTTCCGGCGACCGGATATCTTGTCCTTGCATGGAAGACCCTTGCGAAGATGAACAACCAGATTTTTGATGAGACGCCAGTTGTATTTGATGATGTTCAGATCCACCGCGCAACCATTCTACCTCAGACGGGTGAGATAACAGGAGATTATTGTTGTGAGATTAATGGGAGAAAATATGAGATTTATGTGCTGGGATTAATGTGATTGATGGATGACAAAATATGAGAGTAATGTGGTGAGATTAATGTTTAAGAAAATATGAGATCAATCTGGTGGGATTAATGAGTAGATGGGTATTAAAATATGAGATTTATGTTGTGAGATTAATGGGGGAAAATGTGAGATTATGTGATGAGATTAATAGGATTAATGATTTTGATGGGTAACCAAATATGAGAATAACTAGA
Source organism: Bimastos eiseni (assembly GCA_959347315.1). NCBI lineage: Eukaryota > Metazoa > Annelida > Clitellata > Crassiclitellata > Lumbricidae > Bimastos > Bimastos eiseni. The sequence goes on along the minus strand of OY365814.1, from coordinate 33,708,674 downwards.
TTACCATTTATTACTGATTATTTAAAAAAATTTATACACCAATAACATGGAACGTATAAGTATGCAAGTATTTTTTTCAACAGAACATTATTGAATATAGAAATTGGTAAATTAGTAAGATATTGCATCATATTACAAGCGCCTCTGAATAGATGTCTTAAAGGTGTGCTATATCGAGTCTTTTTCACTGATTAATTGAATAAAGTTAGAAAAATGTTTTCAGAGTAGAATCTTTCTCTATTAACAGGAACTGTGAAGCTCGATGTGTCACTGGCGCCATCTACCGGTCATTTTGAGGTTTCTGAGAGCGGCAGTCTTGTCGTTAGCGGCCGTGTCACCGTTCCCAACGCGACATTGGACCTCGAGACGACATCCGCGGTGGCCGAGGAGTCACCCATGCGACTCAAGTCGAGCGACGTCTACAAGGAGTTGCGACTTCGCGGCTATGACTACGGTCCAACTTTCCAGGGAATCAGTTCCGTTGACGAATTAGGTAAGGACTTTTTGGGAAGATGTGGGTTAAGGATTCGTGTTGTAACTTGTGATCGTCTGTGATACTGTGTCAGTTTTATTGTGATTAATTGGAGATTAGCATTATTATTATTATTAGTTAGTAGTAACTTGTATGTGTTTTTAGCAATGCATCTCTTCGTTGCTAGCGCTAGTGTAAATTTAATGTGTCCCAACGTGAATGTCATGCAATGTGAGTCCCCTAATATTTCGTCACCACGCAGAGGCCTTCGAGACAGGCTTAAACACCGGCGCTGCAAGTCCTTGTCGCCAGGTTGTTTGGTCCAGAACGGAATCGGGGGAGGTCAAGCAGAGAGGGGCATCTGGCACTAATCGGTGGACGTGACATGGAATAGAAATTGTATGCTTTTAATTTGGTCTTATTTTTTTATAAGATGTTGATGTCGTTTCCTTGGTAGGATTGGAGGGTGACCTCAAGTGGACGGGTAACTGGGTGACTTTCCTCGATACAATGCTTCAGCTGCAGGTCATGGCCCTGCCCGGCCGCGACCTTCGCCTGCCGACGCGGATCCGTTCCATATACATTGATCCCGCGATCCATAAGGATCGGATCTTCGCCAAGGATGGAGTGCAAGGTGGGATTTGAGTTTGGTAAACTCTGGTTTGAGTTCAGCTAATTTGAGTTAATGTTGTATTTGATATTTCAATGGAAACTGAATATATTTTAAATAAATCAAATGAGGGATAAAATTGTGATGAATTGTGTAACAGTTTTCATAATGCTACGAATTGATGGTCACTCCAGGTGACCGATTTCGTAGAGTGGTCAGCTTGGAGCGCAGAGTGTAATGATGCTAGTAATTAATGATACTCGTAACTAATGATCCCGGTGGCATAAAACCTGTTTTTCTCAGTTGTAAGATTAGTAGCTATTGGTACTAGCAAGTTAAACTAATGATACTAGTAACTCATGATACTAATAACAAATGATATCAGTAACTAATGATACTAGTATCACAAAACCTCCTGATATATATCTTAGTCATGAGAGTAGTAGCCATTAGCACTAGTAAGTTGAACTAATGAATGATACTAGTAATGTACGATACCAGTATCTAATTATTGTAGTAACTAACGATACCAGCAACACAAAACATTATCTATTTCAGTTGTGAGAGCCGCGAATGACAAAACCCTCGGCACTTGTCTAGCGGGTGGCGTCGAAATCCTCGGCCTGCATGCGACCGTTGCTCCAAGGCGTCAACAGGTCCAGTCTTCTCCAGTCCTCGAACAGTACGAGTTCATTCCATATGACGAGACCAACCTAGCACTGTCCGACCCAACGCTCTGCGAATACGTCTCACTCCTGGATAGGTTCGTCCACCGCCAACTGGAAAGCCTCATAAATGGCGGAGTCTCCAACGGGATGAAGAACTGCGGTCTCATCGTCGACATGATATCGAAGCAACCGCTTGCGAAAGGTCGCTCGGAGGTCACGGACGAAGAGATCAGTCGATTCTCTGGGAAATCACAATTCTGCGTTGTGGATGTACTTCGGAGGATGTTTGCGATCAAACACGACGAGAGCTTCGCGCAGAACATCGAGAATCTGATGTCGTCAGAGCGGACGAATGTTCTGTTGGATGCAGCTTTTGGTTTCATCCGAAACGACCGTTGTCTCAAGACGTGTCTGGATGTTGTGGTTGAAAACTGCGCCATGGAGTCGGGGAAGCTGCGGGTCATTGAATGCGCCGCAGACGAAAGTCTGGTGTTCCCTCGTGCTGTTCCGCAGCTCGCGACTCAGCCTGGACTTCGTCTCGAGTACCAAGCTCTATGCGCAGAGCTGGGGTCTCTCGATCCGGATTTGGTTGAAAGCACGGGTGTCGAGACAGCCGAGTGGAATATATATGCTGGGGTTCCGCCACCGTCACGTCTTGCCGGCGCAGACCTGGTGATTCTAGCCAATGTGCTGCATCGGCAGAAGAACGTAAGCGAGGTTCTCGCGTCCGTCGAGACTCTTGTTCGTGACGACGGATTTCTCCTCATCATCGAACCGACGAGGAATCTCTTTGTGCCCTGGTGCTTCTTCGCGATGACGCGCGACCTCTCGTACATATCGGACATGAAGGACCGCTCCTTAGGACCGTACTGCACCGAGGAGAGATGGAGGGAGCTGATCGACGCAGCGGGATTCCGCGTGGTAGCACAAAAATCCGATGGACTCTTACACACTGCGTACCTCTGTCGCAGAAAGCCGCTCGGAGTGATCTCCCCCTCAGATCAAGTCGCAATCGACGTGGACGACCCATCATTCGCATGGGTGGAGGATGTAAAGAGGGCATTGGGGGCACAGCCGGCATCCCCCGACCACAATGTGTGGTTGAGGTCAAAGGGGGCGAACAGCGGAATTGTCGGACTGACCAACTGCCTGTGTAGGGAACCCGGAGGAGAGAGGATTCGATGCGCATTCAGCCTGGAGGGAGAGACCTCAGATGTGGAATATGCCGAACTTGTTTCCAGGGATCTTGTACAGAACGTGAAGAAAGATGGACGATGGGGTTCCTTCCGACACCTTCCGTTGTCTGCCGCTCGCGAAGTTGAGACCGACTTTGCCTACGTCAACGTCCTGACACGCGGCGACCTTTCCAGCCTGCGATGGGTGGAGTCGCCCTTGAAGCACTTCGACGCGGAACATCACCCAGAGAAAGATCTCTGCCGGGTCTACTACACATCACTCAACTTCCGCGACATCATGCTGGCGACTGGAAAGCTTCCACCAGATGCAATTCCAGGTGACGTTTTTTATTTTTATTTCTTAAATGTGGATATTCTTTATTGGCATATTGGTTGCATCACCAGACAGCAATTATATAGCACATTTTCTTTAGATTTTGCTGATTTTGCCCTTTTAAGTGGTTCATAAATGTGCTTCACAAAGTCCAGTTGCATACCAATGTGAATTGCAAGGTATTGTAAATGAAAGCTCTTCAGTTGAAGTTCAGTGACATGAAAACAATGAAATTGCCCTGTCGTAACTTAAATTACAGGTTTTATTACTGCTTTGCTTCTGTCCTATTGTAACGTTTGTAAAATTGTAAAACATTGTAAAATTGTAAGTTTATGAGGCACCTGATGAACGGATTAACATTGGTTAACGGTACCAGGGATATTGAATTTCTCTTGGCATATTCTCTGCAAACAAATTCAGGACTTATTCCTGACTTGTTCCTGACTTATTTCGGACTTATTTCTGATTTATTCTTGACTTTTTCTGACTTGTTCCTGACTTATTCCTGACTTTTCTGACATGTTCCTAACTTTTTATACCTAACCATCAGGCGATCTGGCCGACAAAGATTGCCTGCTTGGAATGGAATTCTCTGGACGCAACAGCCAGGGCAAGAGGGTGATGGGATTGCTCCCAGCCAAGGGTCTCGCCACATCCGTCGACGTCAACAAGAACTTCCTGTGGGACATTCCGGCCAACTGGACGATGGAGCAGGCTGCCACCGTACCTGTCGCCTATGCCACGGCATTCTACGCCCTCGTCATTCGAGGACAGATAAGACGCGGGGAGTCAGTCCTCATCCATTCGGGAAGCGGGGCGGTCGGCCAGGCGGCCATTTCCATCGCACTCCGCCGCGGCTGCCGCGTCTACACAACCGTGGGATCAGACTCGAAGAAAAAGTACCTCATGGAGAGATTTCCCGAGTTAACAAACGAGAGTTTTGCAAATTCGCGCGAGTCTTCGTTCTGGAGGAAGATCCTGCGGGCGACGAAAGGTCGCGGGGTCGACGTTGTGCTCAACTCACTTGCCGAGGAGAAGCTTCAGTCGAGCGTTCAGCTGCTCGCTCAGCATGGACGTTTTCTGGAGATCGGGAAGTTCGATCTGGCAAACAACACAGCTCTAGGTGAGAGAGAAAAATGTGAAATAAATAATAGATGAGATGAAAATTGGTAAGAATGAGTACTAGCTATACCCAGATTAATGTGACATAAAATAATATGCGATGAAGAAATTGGTGTTTAAAAAAAATTGAGAAAAACACAGGTCAGATGTAGAAATGTGACACAAATCAATAGGCTAGACAAAAATACGAGAGAATAAAAACACAGATTAGGAGGTTAATATGAGATAAAATGATAGGCAATAGACATATAGGTGTGAAAGAAATAGCGAAAAACACAGATTGTAGAGATTAATGAAAAAATAGTTAGAGAAAAACTTGGAAAGATGATGAAAATCTGTCAAGATAATTTCCTTCTGCTTTTCTTTCCCTTTATATTAGGTTGCAGTGTAAGTAATACGTTGCTCTGCAGCACATAATCGTGACAATATTAGTAAATAAACTAATTGTATCAACCATATGAATCAGATCAACCCAAGTGCCAATTTTTAAATAGATAGCTCATTAGACACAGCTGCACCTAAGGTCGTTCTCATAGACATTTAACGAGTTTGAGCCATACCTTAATGACAACTTCTCCAACATGCTTTCCCTGCAACATAAACCAATAAGCTGATTTCTTCCTTTTCATTGTGTAACTGTTTTGTTGTCTGAGCAGTTTTAGACTGCATTATTTCCATAACATTGTATAAATGTTTAGTGTATGAACTGTCTTATATTACATTGTTTCCATTACACTCAACTCTTTTATTGTCGTTTCGGTGCAGGTATGGCCGTCTTTCTGCGAAACGTCTCTTTCCACGGAATCCTCCTCGATGCGCTCTTTTCCGACGACAATGAGGATTGGCAGACGGTGTTTGACCTCGTGACGGCTGGACTAGCAGACAAGACGGTCCAACCCCTCCAGACGACCATCTTCGAAAGAGATGACATCGAGTCCGCTTTCCGGTTTATGGCACAGGGAAAGCACGTTGGAAAAGTTGTCATTAAGGTATTGTCTAGACTCTTAATCTGTCTACGAGATTGACCTTATGTGTAGCTGTGTTTGATTTTTATTCTATTTATGTTTAGCAGTTGAGGATGATCTGATTCATCAGGATTTGATTATTATTATATTGATTATTATATTGATTATTATTATTGTTGTTTTTACTTTTGTAAATGTAATTCAACGTTTATGGAACACCACTGAAGTGGTGCAAGACAAACAAGAGGTGCTTATTAGTATTTTTATTATTGTTATTATTATTGTCATTGTTATTATTATTTATGTTATAACTGTTATTGTTAATTTTTTATAACTGTTATTGTTATTTTTTTATAACTGTCATTATTATTATTATTATTATTATAGTTATTAGTATAACTTGTTATTATTATTTTATTTGAGGTAGTTCTGATTCGTCAGGTGGTGCAAAAATTGTCCGGAGACAAAAAAATTGGGTGATCTGGAACAGTTATGTCTCTTCCTATTATTATTATTGCTATTATTATTGCTATAAGTTAGGACTTGATTGTTGTGCAGGTGAGAAGTGAGGAGAAGGAGACAAAGGCTAAAACAATGTCTCAGCTGCGTTTGACTGCAGTGGCAAAGACCGCTTGCAACCCTCGCAAAACCTACATCGTCGTCGGTGGCCTCGGAGGTTTTGGCCTCGAACTGGCGCAGTGGCTCATCGATCGTGGCGCTCAGAACCTTGTCCTCACATCCAGATCCGGCGTACGATCCGGCTTCCAGTCCCGGAAGATCCGACAGTGGCAGAAGTCCGGAGTCAACGTCCAGATCTCGACGAAAAACGCGGCCATCGAGTCGGAGGCGAGGGAGCTCATCCGTGAGTCTTCCGCGCTCGGGGAGGTGGGTGGAGTCTTCAACCTGGCCATGGTGCTATTGGATGGACTTGTGGCCAATCAGGATGCAGATAAGTTCGTCAAGGTCGCTGAACCAAAGGTCAGGGGCACGATGAATCTGGATGTGGTCACTCGGGAGCTGTGTGGCGGGTCGCTCGACTGGTTCGTCACATTCTCTTCAGTGAGCTGCGGACGGGGAAACACGGGTCAGGCCAACTACGGGTTTGCGAACTCCGCCATGGAGAGGATCTGCGAGAAACGACGACGCGAGGGATTTCCAGGCAAGTGGGAATTTCCCAGTGCCTAATTATGTAATAAAAAACTGTTTTATTGTGCTGTTCTTTGCATGTTCAATTGTTCATGTATGATGTTCCTGCAGTTCTTTTACAGGCTGTTCATTAAAATACTTGCTTACTTGCAGGCGGTTCAATCAAGCACATATTTACTTACTTTTTACATAATCTTTTTTATCGATCCTAATCTAGTCGAGTAGCTTATGTAGCCCCATGGGCTAAAATCCGCAGCTGACTTACTTACCTATGTACTTTTACAGGTCTTGCGATACAGTGGGGCGCAATCGGTGACGTCGGCGTCGTCATAGAAACAATGGGTAGCAACGACACGGTCGTCGGGGGAACGCTGCCCCAGCGGATACTGTCCTGTCTGTCGACGTTGGACATGTTCCTCAACCAGTCAAATCCGGTCGTGTCCAGCTTCGTGCTGGCCGAGACGACACGGGGCAAGAAGGAAAAAGCGGGATCCGGGATCAGTCTACGGGATTCCGTTGCCCACATTATGGGTTCGTATGATTTCGTGAATTTTTTTATTTGGTTCGAAACATCTTGAGGGCTAAATGCTCTACATGTCATTCATTCCTTCATTTTGACATTTATATATTGCCCTTGAATAAGTCTACTTGGAGGTGCTCCCATCATAGGTTGACTGGATCTGTCATTCACCAGAGGGCATTGGTTAAATGAACAGTAGGACGGATGGTCGCCTTGCGTGACTGCCATACAGTTAAATAATAGCTCCTGCAATAACTTGGGAGCATTCGTTCGTAATGTGACTTGTAATCATACTGCAATCTGTCCATTTGAATTAATAACAAACATGAATTCATCTATCGATCGATGGTTCTTGGTGAGGGACTTGCTCAAGGTCTCTGCACATTGCTTGACCCATACTCTAAAATGCAAGTGCTCAATTCTACCGTTTCCTTTCCCATTGACCGTCGCTCGACCCATACTCTGCTTTACAATGCGCTCTAACAATGCCCCACATAAAGAAACGAAATACGTTACTGCTCCCATTATGATCATTACGCCATTCTCGTTCTTTACGACTCATTACGATGACCATCTCTCGTTCTTTATGGATAATATTATGATGATCATTACACCATTCTCTCGTTCTTAATGGCTCGTAATGATAATTTTGCCGTCCACTCGTTCTTTACGGCTCGTATTACGATCATTACACCGTTCTTTGCAGCTCGTATTACGATGATCATTACACCGTTCTCTCATTCTTTCAGGCATCAAAGACTCGTCAACTGTAAACGAAGACTCGACTCTCGGCGATCTCGGCCTCGATTCGCTTATGGGCGTCGAGATCAAACAGACGCTCGAGCGAGACTACGATCTCTCGTTCCCCGTCAAGGAGATCCGCATGCTCACGTTCAAAAAGCTCGACACGCTCTCGTCTGGCGGAACCGTCGCAAAGCCGCTGTTAGACGCACACGGTCGCGCCTCTCTCGGCTACGAACTGCGACATCTGGTGCCGACGGAAGTCGTCGTTCACATGAACAAGGTTCAGCCGGGGCGCCTGCCGATGTTCGTCGTTCACCCGATCGAAGGATCAGTCGCAATTCTCGAGGAGGTCGTGTCGGGGCTTGAGTTTCCCGTCTATGGGTTCCAGTCAATATTCTCTGTTCCGCTGACGTCAGTCACCGACCTGGCGGCCTTTTATCTTCAGGTAATTTTGTGTTTACCTCCCGATAATTTTGCTTGTGCCTTAAGATAATTTTTATTTTACCTTTACATTGCTTTTACATTCAGGTCATTACTTTTAGATTATTTTCCTTTTGTCTTCAACGTAATTTCCTTTTATGTTGAAGTAAATTTCCTTTTATCTTGAAGTACTTGTTCATTTGTTTCAGATAATTTTTCTTTTACGCTAGGGTAATTTTCCATTTCACTGCAGATAATTCTCCTTTTACCTTTCAAGCAATTCCATTTTACGTTGAGTTAATATCTCTTGCCATAAGGTAATTTTCCATAGCCTAGTTTACTCTTCTTATTCTTCTGTATTGAAATTGAGCAACAAAAACTCATTTAATTTAAGTCTTATCTCGTTTTCTTCTTATACCTGCTATAGGAGGCCGCAAAAATTTGTCCAAATGGTGAATTTTACCTGTGCGGCTATTCGTTTGGTGCTTGCATCGCCGTGGAAATGGCGCTATTGCTGGAGAAGCACGGAATGGCACCAAAGGGTCTTGTGCTGCTCGATGGGTCGCACACGTTTGTGTCTTCGTTCACGGCGCACCACAAACAGCGCCTCGAGTGTGACAACATGAGCAAACTGGAGACGGAGTCGATCTGCGCTTTTGTCGCACAGTTTGTCCAGCGATTACAGACAGAGGTAGGTTTTTGGGTTTCGATGGCACAGCTTTTGTTTTGAACATTTATCATAGGGATAAACCGAGGGTAGATTTCCTGTGGAGTACTACTCGCGAGCAGTCCTAGTATCAAATATTGAATAAAGTTTCATTCTCTTGGTAAACGAGGTAAATGCTAAACTTTAAATAAAAAATGCACGAGTTTATTTGTTTTTGTGATTTGAAGTTTTGCTGTGAAAGTGATCCAGTGACGAAAAAATGAAATACGATTGTTATTTTGTAAATAAAAATATCTGGTTACTATTTTAGATGTTTATTTGTGTCTTTGTTTGTAGTTTGTAATCTATTTTGTATTGGTTGGGCTTTGGGTCTATTTTAGATGTCCGTTGAATAGCTGTAGCTGTGTCTGTGGGTACTTTTCTGCCCTCTTTTATTTAAGTTTGTCACGGTCGGACCGTAATCTTTGAACTCTTTTTTTAGGTATGTTCCCGTCGACTTACAGAGCTGAAATTTTGCACACATTTGATACAATGAAATGTATCAAATTTTTACGGAAATACCTCAAAAATTTAGAAAAAAATTCTAAAAATGCACAAATTTAATATCGTTTAACCACTCGAACGAGTCCTCTTTGACCAGCTCCACTCCGGCAAGTTTACATCATAAATGAATAGTAATCAAAAATCTCTTAAGGAAATGGAACGATTGCACCATCTACCAGATAAAAGAGGGTCTGGAAAACCCCATGTTTTTACTTCAACCTGTTATTTCTGATACTGGTTTCATTTTAAATGTGATTTAAACCCTTGGTTTGTTGAACTTTGTCCCATAATAAGGAAAGTTAGTTAAAGTTAAAACTGAACCGTTAGGCACTATTTGTTGCAGATTTAAACTTTTACGGACGAGGGTTTTCAGTGACAGAATTAAATAGGATAAATGCTCATTTAGTTGAATGTTGTTGTTATTTGTTTATTTACTGTTGATGTTTGTTTTAATTCTTATTTCTGTATCTTATTATTTTGTAGAAATCAACGATGGTTGACATTCTGAAGGTGAGAGCTTTTATCTTATTATTTCTAAAACTATTATTACCTGTTTGTTAACAATTGTTTTAGTTTAATCAAATCTGATGACTGCTCTATGTTCTATTCGTAATGCCCAAGACATTGGTTGATCATTCCTTTGGGTGAAATTGCAGTAGAAAAAGCAAGAGCCATTGATTAGAGAGTCCAATGTTTTTTGGGGAATTTTTGGGTCTGATTTTATGGATGTAGCTAAGTGTTACACAGGGAATTGTAATGGTAATCGTAAAACTTGAACTCGATTTCAACTTAAGCGCAGAGCACCAGCTCTGGCAAATCAGAAGGGTTGTCGAGAGATCCTCTAGATGTGCAACACCAATTTTCAGCAAACCAGACGAGACATGGTAGTGGGGATCTGTCGATACTGCTTGTGGGGGTGTCAGAGAGTGAGGGAATGGGGACTGGTTGAAATAGTGGGTTATCTTTAGATCGAGAAAAATTCGGGAAAAGAGATTGGGTGAACTGCCTGTGAAAATTTAATAAAATACTCTAACTACAGAGCAGATCTGCATAGGTGACTTAATCTTTCAGATTAATTCCATACTGAAATGGTTTATTTCTCTGCAATTATTTCCCTACTAAATGTTAACCCGTGAAAAATCACGGGTCATACTTAATATTAACGTTGCTAGAGTAATGGTTAAAGTTGTTTATTCACACTACAACAAGAATCAAATTTTCTCGGACAGCTCGGAGCCGAGCTCATGTCGCTCGACTCATTCGACTCGCGACTGAGCGCAATGGCGACTGCAGCCGTCAATGCCAACATCATCACCACGGATGACATCGCTGACTTAAAAAACGCCGCCAAGAGCTTTTACCAGAAGCTGACGATCGCTGACAACTACAAGCCTGCGTCGAATCTTGACCGAGTCAAAGTTCACCTTATCCGAGCGACGCAGAGCCACACGGAGACGGGCAGCATCGGAAACGACTACGGGCTCGGGAGCATCTGTTCGCAGCCGGTGGTTGTCGACACGGTCGAGGGAGCGCACAACACGTTCATACTTGGTGATGGCGCCGTCAGAATCCAAGAGATTCTCAACCAGACTCTGGTGTAGATGCAAATGTACTCTTTTGACACCCAGATTAGTTGCGATCTAGCAGATGTTCCTTCCCGTAGACTGTCTCAACTTTTTTTGTCTTGATTGTCATTGTCGTCGCAGCGAGAGGGACGTGTTTGTTATTGTAATTATGAGCATTTTTATAGCGCCGTCAGGCGGCAAGCTAATTCTAGGGTGTTTGCTTTGGTTCGAGACTCCGTTTGGAGCGACAACGGGCGTTTGCCAAGGTAAAGAAGTAAGTTTATTTTAAGGTTTGAGTTCGGCAACTAAGTTTGTGTGCGTGCTATTCGGATAATTTTTTAATGAAGTTGGTAAAGGTGCAAGATTCGTTTAGGCTTGCATAGCCGTGTGTCGAGGTTCTGACCTGCTAGATGTCGTTTGTGGTGATTGGATGTTGTTTTTGGATGACTGGAGAACTAAGTTTGCAGCTTTGGTATCATGATCGTCATTCAAAAATATTCCTTAGATATATATATATATGTATTGTCAGTTATCATTTTACGTGTATTCGAGAATCCTCAACTCGTTTGGACAGTGGTGAGAAAGTAGGTTTGTGATTATGTTTTTTTTTACCACAGTTGCACGCCAAAGGTGATAACCGATAGAATTATTAGTTATTATAATGTTTATTATAATAATGATATAAATGACGACTCAATCGCTACCTCTCTAATGCTGTTGTGATATGCGTCAAGAATTGATTTTACCCACTCCATTAACAGTCGATATTGTAGTCATTAGAATAAAATATTGCTAGGCTTCTAAATACTGCATTTCCAATAATCTGTTTTTAAATGTTTAAGGTGCAGTGTTTATGTAAAATATTTACAAAATGTGATACACTTAAATAAGAGGGAAAAGTTGGATTATATAATGGGCAATTTCCGTGAGAAATAGGTAGCAACATAAGATGTTTGTTTCTGACACTTGTTAAATAATTATCTGCAATGCATGTTTCTCCGACATGGTCCATGTAGTTTTAGTAAAGAGGTGGTAACACCGGAAAAGATTTTTAACGTTTGCAGTTAAATTATGGGCAGTAATTTTCACACGGTTGAAAGTATCCGTAACTTTCTATTGACAAGTTGCTGAAAATCTTGTCGACGTTGCATGAATTTAATTCTATTTCACTTAATTGGATTATCGTTTTTGTCTGCGACTGAGAGGGTTTTGCATTATTAACTGAGTTGTCTTTCTGTGATGCAAAGGATTTCTAAGTTTGTCTAGGGAAAACCATTGTTGACATTTTGTGGCTTTAGTATCTGTGTAATCAGATATTCTTTTTTGGCTTTCTTTGAGCCGTTGGATCAAATATCTGAGATTCTGTGAGTGTGTGTTATACTATTCATAAGTTTATTTCTAACTGTGCTCTTTGATAATAAACGTTTTCAATATTTAAAATGTTTTGGTGATTTTTATAACCTTACAGTCCTCCTTTATTAAGACAATATGTTGGTGAGTACTTAGAAATAGGATGGAGCGGGTATTTAATATCCGATCCAGAGGTGATATATCCAGAGGTTATAGATTCAGAGGTGATAGATCCAGAGGTGATATATCCAGAGGTGATAGATCCAGAGGTGATAGATCCAGAGGTGATAGATCCAGAGGTGATATATCCAGAGGTGATATATCCAGAGGTGATATATCCAGAGGTGATAGATCCAGAGGTGATATATCCAGAGGTGATATATCCAGAGGTGATATATCCGCTGGGGTCTGACTCCAGTTACAACTTACCAGAAGAGGTAGAGATGTTTGTTTTAACGGCACTTGAACTAATAGAGTAGGCTATTTATATCGTCGTTATAAGCAGGGAATTTTTATCGCTAGAGGCGATAATGCTAATTATTGGACTACCATTAAGTTTGGGTGATGAGCTTCACTTTCGCAGTCTTAATCCCTTTGTAAATATAAAAACCGTGCATTTGAATGGATAAGTGCCTGAGTCCGATAATGCTCTTCAAAAATCAGATAATTAGTACTCACAAATTCATTTGTTAAAGATTTAGGCCCTATGATGACTAGACTTTTCTGTTATGCGCTTTTGTGCAAGATTCATTTGATTAGGAGCGTTATCAATGAGTTCAATTTCATATTAATGATGCTAACAATAATGACAAAATTGATAACAATAATATTTCAAGGCTCCGAATACCTGTTGACCGACCCACTGCTGGCCCGAGGACATCTGATGTCAACAGCTGATGTCAACAGCAGCTGCTGATGTCAACGATTAACAATAATAACAATAACAATATAACGACAATAATAATAATAATAATTATTATTATTATAACTATAATCATAATTATAAATTTAATTATTATAGTAATAATCTAGTCACTAGATGTCAGAGGAAGGCAAACTCAAAGATCAGTAAACATCGATATTCTGTGTGGCTCAAAGCACACTTTCACAAATTATTTCTTTAAGATAATGTCAAAACTAAATTAAATTAACAATTAAAACTTAGTCAAATGGAAAAGCAGAATTAACGACGATTCTGGTATTAGAGAGCGTTATTATGATTGTTTGAATTAAACACCGGTATAAAGCTCACATAATAATATATAAAATCCGCAGGTAACAAATTCCGCTATGATTGGTTCATAGCTAATAAATTATCCAAATATTTAGCACTAACATTTGTCAATGTTAGTAAAAAAGGCACGAAAAAAATAGCCTAAGTTTAAATACTCTTGTCATGTCGATTTAAGTAGCCTCTCATTAGATAGGCCCTACCTTATTGCGAACCTGTAAGAAACGCTTAAAAACTTTTCTTACGTCTGGAGTGAAATTGTGAAAATACTCCAGAATTCATGAAAATATTATCCTTAACTGTAATGCAAACTATCGTCAACCTTGGTTTAAATCTAGTAGGCCTAATTGGATAAAATTAATAAAAGGCGAGTTCTTCTTCTTTTTCAGCTTCTTGTCTGCTAAGTGTTCGCCAGATGTCGCATTTTGTCCCGAGATCGATGTACAGCGGGCAGACTGAGTCGAGTTCCGAGTGCGGTTGCCAGAAAGACCAAGACACTACACGCTGTCAGCATATTCCGATCCCCTTCCCTTTCCTTCCTCTCTGTTTCAACTCATTACGTCACCTACCGTAGCCGTCTTACAAAATAAGCTGGTGCCTCAACTTGGGGATATGGGCGCTGTAGAAATTTCAAGATTACGGTCACTCGATTAGTAAGTCCAACTCAGTTGTACGCGGGCCTGGAAAAATCGAAGCCTTCAAGAAAGCTTCTGGGTTTTTAAGTTTGTCATAGTTTTATTTAGTCTGTTAACGTGCACATAATCACACATTTGACTCAAAAATAACTACCACCGAGAATTAAGCCTACAGAAAGAACTCCCCGTACAGAATCTTACTTACGAGCGAATATGCCACATGAACGTCACAAAACACAAATTTTGATAAATTTTGAACGTTTGACTGGAACAAAAAATAATGACTTCTGCGGTTTATTTTAGTTATAAACCTAGGTTTTGAATCGAATTGTACTGCTCGTGCCATGCGTCGTATTCGCCAAAAGTCGCAAGTATGCTAAATATCTTAATCATTTACTCCAAACATCAAAGCACTCCATTTTGTAACCGAATTCATTATTCATATGAAATCTGGTAATGTATTAATGTGCTTAGTTCTTCTAGCAATCAAACGCCGTTGCTATTTCAAGAGCAACGAAGCACACTTACTTAGTTGCTTACTAACTTTGGTAGTGATCATTGATTTTTAGGTTCAGCTGCCAGAGCGGAAGTGTGGATGGTGCTATGGGGACATCAAAAGTTCATAAGATCCTTCGGTCTTCATTCTGATAGATGGCAATTTTCTATTAAAATTAGGAAAAGAGTTAAAATGGACGAAGAGAAACGAGTGAACGACTGCTGTGCTTCTGCGCACTCGAGAGAAACGGCAGACGTCGTCATCGTAGGAGCGGGTCTGTCGGGTCTTGCGGCCGCTTATAAACTCATCGAAAAAGACCCGCAGCTCAAAGTGATCGTCCTAGAAGCTAAAGGTTTCCATTAAATCACTTAAACTTTGATTTAAATCCTACCTTGATCGTTACTGTAATCTCCATACTTCTAAAGCGTCACATGGAGGCCAAGCGTAGGGCGCCACTAATAGGACGGGTGTAAATGAGCTGACCAGTTCCCACGATTTAGCTTTCTTTGAACGCTGTTGAAATTTGGGGACTGTATCCATAAAACTTCTGGTAATTTAGGGTTTTAGTCGCCCCAAAAATGTCTGCATGGTTTCTGGTCACAAGTGAGGCAGACTAACAGAATTGATCTCTGGATGTGATGAAAAGAATGCTGTTTAAACGACTTGTGTTCATCCCTTCATTAAAACTCGTTTCCTATGCTTAATGATGCAGACATTTTTGAGGCCACTAAAACCTGAAATTGCCAAAAACCATAAATTACCAAAGAGTGCAGTTTTCAGTAATGAGTAGAGCATATATGAGGTTATGGAAAGAAGGTGAACTCTTAGGGTAGACCATTTCCAACCACTGTCAAGTTTGTTTGATACTCACATTCGGATATTAGATATTTTATATATAAAGCCGCATGTGAAATTTATATATTAAAATTTTAAGAATGTCATGTTTCTACGCATATTGCTCAAACAAAATCACCATAACTCAACAGTTATCCACCTAGGCTGCCAGAGAATAATCACATACTCATTTAATAAGGCTGGTAACTGGGTCAAATTTGGGTCGAAACACGGGGAACTGCTGGATAACTCATGATGGAAAGAAGAAAGTGCATAGTTTGTCCGACCATGGTGAACTATTGTGTTAAAATGTTTGAAAATGGCATTTCCCTGCGTTTCGACCAAAATCTGACCCAGCTACCAACCTTATTAAATCAGTTGTCATTATTTTCTGGTAGCATCGGTTAAAAACTATTGCATTATGTTGAGTTTGTTTGAGCAATGTGTGTAGATATGTGAAATTCTTAAAACTTTAATATATATATATATATATATATATATATATATATATATATATATATATATTATATTTATATATGAACTTGGCATGCGGCTTTCCATACCAAATATCCCAATGTGAATATTGAACCAACTTGTCAGAGGTGCCATTCCATGGGGTTCTTTAGTCAGAATTTGGCACTGTACTGTGGTGCATTTAACAGCTCTTCAAATAATGCTAGTCAGCATCTAGTAACACTCAACCCATCTTAGAAACTCTATTGACTCTTCAATACTGAGCAACTCTGATGAGTTTCTGCTGCAGTGGCGCTATATAAAATTACAATTTTATGTACTTAGTGTGACCCCCTCCCCTCTTCTCCTCTGCACTGAAGGAGGGTTTAAAATTTGACTCTTTTTTTCCATATGTAGGATATGGATGGCTCTTAGCATGTCCCATCCATCTCCTGCTTCATCTTGTCAGAGACGTCAATCCCTCTGAGTGATGGAGGCAAACAACCCTGTCCCAAGTGTCAAGAAGGCAAGAAATTCGCCTAAGACTAAATAAATATCCCTACCTGAAATTGGAGTAATTTCCTCCAGAGGTGGCGATCTCGATTGAGAAGTGGGTGGACACCCAATGAGATGGGTAGGAAATGTGGGGGGACAAATATATAACTTGTCCCCTATCTGTAAAACGTAAGGGGGACTTGTTCCTCTCGACCTCCCGGGATCACCGTCCCTGATTTCCTTCGGTTCCCCCCTATTTTTACGCCTTTGTCTCTTGTCCTCGTCCATTAAAACTTGGCCGCCCTTGAATCATCTGTCACCCTTTACCTTATCCCGTGTCTTGCTTAGACCCGACTGAAGCGCTTTTGGGTGTATGTGCCCCGATGCGCTGGGTACTCGCGAATTGTTTATGCCGGTTGAATGTCTCTTTCAGATCGAGTGGGGGGTCGTACGATTGGGCAGACGTTGGTGGCCGCCTCTGGTTTCGACACATGGGACTTAGGTGGCCAGTGGATTGGCAGGTAAGCCACCGACAGTAAGCTTATTGACATATGAGCTAGAGTCAGGTGGTTGGCAGGTAATCCACCTTGAATTGAGTCAGGTGTTTTGCAGCCAAGCCACCTAGAGTATGAATATGATTGACAGATCAGCTTATAGTCAGGTGATTGACAGGTTAGCTATCTAAAACCATGTGATTGACATGTAACGACCTAGAGTCAAGCGATTGGCAGATTAACTACCACAGGTGATTGACGGTTAGGCAATTGGTGAGTTAGACACCTAGAGTCCAATTATTTTGAGTAAGCCAATACAAGCTCACACGCACTCACGCACACTGACACACACACATGTGTGTGTATATATATAATATGTATTCAAGCTATACATGCTTGCATATATCAACATATATTATCTATAATGTTAGTTAATATGTATGTTGGTAAATATTAAATATTATTATTATTTATAAATATATATATATATATACCTCAATTTTATTAATGATATATATTTATATATAATATTTCAATAATTGCCCTGATTTTTGTGGTTAGTTGCCAGCCAGATATCATGAGACTGGTGGAGGAACTGGAGCTGGAGACCTATTCCCAGTTTACAGCCGGACGTAAGGTGATGGAGTTCAGCGACGGTCGCATCCGACATTACGATTCTGAGATTCCGTCTCTGTCTCTGTTGGGTCTCATCGATCTGCATCTCTTCATGCGAAAGGTTCGCATCAGGTCTACATTTTTTTTGTGCCCGAGATCAATGTTCCCTCTAATTTTTTGGAGATAGCATGCGTAAGAAATTTCGTGTGGGCAGCATTTTAGAAATGGTTTACACTTCTGAGCTGAATGAGATTGTAGTAAATTGTGATCATATCTACAATTCTATGGTGATAAGTTCTAATAACCTAAGAAAAGTCTCTTATCTGAAGATAAAAAAATTGGACGTATCAGCCAGAGAACCATTGTTTCTTGAGCAAGGTAGGCCGCAGCTGAATAGGAGGCTTGAATTACGTAGTGTCACAAAAAAAACTGACTCAATGGTTTCTGAATTCTTGTATGCACAGGATCTGCGGCCCGTGTGTGTGCTTAGAGAGAATATTGCCCAAGATAGAAAATTATTTTTTATGCCCCGAAGTAAGCGGGATCCCTCAGGGACTCAGGTATTATAACAATTATAAAACTAACTGTTGCTAACTGTTGGTTGATTATTTTTATTATTGTTATTGTTTTTATAAGTATTTTTTTTCTTTGTTACCGACGTAAATACTGATCCCTTGGGTTGATAAAACTATTCTCCGGAGAGAGACAGATGGTTTTCTGGATAACCTATAATTATTATTATTATTTTGTTATTATTATTATTATTATAATAAGGATATTGTTATAGTTATTATCGACTGTTTTCAATATTTTTATTAAACGTTAGCGTTATTCAGTCTCCAGTCTCCTGATTATTATTATTCCGATTTATTATTATTGTTATTATTCTTTATTGTTTTTATTATTATTATTATTATTGTTATTATTATTATTATTATATTTATTATTATTATTATAAGCCAGTCAGCATTGTTGAGTTAGTTGTTTTGTGTGAGCAGGTGGTGAAGATGGAGAGGTCTATAAACACTTCGGATCCTGGACAAAGTGAACATGCGGCAGAATGGGATGCAATGACTGTGGAAGAATACAAACAACATCACCTGTGGACGACAGGTAGAACTTCTGGCACCATTATTGAGTGATTGATGTATTCATTGATTGATTGATCGATTAATTGATGTTTCATTCACTGATTGTTGGATGGATTGATAGATCGATTGATTTGTAGATTGATTGATGATTCATCCATTGACTGTTTGATGGATTGATTGATTTATGGATCAAATGATTGATGTTTGATCCATTGATTGTTTGATGGATTGATTGAGGGATTGATTGAGGGATTGATTGATTTATAGATCCATCAATTGATCTATTGATTGATCAATTGATTGATCCATTGATTGCTTTATAGAGGCTAAGGAGGCGTTGGATGCTGCCCTTCGTTGTATGTTTGGTGCTGAAGCGATTCACATGTCAGTGCTCTACTTCTTGGCGTATGCTGCATGTGCCGGTGGCTTCGAGCGACTGATCTCGTCCAGGGAGAATTTCGGGGGTCAGGAGTTCAAGGTCAAGGTACGTGTCTGTGATCTTGGCCGAGGCGTTTAGTCGGGAATGAGGTAGACAATTGTTTTAAGGGCTTGCATTGTAATGTGCACAGAGGGTTTGGGTTTGATCCTGCTCCTCCTCTGAGATGATTACTGGAATGAGACCTTGAGCAAGTCCTTTACTCGCAAATGCTCAGAGCCATAAAGAAATAAAGAAATAAAAAATTAACTAAGTTGAGTGGTTGAATAAATGAGTCCGTGAAAGAGTAAATAAATGAATGAATGAATAAATAGAGAAGTTATGGAGAAAATAAATAATTCGATTAATTAATAAATTGGTTAATGAGCAAATTAGTTCTATGAAGAAATCGATCAGTAAATGATGATTATGATAATTGTTTATTGACTCACACAGTTAGATTGCATGATGCAGTAGTTACAGATGATAACAAGTTTAACAGTAGTCGAATCTAACTGTATGGCAGCATGGAAGGCTCCATCTGTTTAACTGCTCATGTCATGTAAAGTTATACACAGATGTTAAGCAAGAAGACCCATTTTTTTCACACTGAAGGTTTTCCACAGAACATTTGTCTTCACGTCACGGAACACACAGTTTGGGAAATGCTGGCCCATAGAATCTATAATCAATCATAAATACTTGATTTGGCGCTCCTTCAAGATATCTACTAAGAGGTGCTCGCAATTATAATGCTCTACACATGAT
Organism: Bimastos eiseni; assembly: GCA_959347315.1. Classification (NCBI taxonomy): domain Eukaryota; kingdom Metazoa; phylum Annelida; class Clitellata; order Crassiclitellata; family Lumbricidae; genus Bimastos; species Bimastos eiseni. The sequence continues at coordinate 33,688,846 of OY365814.1, read as the reverse complement.
GAGTGTTTTACATTACATTGTATAACATCGCATTGCATTGTCTGTGTCTGAAGGGAGGAGCATGGCAGGTGTGTGACCGGTTAGCAGAGAGGTTGCCCAAAGGTGTCCTACGTCTGTCCACCCCAGTTCAGTCGATAAACCAGGTAAAGATGTTAATCATTCATTCCATGATTCAATTCAATCATTGCTTTACCGGTCAGTCATTCGGTAATTCGTCCATCATGAATCCATTCAATTGTCTGTCCATCCGCTGTCCATCCTTTGTTTCTTGATAAAGACCATCCATCCATCCATCCATCCATCCATCCATCCATCCATCCATCCATCCATCCATCCATCCATCCATCCATCCATCCATCCATCCATCCATCCACCCGTTTAGAAATTGTTCAGAAGAATGAATATAATTATGTTCTTCACTTGGAAATGGATCAGATGTATTTTGCCTTAGCTTTCATTTTTGTCCCTTTAATTACCACCTCACCCATCCACCTACCTATCCATTTGTCTGTGCACATATCCATTCGTTCATCCACCCATTCGTCCATCCACCCAATCACCCATCCATCCGCAAACCAGTGCATGCGCTTACTTTTTTTATGCCGTGACTTTCATCCAGTTACGCAGATTCGATTAATCTGATATTGTGAAATTACATTTCGTTCAGACTCAGGATTCTGTTGCCGTAGTAACGACTTCAGGCAAGACATTCAACTGTCGACGAGCCATCTTGGCAATTCCTCCGCACTTGGCAGGCAAGTCTGTTGCTATTGCAACCATTTCCAAGTTTCTAAGCGGTCAAATGTTGGTGCCTTTCAGCTGTCATGATCATGTTCTTTCTTCTGATCAATTTCTAATCAGCAATCAAAATATCATATTTTATTTTCTGAACCATTTCTTTGTGAACGCATTCATGTTCATTTTCCTGATCCATTTATAAGTGATGAACCTATTCATATTCATTTTTCTGATCTAATTATTAGCAGCAAACATATTCATTCTTCTCATTAAACCAGTCAAAGTAAGATATTCTATTTCTCTTTTTCCAGGACAGATCAGTTTCCAGCCATTGCTTCCATTAGAAAAGCGTCATGTCTTCCAGCGAATGCCTGTTGGATACCTGACGAAAATCATTGTCACTTACCAGACGGTCAGCAGTTCAGTTTCAAATCTAAGCTTTGGTACAGAGCTTTGCCTATGTTGGCCCATCAGCTTGGAACTGTCTCCCACAGTCCCTGTGATGGAGTTACTGACCCTCTCACCTTGTCAGTTTCGGAGACGCCTTAAGACCTTTCTCTTCCCACTCACAGACGCCCATTAAGAGCACTGCTGATTTGAGCGGCACTATATAAATGCTTGGTTACATAACATTACATTACATCAAAGACCCAAGACAGACATTCGTATTACAGTTACAAGACATCTACATTCAAGCTACATATGGATTACATTTTGTTTATATTACTTTTCTGGTTACTGTATATTTACACGACGATCGCATTACATTAGTGGGTTTAAGTTGCTCATCCATTTACAGTGTAAAACGATATTATTATTATTTTCATTATCGTTATCGAAATTAATAATGATCTTAAAAGAATAATTATATTGCAATTATCATATTTGTCATAATGTTTACAGATTGTGTTTACATTGCTTTTCCATTTACAGAATGTTTATGTTATGATTACATCATGTTTACTTTTACATTGCTGTTCCATTTATGCTGCATTTATGAATGTTTGCATGACATGATGTTTCGGTTCCTGCTTGTAGACATTCTGGAGGACGGCCGGTCTATCTGGGGAGGTGACGACCTCTGGTGGTTCGTCGGTCATTGCTTCCTGTGAGTTTGGACCTCTGTGCATCGTTTTCGACGCTACTTCCTGCTCAGGAAATCCAGCGATCGTTACCTTCATCGGAGGTAGTCAACAGATCCAGTACGGAAGTCTCACGGTAATACTCAACATATGTTCTAGAATTAAATCTTCTAATCTTGTGCCATCTTCAGTAATATCCTTAGTATTATTTTTAGGTGTATTCAGTTATTTCCCAGTTGCCTCTCACCTCAGATCTAAATTTGATCTACGACCTATGGTTCAGTTATTCTATCGTTCTATTTTAAGTATTCTGTCCGTTGCTGTATTCATTTCTGTTTACAGACAACGGTTATACAAACGGTTGATACTTATTGCAATTGATTGATAGTTTACTACTAATTGTTTTCATCAGGTGTTTTTAATTAGTTATTTATTTTATTTAGGTGTATTTAAATTTTTTGTTGTATTTTCGTGTTTTCATAATTATTCACGTGTCACCTTTTTGGTTACAATTACCGATATTTTACTTTGCTGAAGCATCGCCTTCGTAAGTATTACAATTTATGCTACTTGTTGATCGCATTTCACGAGCATTTTGCTGGAACCGTTTTCAGTTTCGTGATCGACAGCGTGCCGTGCTTCACAGCCTGGCCAAGTACTTAGGACCCCAAGCTCTATCTCCTCTCGACTACTTCGAGAAGAACTGGAACGAGGAACCGTACAACGGAGGTTGTCCCGTCAGTGTTGGAACTCCTGGAATGATGCTACACCTGGCTTCTGCACTCCGTCAGCCCTTCCAGTGGTAAACCCTTCCCCCAGATGATGCAGTTTTACACTGGGGGCCCGTAAAGTAATGGATGGGGTACATAGCTGAGGAACTGAGTTTGATACCCTTATCCTCTGTAGGGTTGACTAGTCCTTTTTTCGCTGGATGGAGGCGTTAGTTAAATTGGATGTATAAAGCAATGGCGCCTTGCATGGCTGCCGACATATATTTGCTGTAATAACTTGTCATGATTCGCTCATACTGTACTTGTAAAAATGCTGAGTTTTTATCAGTTTGAAATTATGTGAATATTATTATAGTAATGTGTGAATGTTGTTCGTAATTACTATCCATCTGTAATTTGATAATGACCTCCTTAAAAATGTTTGGAAGTGTACAACTGCACTTTGGTGTCAACAAGAATTTGAATTTGGACTAAAGACTTGGTGAAAACAGTCTTAATATTAGTTACAGTTCAATAGGAAGAAAATTTATTGGGCTTGAAATATTGGTTTGTGAAATTTTAAATTAAATTTTAAATCTTAGGTAGTTCTTTCAATTTGATTAAATTATCAATAATTTATTTTTTATGTCGCCCTGTGTTTGGTTGGACTGATTGGTTGGTTGAATTGATTGATAATTGACCTAACTGGATATAGATGCTGACTAAATTGCTGATTAATTGATTGATTGACTAATGAATTAGATGGCTGAGTCATGGATGGATTGGCTGATTGATTGGTTGGGTGATTGATTGATTAATTGAATGATCGACTGATTGACTGAATAACTTAATGACTGACTGAATTATTATTGTTTGATGGATTGATTAAATGATGGATTGAATTCCTGATTGTTACATATGTGAGATTGATTTATGCATTGATTGAATGATTGAATATTTTTCTCATGTAGTGTTCACTTCGCTGGGACAGAGAGCGCCACCTGTTGGCCAGGATTTCTAAATGGAGCCGTCCAATCAGGATACAGGGCAGCCACTGAGGTCAGAGGGCAACTCGAGAAAAGCATTGATTTTCGTATTTTCATTCTTTAAAAACATAAGCAACTGGTAGATGTTATTAATTTTATACCTGTTATTAACAGATTTTTTTTACAGGATTCGTTTTGTTTAAGTGTATTATAAATGAAAGATTATTAATAATGATATACCTAATATCACCTATCATTCATCAGTTGTTGAAAATGATGGGGCAAATACAAGGCACACTCTGGGAGAGGTTTTAATACAGTTACTGCTGATACTACTTTTCATTCATTCATTCCTAACATTCAATCATTTTCAATGGGTTTCATTTTAGGTCCTCTATAACCTTCGACCTCAAGCGGTTGGGGCTAGCGACCTTGAAGGCACCGCTTACGACAAGAGAAAGCCTCCCAAGGCAGCCGCTTATCGCAGCAGACGTTCTACGTGGCTGCGTGTGACCGTTGGACTCGGCATTCTCGGAGCAGCTGCTTCCGTTCTATGGAAATCCCGGGCCTTACTGCATCGATAAAGAAGGGTTGAGCATTTGGATTACATTTTCTGTAACATTCCCATGTGCTGATGTCAAGTTATGCAATGTCATGTGATTTGATGACGTTATGTTACTTAGGCGTGTGATCATGTGTTCTCAGATTGTGTGTTGGATACAGATGTTAGGCGATGTATGAATGTCGTGTTATATGTGATGTCGTGTCATGTGATGTGCGTAATGTAAAATAATGAAGACATTTATATAGCGCCTCTTCAAGGTATGTACTCGGAGGTGCTCTCTGCACTAGCCTTAATGATGTTAAGTGTCACAGTGAACATATAAAAATGCATCTATTAGCAGAACTATGCACAGTAAGCTGAAAAGAGTCACCGGTAGTGGGCCCACGCACAGGAGTGGAACCAACCAATGGATTCCCATTGACAGCCGACGAATGGTGATGTGATGCGTCTTGTCTTCTCATGTCGTGTCTTTTTGTGTGTTTTCATGTCGTGTCTTTTTGTGTGTTTTCATGTCGTGTCTTTTTGTGTGTTTTCATGTCGTGTCTTTTTGTGTGTTTTCATGTTCTGAGTAAAGACAACAAGCTATGTGTCTTTGTCATGTGCATAACGAGTGTTGGTCGTCTTCTGACAGCTGTTAATTAGAGGGGTCAACCACTGATGTCATGTTACATGATGTCGGTCTGTGTGATTTCTGTAATGTTGCTCTATGTTGTTATTCCAACGTAACTCAGTTGCATGTGTAACCTAGTTGTAATCGTCAACTCGAAATTTCTACAACATGCACAAAAGTGAAGTTGTGGGAACCAGATTATTCACAAGCACTTAATAAATATAACCTATAGGCAGCGGTAATGGAGGTGTGGTGCCTATTATATAGTATTAGTATTGTATCGTATCTTTAGATTTATATAGCGCCTCTCACAGAATAACTATTGAGAGGCGTTCTCAGCACAGAAACCTGAAGGAAAAAGAAAGCGCGAGAAGCTGATGAAGAGAATCCAGTCATTCGTTGAGCCCTTATTGATGAAGGGAAGTCATTCCAGGTGGACGGACCCACAGCAGCAAACATCTGTGTTGGGCCAAGGCAGTCTTTGCCCTAGGAACAAAAAGATCAAGACGATCAACAGAGCACAAGGAACGAGATAAAGCTGTAGATAATGGAAATATTTTTGGAAATATATATATTTAGTAGGCCTATTATCTGTAATTGCTCATTGAAAGCATTCATTTGGCAGAGAGTGCAAGTGCCTTAGTATTATTATTATCATTTTTTCCCGAGGTACATATGATCCCACGGGATTCAAAAAATTAGGGACATTGGTCTGGAATGGCTGGACTTCACAGATGGTTTTATTCGTGGAGAAAGTACAACAAAAGCGACTGCATTAATGCACTGGACAGTCGCTATTAATTGTATTATTATTATTATTAATATTATTATTATTGTTATCATAATATAGTATTGTTATTACTGAAACGTGCTATTCTCTAGTTACATCAGTTGTTTTGTGACGCTTTGTCAGCTAAAACTTAAACGGGAAAACAAATTATATGCATACACTGAACAAAATTCCAATGGTATTTTTTGAATGTCGTTTTTGATACACACACTTCACAGATTCGTCACCTCTGCGCTAACCCTACAATCATGAAAATAAACCAGACCCCCGTTGTGTACGTTGATAACAGATGGAACCGCGTTTTGATTTATTACAGTGAAGTTCACACTTAAATTTATACAAGCTCTGACGATATAATCGGGTTCGAAAGTCATTTAAACCGGTTTCAAAGAAGTGCACAGTCAATGTGAGCCTAATTCTCGCCGCTGTGGCTTAAATTGAGACGAAACGAAGCTATTGAGCTCAACATAATAATATACCGAGTAAAATGATACTGATAATTAATTACTCAATCGATTAATTAGGATTATCAAGGAATCAATCACTTAATTATTCACAGTATGTTTTAAATATACAGATAAAAGTATCGACGACCTAATGGCAAACGGTGGCAATACAGTGTACGCGCATGTTACGTCATTTTGACGTAATTAGTAAACAAAAAATACGTGACGTCGGTGACGTCTTAACCAAGGCAACAAATGACGCTACGTCTAGCCACGGTCGATTCCTTTGACCCTGCCTGTTTGCCCCGTGAGCAACTGATGACGCCTAAACGAATCTGATATGGGGTACACAGCTAAGGGACCCTCATATGGCTTTGCTGACAGAGGGCGTTGTAGAGTAGGCCTACTCCAGAATTGAAGTTCTGGTTAGTGCCAGGATTGAAGTCGTTCTGGATTTGGTTGGCATAGTTCTATCCACGATTGAAGTTCTGATTTGGCACACCTACTCATGGTTCTTGTAATCATGGGTTAGTTTTATGTTTCAACATCGAGTCGAAGTCACGCGAAATATTCCATTGACTGCTCAACCCAAATCGAAACACTGAGCTGGTTAGGTATAGTTCAACCCCAACTCCCACTTCATAAAACCCTTTTTCTCAGCAGCTCCACCAAGGGTTAAGCGTTGGCTTGATATGGTCTTTGGGGGTGTAGAATTATACAGCACACAAACTCAGGTGGCATAAACTCAGGCTTCCATCAGACCACCAGCGTTGCATGAAACCATTCGAGAAGATTCAGCGTTTTTTAGGAAGTTCAGAACACGGTAGTCACAAATTGTCAAAGTCCTATCACAAGAATCACCCAGTTGCTCCAGGATCTGGGACTGTCGACAATACTGCTCGGTTCCTCCCAACAATTTTCCGCAGCGTCTGTCTTCGCCAGGGTCTCTAAGAACCAGATGTTCGTCACGAGCGTGGATTGTAAGTATCCTAACTAGCATTGGCGGACCCAGGTAGCGAGCGGTTGAGGCCGCCGGTAGCTCGCGGTTACCACGATAGTTGGCTGCGCTGGTGAAATTTACCCGTGTCGAGACCGTTGGACGTGTTGTCTTTTAATTAAGTCGGATGCGGTGTTGAAATTGTCGTCAGACTTGAGTGTGGGATTTTCCGGCGTCGGCAGCGCTATCCGTGTTGCATGGAGCGCTGTAACCGTACTACAAGAAGAAGCAGTTACGATAGTCACAGTGAATTGAGAAACTCAACGACTATGAAAATATTAGGCAATTAAAGTTATTCGTGAAGGACTGCCTTGGTGATTTTGAGGTACACTGATTAGTTAGATATAAATTTATATATATTTGTTATATATTCATCTTTTTTTAATATATATATGTTGATACAGACTTATATGTATAGGCAATATATATATGTATATATAACCCTACGTATATAATATATATATATATATAGATTATATATATATTACATTACTGTAGGGTTACCGTATATTATCGACTTTACATAAAGATAAAGGGCACTGTTTTGCCAACTCTGTTGATCTGCCTGACCTCCTTTGACTACCCTTTGGCGACATCGCTGACGTAGCGCTATTGAACGTTCTAGTGTTCTACTTGGCTCTTGAATGGTGATTGGGGTTTACGATTACAATCACACTACGTCTTCCGCTGAGAACCGATTTCATAAACCAGTCAGAACATTCTCGTTTAGTATACTAACAGGTACGCTAGTGTGACTATAACAGGGTTACAGACATAATTATGTCTGATATCGGGCACATTTAGTAATCAATACCGATTGCTATGCAGTTTTGTCCAATTGCTGGAAGTAGCTACGTTATCGCTGCGTCACATACACTGTAATGTAATGTGATCAAGCTGCTTGTATTGTATACAGACGAGGCAACAGATCGAACCCTGAGAGGCACCAAGATGATATCATTGGGGATCGTCTCTCTAACGTCCAAGAAGAAGGTCGACCACTCCAGACTACAGCGCTCACTTCATTACCATACGAAATTATATCTGATGGCGTTTTATATCGCTTCTTCAGTGATTTCGGTTACCATACATCAGTTTTATGTACTAGGCATCAAGGCCGCCAAAACAGCAGTGCTTCTAACACAGCAAAGCGAACTACAGAGAAATTCCAGCAATAAATCAATGCTACCGATAAGGCGACACGACCGACAGTTATTGCGAATGACCGTCCGCTGCGCATGAATAGCATTGATATGAACCAGACTATACTTACTGCGGCGAAACTCTAGCTTGGGATTGATACGGGCGGTCGTTGGCTTACCCCTCCGTTTTCTTGATCGGGAGAGGCGCAGTAGTATTGCGATGAGTTCGACCTCGATTTGTTTTGGAAGCGTCTCTGTGAAATACATTCATGCGAAAAATATGTTTTTGGGTGGCAGAGACATAGTTCTACGCTCTTGAAGTCTATCTGTGAGTGGCGCCATATAACGTGCAATCGCCAGCTGCATTATCCTGCGTTTACTTCTGCAGCAATTACTCGCGCAGTTGAAAGATAACGTACAACGAGTTTTCATTGCGTCAATTTAAAGGCCTAGGCCTACGTGGCGATACCATAAGCTGCACAACGCATGTTGAAATAATAAATATTGGCATTATATTGCATCCTAAAGTTCCGCAAAACCTGAATAATAATATGCATTATTGATTAATAAATAGCAAGGCATTAGATGAATGCATAATGCATTTAGGCTTACGGATTATGAATATTATCAGCTGGCTGACTTGATCGTAAAATTTACATAGTGTACCATGAAAGCAAGAGTTTCTTAATTGTAATTTATAAAATATGTTAAAATACAGTGCACATCAATTTTTTAAAACCCCTAAATATATTCCTAAATTTTTAAGCCCATGCGCTTAGTGAGGCTCTAAAGCCTTTCTTTTAGCTCATAGGTATATCCAGCATTGTACGACATCAGATTACTTACTGCAATATTCAACAGTTCGTTGGCAATAACTATACAAGTGCTATAATATTCTGATGCTAGGCAAATGATTATTTCGTTGTAGGACTCCTATTGATTACATCCAATATTACGTCACTGTAGTTTGAATATAGGCCTACATTTATAAAGCGCCCCTTCAAGAAAACTTATTGAGGTGCTACCGACAAGAAAATGTCATATTAAGATCGAATAATTATAATGGTGTGCCACTGATTTTTATGCGAATCATAATTATCATTGTTTTAAGCAGATGGTGTAAAACAGCTACATTTTGGACGACAATAAGACAGTTTCAACATAATATAGTAAGCCTGCATTCTGTTTTGCTCCGAGCTGTTGCTATTTATTTATTTATTCATTCGTTTTAACATTTACTCCATTATTGTTGTTGCTGATATTATGCTATACTTTACTTTTGTTACTATACTTTACTTTGTTACTATACCCTGTTTCTCCTGGCTTCGATTCTGGACTTGTAGAGGAACTCAAAAGACCCGACGATCATCGCCAATCCGAGTCCTCCGATCAGGATGTAGAAAATTCCAGCGACGTTGCTGAGCGATAGAGAGGTCTGCGACGAACTGCCACTCTGCAGGACAAAGATTATCTTATATTTTATAATATTAATTAGTTTTATTATTTCTTTCCTCAAAGTGCATAATGATCCCTCGGGATTAAAAAAAGAGGGAACGTTGTTCTGAAAGGATTAGTCGTATAATTTAATAGAACTCAGACCTTATTCCGAAGGCAACCAAATCTAATCTCATGAGAAAACTAGCTGCAGTGTGTCGGTTTGTCTAATAAACGAAGATTTTAACATTTAGACTTATAGTCCTCGCAGTTGGTTTCGTCACCATGATAATAACCGTTATTATAATATTATTATTAATATTATTATTATTATTTTTATTAATATTATTATCATTACTATTATTCCTCTATCACCGTGATTATTAGTACTGTTATTACTACTACAACAACTACTACTACAACCATTCTTATTATTTTTATTATTTCTATCATTATTATTGTAACTGCTATTATTATTATTATCATTATCATTATTATAAAAAAATAATAATATTATTGTTATTATTATTGTCATTGATATTTTTATTGTTATTGTTGTTATTGTTATTATTGTTTTTATTGTTATTATTATAAGTAGTAATATTATTACTGTCATTGTTATTGCTGTTATTGTTATTGTTATTATCATTATTTTTATTATTATAATTGTTATTATTATTATTATTATTATTATTACTATTAACATAATATAATGACAATACTACAAAAGCATGCAGACTTCAACAATGGTTATTGTTTACCTTTGCTTCGGTTTCAATGACGCACTCTCCCTTGTCGTACCACCATCTCTTCTGCAGCTTCTGTAACTCTTCTCTTTCAAGGAGTTGGAGTACAGCCACGTTGATCCTCTCCCTGACTCAAAACATTCACCCCACATGGACAGTTTCAATACCGTTCTCCGACGTATACCGTAATAACAAGCATGCATTTTAAATACCGAGCACATTGTCTAATTCAGTCAATATTAATTCATTACGAGAATTTATGTATGGTGCCTCTTCAAGGTGACTAAGACCTGTTCAAGGTCGCAACGCAGTCTCAGAGGGAAGATGAAGAGGAGTAGGAGTAGGAAATTCGAACCCGTACTCTTCGCCTGACACAACTAACCGGCTATCGTGTCCCTAACTGTAGATGATTCAATTACACCGAATCGAATTTTGACCCTCGAAGACGATTTGACTTGGAGCGACCATCGAGGAATGATTTGCGTTATAGAAGCCAGAGGATTATAATAATTAGGTGACTGATCATTTAGCCCTATCCATCGGCTTCCGACCTGTCTTCTCCTTTGGCTCCCTTTTGAATACGCGGCTCTTAAACGATGGCCTTGTCTGCTCCTCTGGTAAATGTCCTGGTGCTTAGAATTACTGCCATTAGTGAATAGATCAAAACATAAAACAAAACCTTCTTTGGTCATTTATTTTGCACATGTGTCTTGTATATGTCTATTGTTGCAGGCTACCGTCTCTGCTCATTCGCCTGTTTCAATTCATTCTCAATAATAGATCTATATTCTTGAAATTGCCGATCTCTTTCAAACATCACTTCGCAAACACATCTTTAATATGCGGCTCAGAAGCACCAATATTCTGCACATTGAAGTCATTTACAGCTTTTGAAGTGCAATCGCCTTTGCCTTTTGCATTGGACCGCGGCTGCATAGAAGTCACTAATAATTTAAATTGACAAAATTACGACCGAAGCCACAATCATACGAGAGGAGATCCGAACCGATATACGTGGCTGTTCCATCTCCCTCTGAATCTACGGCGCAATAGAAGTTACTTATGACAATTGAGAGCTACGACTTGAGTCGCAATCAGATGAAGGAAACATCCTTCGTGCAAGTCTGACCTCAGATCCGATCCAATATACGTAGCTATTCCGTATCCCTTCGAGTCCAAGTTATCTCCAACTTTCATTGTGTTGCAAGGTTTCCTCTGGTTGTGGTAATCGTTCATTGTAGACTCCAAGAGGAATGCGTACTTTCCCTTCGAAGTCCGAACCCTTCGAACTCCGTCGTCTGTCGTTCGGGCGAACACAGTCGCGTCGTTGTTCATGAAAGACCACATCTTCTCATAGACCTGGATCTTTGAAGTCTGTCAAACAGAAAACAATGCATTTTACAAAAAACAGAAAAACAACGCATTTTATAAAAAACAGAAAAACAATGCATTTTATAACAAACAATGCATTTTATAACAAACAGAAAACAATGCATTTTATAACAAACAGACAAGAATGAATGTCATGCAAGACAGATAATAATGCATTTCTTACTGCCAAACAGAATCGTAACTTCTCAGTGGTTGGTCCTCGCTGTGGAACAGACTTCTGTTAGTTTACTCTTGTCCCCCAGAGTCCACTCTGACTCTTCTCACACTCGCCTTAAAACTCCGTTTCAGTCGTTCTGGAGCTGGGAGCACTCCTGAGTAGTAACCTTGAAGGGGAGTGGTGAATGTACGAATGAATGAATACAGAGATATCTCGCCAGTAGTAGTAATAAAATTAAAGAACTAAAAAATGAATCCGCTATAATTTAGTACCCACGGCCTCCTTTCAGCCAGTGGGCCAGTTCCTCTTCTCTTGGTGTAGTTTAGCATAATTTAGTATTGATTACATTAACATATATAGGCTGAACATTCGTGTCATCCGTTGGTTGGTTCCACGCATGTGCGTGGGCCAACCACTGGCAAATCATTCAGCCTACTGTGCACTGTTTTCCTGACTACTGCAACGCATTCTTTAGGAATGACATTTAACCTCATATAGGCCAGCGCAGAGGCTTATATGTTGACAAAATTACCCTAACCCTAACTCTAATCTACTCTGAGTAGATTTCTTGAAGAAGAGCTATATGAAGTTCATTGTCTGATTGAAATGAATTGTCTCTGTTTAGCGACAAGACAACTCGACCGCAATTAGAATGACTGCGCATGCGTCGGAATTCCGTTTAAGTACTAACTCGAAAGAACTCCTTTGTGGATCCCGCGTCCAATGTTCCATATAAGATTTCCGTTTGCTTGGCAAGGTCATCTGCACTTTCGATGGGGGTCATCATGCGTTCTATGGTGAGGAAGGCGGCGAGGTTGGCCGTGTAAGAAGAGATGATGATGAGGGTGAAGAACCACCAGGCACTGCCGACGATACGACCAGCCAAGGATCTAGACCGTCAAGGAAAACGAAGAGACTCGCTTAACCTGACGATGATGACGATCAAGATGAAAATGATAAAGGGGATAATGATGAAAATTATAATGCTGATGATGCTGATTATGATGAAAATGATGGTGATCATGATCACAAAGATGCTGAAAATAATAAAGGTGATGTCAATGATCATATAAATGCTCGATTACATTACATTGCATTACACTACATTGCATTACATTACATTGCACTGCATTACATTACATTGCATTACATTACAGTAGGCACAACGTAAAAAGGATGAGGGCGATGATAATGAAAATGATAAAGAAAACGAAAAGGGTGACGATAGTGATAACGAAGAAAATCCCAAGGGTGACGATGATAACGATGATGAAGATGATGGAGACGATATTGAAGCTGATAACGATGCATTGAGCATCAGTAACCCCCGTATACCAGCCCTACTCACCTGGGACAGACCTCGCACCCTCTTCGCATGAACGCTCCGAGGGAGAACCACAGACTGTTGAGTATGGTGAAGTCGTTGACGAAGGCGGGTCCTTGGCTGCTATCCTCAATCTGCCATTCGTTGGGACTGAACCTCGACACGACGAACAAGACGATGCTGACAGCAAGATAGGACACAACGATGCACATCCAGATCTCATAGGAAAGAGGGTCCATGAAGGAAAAGACGCCTGGCTTCTGCTTCTCCGGTTTCTTAATCATGATGCTTATTCCGAGGTTCATGAACGGCTTCGAGAAATCGATGACCCTTTCACGCATCGATGAAATCGTCAACGGAGCGATTGCTATGTCGGCTTCCTGAAACGGTGACGCACGGGTTAGGCGACGCTACCAAAGTATGAAACATCATCACGTCGCGCTAAATTTTTACTATTGGTATTGTTGTTACGTGGTTTTTACACGTAGCGTTGTTTGCCAGTACAATGCAAGGAATTATGTTATTTCGAATTACGAAATATTGTAACGTATTGGACTATAATTCTTATTGCATTTCCTTCTAATTCATTGACCTGCATTGTTTCATATTGAAACGTATTTTGTATTGAATTCAAATGCATTGTATTTCATTTCATTCTATTTTATTAAACTTTATTGCATTAAATTGAATTGAATTATTTTGTATTGCATTATATATTGAACTGCATTGTATTTTATTTCCTTCTATTGAATTGAGCCTCATTGTTTCTATTGTATTCTGCAATGTATTGCATCGTATTGTATTGTGACTGACCTTCCTTGACAGTTCTCCGACCATTCCATTCCAGTTTCCATCGGCCATCTTCTCTCCGTACTTCCCATCCTTTACCAGTCGTATCTGATAGTCGAATCCCACTTCCTTTGCGATCTTCTTGGCCAGATCAGCGCAGTAACCTTCGTAGACATCGTTCCCGGTCAGCCTAATGTGCTTCTCCTCCGCCTTCAGCTTCCGCATCATGATGTAGGGATCGGTCTAAAGGAAGTCAGCAATCGTGGGTGAAGGAATGAGGATGGGAGGTTTAAAGGGCAGAATAGATGGATGGTTGAGGGCGAAAGAAGAGATGGAGGTGGAGAGCGGTGGACTGGAGGAATGCTGGATGCAGCGATGGCGGGAGTGAGGATGGAATGAATGGAATGAATGGAATGAATGGAATGAATGGAATGAATGGAATGAATGGAATGAATGGAATGAATGGAATGGATGACCATATCATAGTACAATAGGTAGGTCAAGCACGGGTAGACTAATAAACAGATGAATGAATGAACGCTTGAATGAATGGTTGAATGAATTGATGAATGGATAGATGAATGAACGAATGAATGGAGGGAAGGATGGAATGGATTGGGCAAGAGTAAGGGTGATGCTTGTGGATGCAACATGAGATCGAACCGTGAACTTACTAGTATCGTCGTGACTATTCGTGTTCGGTTCACAAAAATTTCTTCTTTCGATGAGTTCAACTCCGGATGTGAGTCAACTCGAAGATTTGCATTCTGACTCCAGAATCCGATCTATGGTCAGATCAAATCATACACAGGATTAGGTCACGGATTAAAGACATATTATGTCCAATTATGTCCATGGCAATTAGCTGAAATCTCATGAGAAAAAAAGAAAGAGGCAAGGCAACGAATATTAATTAATATGAGAGCAATTAAATGAATGAGCCAATCAAACACAAAACTAACCAACCAGTTTGCAACTCCGTCTGAAAGTCAATAAACCAGTCACCCAGTCATGCATGCCAATCAGTAATTAAGCCAGCCAACTTACCAATCAGCTGATAGTCGTCAGCCAATTAATGATACGGCCACTCAATAAGCCAGCCAGTAACTCAACCAGTCAGTTAAACAGTAAGCTAGCCAGCAGTCAGTCATTGATCATGTCAGTCAGTAAGCAAGCCAGCCAACATGTCACTTCAGTTAGCTAGTCACCAGCCATTCAGCCATTTAGCGAGCCAGCCAGTGAGTCAACCAGCTAGTAAGCCAGCCAATCAGCTAGTCAGTCAGTTAAACAGTCAGCTAGCCAGCAGTCAGTCATTGACCATGTAATTCAGTTAGCTAGTCACCAGCCTATCAACCAGTCAGCTAACCAGCCAGTGAGTCAACCAGCTAGTAAGCCAGCCAATCAGCTAGTCAGTCAGTTAGCCAGTCAGCTAACTAGCAATCAGCCAATCAGTCTGTCATTAATCATGCAAGTCAATCAGTTATCAATCCTGCAAGTCAGTCATTAAGCCATAAGGCTATGAAGTCAATAAGTGAGTCGGTCACTTAGTCAGGTAGGAAGTGAACTCTGACCCTGGCTGGGTCGCTGTCAACCCTTTGTGTGAGTATTTCGAAGGTGTAATTGCGTCGGTGCCCTCGGTTGTCAAAGGCCACCTCACCAGAGACACCACTGAAGTTCACCTGCGACAACCAAAGCAACAGAACGCAATGTCAACACTGATCGAGATTTAAGATTAAATTTTGTTGCATCACACTAGACCGAGATCGACCTTTGTTGAACTGGACTGGCTGCATGCATACATGCATACATACATACATACATACATGCATACATTAATTCAATTCTTATGCCATGTATGCGAGTGAGTATAATAGATATCAAGTCCTATAATATACGATTCTTTGCCTCTTGTTATTAGCGGTTGCCAGCAAAGGCCCCATGATCTCTCTCTGACTATATCGATCTCTCTCTGACTATATCGATCTCTCTCTGACTATATCGATCTCTCTCTGACTATATCGATCTCTCTCTGACTATATCGATCTCTCTCTGACTATATCGATCTCTCTCTGACTATATCGATCTCTCTCTGACTATATCGATCTCTCTCTGACTATATCGATCTCTCTCTGACTATATCGATCTCGACCATTTCGATTGTTTTCGCTCCATAGTTGGACGCACAAATTTGTGATCTGGAAAGATATCTGTGCATTTCGAGGCGTCAGCTTCCTAAACTGCCCTCTATGGGGCTCTTCGTGCACGGGGTCGCCACGTACTATCGACCAATGTCCGGTTATTAGGAAAAGTCGTAAACGTCGTCTTCATGTGGGGCAAACTGAGGGAAAGGCTCTCGGTTGTTGAACTAAAGTTCCCACGATTTAATTAGCGTAGATGAACACGGGCTTAATTAGATATTAATTAGTTGGGTTTAGATTAAGGTGGAGAATGAGAGTGAGATTGCAATGTGGACTTGGATGATTTCGTTTAGGAATAAGATCATTATCAAGATTATGATTAAGATCATGATTAGGATCATGATAAAGATTACGTTGATGATTAAGATTATAATTATGATTCAGATTATGATCCGGATTATGATTATGATTAAGGCCTATAATTATAATTATGATTATGATTAAGAATATGATGAGGGGTATGATGAAGATTAAGGTTAGGATTAAGATTAGGGTTAAGATAATGATTAGGATGATTAGGGTAATGGCTAAGAAATTATCAAGATTATGTGGACGGATTGGGTAGATGGTTGAATGTAATAGGGGATTTGATGGACTGATGGAATACAGATGGATGGATGAATGGATGGGTATACTAATTGCTCTCCACATGTAATCATCTTTGATGACTATTTTGTTTAAATTAACGCATAAAAATCAACACATGATTATTAATATTATTGCTGGCATCTAAATTGAGATGACAAAATCATGTAATATGTTGTTTTTGATCAACTATCGTGACTCCGAACATCCATGCCATCTGTTGGCTTTTAACGGGAATCCGTTGGTTGGTTCCACGCGGGTGGGAGGGCCACCCATTGGTAACTCATTTAGCTAACTGTGCATTGTTTTGCTAATTGTTCTAACACTCATTGATATGACATTTAACATCTTTTAACTAGCGTAGAAAGCGCCTCTGAGAAGATTTCTTGAAGAGGCGCTATATCAAGTTTCATAGTTTCATTCAAAATCTAGGAAGGGGTAAATGTCACCGATTTGAGGCTGTCGAAGATTTCTGCTCCGTGTTGCCACGTGTTGGATCCGTCCGTCTTGCATTCGATGCCTCTCTCGTTGTTATTGTAAAAGCGTCCTCTTCGGAAGACGCTTCGAAATGCATCAGGAGCTCTGTCCATCATCGCATTCAAACCCTTCGCTATCGTCCGAACTGAATCGATGGCCAACGCTGCGTCCAACTACAAAGACCCGTTTACTTGATGTTTACCAATGCTAACTGCAGTTCTAAATATACTAATGCCAGTTTGATACCTTTATAGACTATCATCTCATTCATCTATACCATGTTATTATTGCGACCAATAAAGAATTGATTGGCAAATTCAATAATTGATCGATCTAAAGCTTGACTGATTGATTAATTGATTCATTGAAGGATTGATTGATGGATTGATTTATTGTCTGGTGCCTACCGGAATCTTTTTTCCCTGTCCCGCTCCAACTCCGAACCTGGGGTTGAGCTTCTGCCATTCCCTTTCCGCCTCCCTCGTCGCCGGAGACTCGGACCGGAGCAGACGGAACCCGGTGACGTTCGCTCCACCATGTCGGAAGTCCTCCAGGTCCAGCTCATCCATTTCCTGTCAAAACAAACCGCAGAACATTTCAGGATCCAAGGTTGAAAAAGATCAAATGCCCGACACAAAGGTTACCGCGACAAATGGTTCACCGACAAAAGTTCACAAAAGTTTACGTCAAATAGTTCACGGACTAAAAGTTCTTTTTCACCCCTTGTATTCGGCAAAACAGAAGTTGGATTGAAGGATATAATGATGATTGCCAATCCGACTTCTATTTGAGCAAGAAGTATTGTAATAAATCGAACTTCTATTTGAGCAAGAATTCTTGTCATTGATCCAACTTCAATTTCAGTAAGTCGGCTACTGTCTTCATCTATATTCATCCATTTAGGTACAATTTCTTTTCATCAATCCAACTTCTATTTAAGCAATCATTATTATTGTCAATCCAACTTCTGTTTCATTAAAAGCCGTGGGCGAATAGACCTATAACTTTTTGGTCTGAACCTTTTGTCCGTGAACCATTTGTCGTAAGCCCCTTGTTGGTGAACCATTTGGAGTGACACGCTTGAAAACATACGATGGATGGGTGGAATAGGGTGGAAGGATGGATTAAGTGGGAAATGGAATGATAGTAAGGATGTCGATGGATGGGTAGAGTAGGTGTATGTATGGATGGAGAACTGGTGTATTGATGAATGGAAAGAGTTGGGAGTCATGTAATGTATGTTGGGAGGTGACTTGTCCTCTGCATGGAGGACGACAAGGATGAAGTAATAGAGGAAGAGGAGAGGGCCGAGGAGAGGAATGGTCAAGAGGAATAAGAGGAGGAGGAAGAATAGGAGAAGGAAGAGGAGGAGGAAGAGTAGGAGGAGGAGGAGGAAGAGGAGACATTCAAAATTAGGAGGGCAGAACTGGAGAACGAGAATGTGGAGGAAATATTTGAGCGGACGTGGAATGAGAGCAGGAAGAAACGGAGGAGGAAGAAAATGAGGAGAGATGGGAGAGAGGTGATCTGGAAAATATCAGAGCAACGGTCTGAATTCCGATTCTGACGCAAGAGCAAACGACATCGGTCGCAGTAAGATTTCTAGAAAGTCAAACACCGGATCAAGCGCCTGTGAATAAGCTGGTTCCCGCGACTTCGCTTTTGTGGACGCTGTATAAATTTTTAGATAACGATTACGGTCAGACCAGAGCGAGGAAGATTCGTATCTGATCCGGTGCGGTTTAAACATAACCGTCTTCGGTTCGTTGTTTGGAGCCCGTTAACTAGCGGAACAAAATGAATGGACCTTGACAACGCGAAGTTTAACACGAAATGATCAGTCATCAACGCGCCGCTATTCACATGTAAATAGTTCATCAGGCTCTATATGAATACCCAAATGCATACATACGTACGTATACAAGCTATCGTATTACGTACATATATATGTATAGGCAATATATAATCCATCAATATATATATATATATATATATATATATATATATATATATATAAATGTGTGTGATGTGTAGACTTTATTTAAAGAGATTCTCTTTGCTTTACCAGTCCAGCCAATACGTAGTGATAGTTGGCCCGGTTCATTCCAACATTCTGTATCTGAAATACGAATATACATGCAAGTAAGTTAACATAAGCTAAATACATACATTATTATGAGGATGTAATCAATCAGTCAGTCAATCAAACAAACAAACAATCAATCAATCAATTAATCAACAACCATGGGCTCATCGCCCGTAGGTGTCTGATGCCTTTCTTGTCACATCTCTCCACATGTCTCTGTTTATTGCTGCGTGGCTCAACTCTTGAAGACCTGTTCCACACCATTCTTCAATATCATCTGTCCATTCCCTAGGTGGTCTTCCTCTTTTGTTTGTCCCATCCATTATTCCAAAAACCAGCGTTCGAAGTTTTCCATCCTCTTTCATTCTGCATTTTGTCCAAATAAACTTAGCTTTCTTTGAATCGTTGTATTCGGTGATATAGTAGTTGATTGATGATTTTGATGCTTGCTAATCCAGCTTCCATTTCAGCAAGAATAATTTAATCAATCCAACCTCCAAATCAGCATGGTTCATTTTCATCTATAAATTTAGGAAGACCTTCTTTCATTAATTCAACTTGTATTTAAGCAGGCATTATTAGCATGAATCCAACAAGGAGATGGGTGTTAAAAAATAATTCACAAATTCAGTGGCAGCGGGGTTTTTAGTTGCTGCAGGAGAGGGCGAGAGAGGTCAAGAGATTCCAAAAGGATACAAAAGGGACCAAAAATGACCAAGGGGGACCAGAAGAGACCAAGAGGGACCAGAAGAGACAAAGGTGGACCAGAAGAGACCAAGGTGGACCGATTGGAACAAACAGAGACCAAGAGATAACAATTGGGACCAAGAGAGATCATGATTGACCTAGAGGAACTAATATAGTTCAAGAAAGTCCAACAGAGACCAAAGGAGACCAAGAGGGACACACAAGGACAAAGCAAGACCAAGACTCCAAGACGGATGAAGCCAGACTAAGAGGGACCAAGAGAGACCGATGTACCAACGAAGATAGGAAAGAAATGAGACATGGGAGCAGACCAAAGGCGTCCAAGAGCTGTGGGGGCAAAACCACGCCAGGGAGGGTGTGTGCTGCGTTTACCTGTCTGAGAACGGACTGGAGGGTAGGCAGTGGGAAGATGTCTAGTATGATGAACTTGTCCCCTGGCTGAGTGTCCCTCGCGTCGAGTTGTCGTAGAGAGACGTGGCACTGGTCGATCTGGATCCGCATCACATCAATGTCAACCGTAAACTCATCGCTGTTCAGGACGGAGTGCATGAACTCCACCCGAGACAGACCTAGAAGAGGAAGAGGAAGTAGATGATGACGATGATGAGGAAGAGAAGGAGGAGGAGAAAGCGATGAGGAAGAGGAAGAAGAAGAGGAGGAAGGAAAAGAAGAAGGGGAGGAGGAGGAAATGGAGGAGAAAGAGGAGGAGGAGGAGTAGGAGGAAGAGGAGGAAGGAAAGAAGGAAGGGGAGGAGGAAGAAAGGGAGGAGGAAGAGGAGGAAGTGGATTATGATGATGAGGAGCAGAAGGAGGAGGAGGAGAAGGGAGGAAGAAGGGAAGAAGGAAGAGGAGGAAGAGAAAGGGGAGGAAGAAGAGGAGGAAGAGGAAGGGAAAGAGGAGGAGGAAGAGTGGAGAAGAAGAAGTAAGGAAGAAATGGAGGATGACGATGATAATGAGTAGAATGAGGAAGAAGATAAGAAGGAAGAAGAGGAAGAAGAGAAATAGGAAGATGAGGAGGATAATGGAAGGAGGAGGAGGAGGAGCAGGATGGCAAATGAAGTGGGAGCACACTGCGAATTTTGACTGTCATACTTACCACTTGTGGCCTTAGTGAGTAATAGATCGTCTCTTGATATCTAGTAAGATTCTGCATTGTAAACCAATTAAACTCCCTTTTCTTAAATAAGCTCATAACTAATTACTATAACGAATAAGACATCGACCACCTACGTAATGGTGTTAGCGGGACCACGATCTATTTAGGGTGTGAATCCTTCCCCTATTGATCTCTGTCAATCGTCTGTTTCAATTCATTGTTGTAGACAATGTGCTTGCTTTCTTGGTGGCTTGTCGGCGATCAATAAAAAATATTTGGTTATGGTTATGGTTAAGAGGAAGAAGGGGAAGAGGAGGAGGAAGAAGAACTGAAAGAAGAGGAGAGGCTATAGTGCCAGTCAAAAACTCGGCTTCCTTTTGACACCGAATCGTTTAACTGAAGCTGACTAACACTGTTCATGTCCCATGATGATAACTGATGATAACTGATGATAACTGATGATAACTGATGATAACTGATGATAACTGATGATAACTGATGATAATAATGTGGATAATGATAATAATATTGTTCATAACAATAACAACTGTAACAATAATACAAATAATATTAATAATAATCATAGTGACGGTTATGGTGATGATGATGATGGTGGTGGTGATGACGACTACAACGACGACTACGACGACTACGACGACTACGACGATGATGATGAAGATGATGATGGCGAAGTTAATAGCTGTGGTAGCGGTATTAATTGTCGGAATAATAGGCTAGCAATTGATCCAGCATTACACAAAGGATGGGAAAGCATTTCCCAGCGGGGGGAGTGGAATAAAAGAGTTGTTTTGTGGGAGAAACGCATCCAGAGACCATCGTACGGTCCTTCTCCAATCAATCTGACCAGCGAAAAAATTATCGTCCGCTTTTCAAAATCCAGTGAAAACTAGAAACTGTCACGTTTACGAAAATGGATTTCTTTTTTGTAATATTCATTGAGTTATACAAATATCGAGATCTCAATTATAAGCAAGGTATTCCCTTTCAATCCCTTCTCTTCCTCTCCTTTTCCTCCCTTCACTTATCTATCCATCCATCAATCCATCCAGCCACCCAAATTCCCACCCACCCATCCATTCGTCCATCCATCCAGTCATCCATTTCCATCCATCCACCCATTCCCAACCCATCCATCCACCCATCCACCAATCCATCCACCCATTCTCAACCCATCCACCAATCCATCCACCCATTCCCAACCCATCCATCCACCCATCCACCAATCCATCCACCCATTCTCAACCCATCCACCCATCCATCCACCCATTCTCAACCCATCCACCCATCCATCCACCCATTCTCAACCCATCCACCCATCCATCCACCCATTCTCAACCCATCCACCCATCCATCCACCCATTCTCAACCCATCCACCAATCCATCCACCCATTCTCAACCCATCCACCCATCCATCCACCCATTCTCAACCCATCCACCAATCCATCCACCCATTCTCAACCCATCCACCAATTCATCCACCAATTCCCAGCCCATCCATCTATCCATTCCCAACCCATACCTCTTTCTCCCTTTCTCTTCTGCGATTGTTATCCCATCGTATTTCTGCCTCAGTCCATATCAGATGAGTTGAGGTTATTCAGGCGCTATAAAAATCACCAGAGACCATGTCATCGACACAGCAGAACACGTGACGCATTCAGATCAGTTCCAGGAAAACACATATGCAGACACACACATACAAACACAGACACACAGAGACAGACATACAGAGACACACACACACAGACAGACACACAGATATAGACACACAGACACAGAGACAGACACACACAGACACACACAGACATACACAGACACACACAAAGACATATATACACGCAGACAAAAACAGTGAGACAAGCACACACAGAGGTCTATGTCTCCTTAGCTCTCTCCGTCTTTGTCTGTCTGTCTGTTTTCTGTCTATACGTCTGCCCGTCCGTCTGTTTGTCCATCCGTCTGTCTGTCCATCCGTCTGTTTGTCCATCCGTCTGTCTGTCCATCCGTCTGTTTGTCCATCCGTCTGTCTGTCCATCCGTCTGTTTGTCCATCCGTCTGTCTGTCCATCCGTCTGTTTGTCCATCCGTCTGTTTGTCCATCCGTCTGTCTGTCCATCCGTCTGTTTGTCCATCCGTCTGTTTGTCCATCCGTCTGTCTGTCCATCCGTCTGTTTGTCCATCCGTCTGTTTGTCCATCCGTCTGTTTGTCCATCCGTCTGTCTGTCCATCCGTCTGTTTGTCCATCCGTCTGTTTGTCCATCCGTCTGTTTGTCCATCCGTCTGTTTGTCCATCCGTCTGTTTGTCCATACGTCTGTTTGTCCATCCGTCTGTCTGTCCATCCGTCTGTTTGTCCATCCGTCTGTTTGTCCATCCGTCTGTTTGTCCATCCGTCTGTCTGTCCATCCGTCTGTTTGTCCATCCGTCTGTTTGTCCATCCGTCTGTTTGTCCATCCGTCTGTTTGTCCATCCGTCTGTTTGTCCATCCGTCTGTTTGTCCATCCGTCTGTTTGTCCATCCGTCTGTTTGTCCATCCGTCTGTTTGTCCATCCGTCTGTTTGTCCATCCGTCTGCCCCGCTGTCTGTCTGTCTGTTACCCTACTCAACATATCATCTCGAATTATAACCCATCCTTTAGTAGACGACACCAATGTATTCAGTCTCGATCATCTTTCGCTCCGAATGATCAGAGCGTATCACAGATGACAATCGGAAGCAAGAACGCGATCGAGACATCGCGCCGTCATCGTAACGATTTCAGACGTCGTCATCATCATCATCAATGTGTTCTCATATCTCTCGTCCGCGTTGTCATTGGCAACGTAGGGCTGACGTGTCACTTCCGCCGGGAGTTGATGACGTTGCGTCGTCTTTGTTGGAAAATCTAGTGGAGGTCCTTTGGAGATTTGGTTGATCGTGGTGGCTGACTCTACCATGTGTGGCCAGAACCTGGGACTAATATGGATGGTATATGAAGCCGAAGAAAACTGGGTCATTGACCTAGATTATATATGGCTGTGACTATAACCGTGCTTTTCTTCAGTATAAATCGGTATCCGCGTTTGATCCTTTAACGAAATAAACGACTTCATTTATAAGTTAGTATATAGAACTTATTATAAATAAAACGTGCTCGAAGGAAGTTTGAATAGCATAAGTTAAGATGACCTTTTCGGCGGTTATACGTTCGACGTTATCCTGCTGAATACCCGGATGTCACTGTATTCATTACACAAGTGGTTCTCATCCTTTTTGACATGGGGACCCACTTTGCAGCATCTATATCCTAACGAGACCCACCACTCTAAAATCTGGCAGCATGTATGTATGTATTAGAAAATTTACATAGAGCCTTATAAGAACCTCTGGAAGGCGCTAACCGTAGCTAATAACAGATCTAAACAAATGCGATTTGAGTATTTTGGAAAGTTGGCTGTAAGCAGTGCAATGTTCCCAAGTTGTAATGAAAGAGCGTTCCAGTATGATTGTCCAAAGCATGAGAAGACACGGTTTGTCCGCATCGATGTACGGGGGCGCTGGACCATCAAGTCCCCACGAGCCGCAGCACGCAAGGATCGACGACTTGGCTGGCTGGATACGGGGATGCGGAGCTCTCTAATGCATTCTGGAGCTATGCCGACCACCGATGTCCGTCCCATGAGGATGATCTTAACCGGAGCCAGTGCAGTGTGTCACGCATATAGCTTGAAATATGCGAATATTTTGGCAGCTTGGCAACGACTCGGGCCCAATTTATAAAAGCAAGACATGCAAAGGGAACTGACATGTTCCTTCAAGGACAGGTCTTCATTCAGAAGAACTCAGGTCCCGGACGACGCGTTGGACCTTCCAATGAGGAGATGCTGCTTTAATCGACTCCTTGTTCAACCTCGAACTCGCTTGTCTTGTGCCCAGCCACATAAATTCAATCTTATCCGGGTTCAATCTTAGACGATTGGAGGACATCCAAATTTGCAATTGCTCCACATTTGCCAAGATTTTTGAAACGCACTCCAGTGCCTCAGATGGACGGCATGTCAAGTAACTTGCATAATATCCTGCCAGTTTGGATTATTGATCCGGGCTCCAAGAGCACATTATGATCTTTGTTAAATTAGTGAGTCACGCATCAATGCATTCTTCGACTAACCATGATAGCGTATAACAAAACTGTAAGTTAATCATAATAAAATTACATCATGTCAGAAAAAAATATTTAATAAACCTTTATTGTTTGACTCGCATTGAGACATAAAAACTGTTAATGAGATGGCGGGGCTTGCATTCTTGTCAGAAGTAGGCCTAAGTCAATACGTAGGCTGATGTTGGTTAGACACAATCGTAATCATTATTTACACAGCTCCAGCCTATTCCTATAATTATTTAGTCTGGATTGTAATCATAACTGAACAGCCGGTCTCACAGAGGTAGGTAGTTTCAAATGGCAGCAACGCTGACAAGGCCTCGATTTATGGAAAATATAGCGCATTACATTCACGTGACAATATTTTTCAGTGGAAAAATGTGATCTCGAAGAAAGTTGGCGACCCACTTGGATATCCTTTGCGACCCACTTGCAGGTCGCGACCCACAGGTTGAGAATCACTGCGTTCACAACCGACCACCACAGACATCGCCCGCAATGTATCAGAAAGACGATCACTGATTGGTCGACACGTATCGGCTTAATAATCATCCCTTCCATTTGACTTATATTAGTCCCATCCAGTACCAATCTGCTTTATTATCTGATTATAGACCACATTGATTATAGGACGTGATATCTCGTCTCGTATATTCTCAATTTATTAATGCGGTTTTCTCTGACATTCTCTCAGTTCCTCCTCTTCTCCTCTCTCTCCTTCTCCTCATCGTATTCTCATCTAAAAAGATCCAATCAACTCTCAGATCCTCTTAGTTAGTTCTCTTTTATCCCTTCCCCTCTCCCTGCCTTCCCCCTTTAACATTTCAATGTCCTCTTCCTTCCTTTCCATTTCTCTTCAATCCTTCCCTGCTTCTCCATTACTTTCCCTGCCATTCCACGGCTCTCTATTTCTCTCCTTGTATCTCCACTCCAACCCCTGCCTCTTGCTCCCTCTTCATTCCTCCACAATCCTCTAGATTCCTCTCTACTGCGCTCCCTTCCTCTTCATTCCTCCACAGTCCTCTAGATTCCTCTCTACTGCGCTCCCTTCCTCTTCATTCCTCCACAGTCCTCTAGATTCCTCTCTACTGCGCTCCCTTCCTCTTCATTCCTCCACAATCCTCTAGATTCCTCTCTACTGCGCTCCCTTCCTCTTCATTCCTCCACAATCCTCTAGATTCCTCTCTACTGCGCTCCCTTCCTCTTCATTCCTCCACAATCCTCTAGATTCCTCTCTACTGCGCTCCCTTCCTCTTCATTCCTCCACAATCCTCTAGATTCCTCTCTACTGCGCTCCCTTCCTCTTCATTCCTCCACAATCCTCTAGATTCCTCTCTACTGCGCTCCCTTCCTCTTCATTCCTCCACAATCCTCTAGATTCCTCTCTACTGCGCTCCCTTCCTCTTCATTCCTCCACAATCCTCTAGATTCCTCTCTACTGCGCTCCCTTCCTCTTCATTCCTCCACAATCCTCTAGATTCCTCTCTACTGCGCTCCCTTCCTCTTCATTCCTCCACAATCCTCTCCCTGTCTTTCGATTCCTCTCTGCTCCTCTTTCTTACTCTGCCTTTCTCTTTCGTTCGTACTCCAAATAATTTCGGAGCTAGTTTTTCGACCGAAGAATTCCAGACGATCAATTGCTGTTACTCGGCTCTGTTGAGAACGCGAGGCACGAGAGTGGAGAAACGAGGAC
Organism: Bimastos eiseni; assembly: GCA_959347315.1. NCBI lineage: Eukaryota > Metazoa > Annelida > Clitellata > Crassiclitellata > Lumbricidae > Bimastos > Bimastos eiseni. Next base: position 33,661,933 of record OY365814.1, on the reverse strand, counting down.
AGAAACAGGAAGAGCAGACAGAGGAGGAACAGAGGCAGGAACAATAATAGGAACAGAAGCAGGAACAATAATAGGACCAGAAGCAGGAACAATAATAGGAACAGAAGCAGGCACAGGAACAAAATCAGGAGGAGGAGGAGGGTCAGGAGAAATAGGAAGAGGAGGAAGACGGGGAAGACGTGAGAGAAAGCGAAAGAATCAGGAGAGATGCGGTCGACAGAAGATGTTCTCTTAATTGGATGACAGAAGCAGAAACGAGATGAAGACGATTCTCTGCTGCTGGACCAGAAAAAAAGACAGGAGCGAAGAAGAAAAGGAGACCATTGTAATATGTACAGGTATATTATTATTATATATATTAAGTGGTCTTAACTATATGTCTATACATAAATATATATATACATACGCATGTATATATATGTACATAATATATATTTTACATATAATTACATTACATTGACATTTAAGCAATATATGCACACATATATATGTATAGATATGCACATATATATTCATTATATATATATACATATATATATATATGCAGGGTTGTTCGATGTCGTGTGATGTTAAAGCATTTAAACAGTCGGACTTCGCTAGGTCAGCGTCCGTCACGTAACCGCGCTGCCAGATGACGTTTCCGTTATTCAGGTCATCGATCTACATCAGCACGCTTCAACCCACCCAGCCCCCATTCTCCCATTCCCCCGTCAGTGGCCACAAGAACCACTTCGATCAACCCTTATCTGGGCGAAGAAGGGGGAGGAGAGAGAGGGAAGAAAACGAGAGAGGGAGGGAGGGAGTTAGGAAGCTGCTCTGTCCTCGTTGCTCTGCCGAGCTTCTGGTGCCACGAACAAGCACCTCAAACAAAAGCAGCGTCGTGCCTTCTCAGTTGTTGGCCTTTCCACCTGGAACACTCCCTTAGAGATGCAGCTCTTTTTTATAGGTTGTTAAGACTAATTTGCATCTTCGTGGTTGGCAAGGATTGCCTTTTAATACACTTTCTTGAAGAACACTATATAAATTTAGTATTGAATGAGTTAGTGAATGAGCAAATGAGTGAATGAATGATTGAAATAAAGAATGAATGAATGAATAATGCGTTAGGATTATGCAATGACCATCAGTCAACCACGATGCAATGACAAAAAAAGAAAAACACGAAAAGTTGTTTTGGCCCAGTTCTTCGTCAGACTGTGGCATTTTAAACTTTTAGCTTAAGTAATAGGCTTAATAATGTCAACAGTCCGGAGATTCTGTGGTCAGACTTTTTTTCTAAATGTAGCATATGGTTTGAGCATGAATCCAACTTTACTTACCCTATGAGTTTTTCATAAATCCAGCTTCGAATAACACAATAAAATAGTTTCGTGCATAAGAATACTACTTACACTATAAAACGGTTTGATCATTTCAACTTCCAAGGAAAATAATGCTGTGCCCAATTAATGAAAATAATGCAGTTGCATTAATATCAGATGGCTCATCGTAGCACCGAGATTTCAGCTAGATTTGTAGAGCGTGGGCTGCGTATCATTGGCCTCTGCGGACCACGGTTCGCTTTCTCTGTCTCTGTCTCTCCTCTCTCTGTGTCTGTCTCTGTCTGTCTCTGTCGGTCTCTCTGTCTCTCTGTCTCTCTGTCTCTCTGTCTCTCTCTCTCTTTAAGAGTCGTGTTAATTGGCCTTTGAGTTTACTATTCCTTGTCTCAAAAGCCCTTCCATTGATTGTGTGATGTAGGAGCCTACCATACAATACTAAGCTTCTCTCGATGTTCTGTTGATCAGACGAATGCTTTTCTAATCAAAATTTGTGACTCCAAACCGAGTCACTAAGTCAAATTGAACTCCAGGCCCACACAATATGTCGAAGTCCATAACGACCAGAGGCTGAAGGTTTAGGGGTCCAAAACAAGAAGCATGGGGGTCCAACTTCTGACCCCCTCCCTCCTCCCCCCGACAAATCAGACACTGGATACGGAGACAGAGAGATATTTATTTCTCATCATTTCCAGTACAGTAACTGATTCTGAGAGCAAATGGTAAATAAACCCTTATAGAACACATGTCTCCTCTAACTTATTAACTCAATTTGCAACACACGTTTAAACATTTCAACGGTAGTTTAATGCAAAATCGTGATCAACCTATTATCGTTATCAACACTGTAAGAAGAAACCAAAAGAAAAACTGAAATTGCAATCGAGTGAAAAACAGTCCTTAGCACTTATTGCACAGATCAATAGCCAATATTATTATACAGTGATACTTTTGATGAAATGTGTCTCATGTCATATTTCCATTTCAGGAAACAAAATAATTTTTATCATTAGAGGAAAAGTCACATTGCGGGAACATTAGGGTCAAACACACAGAGGAGTTGAGTATGGAATTTCGTATATTTTATGACAGTGTTTAGTTTAAGTTTAACGACACTGTGTAGTAACAAGGATCAATAGCGTCGCCCTCCTCGTGTATGCAGCCTTGGGACTGTCACTGCCAGAGTGCAGGCAGTGGCAGTTTCGCCGACACTAGCATTAGTTTCAGTTTTACGACACTCTGTGATCGCAAAGATCATTAGCGAAGGCCTCCTTTTTTATCAAGACTTGGAACTGGCACCTCAAGATTTAGATCAGTGTAAGAATGGAATTGCTTTATGAGCTACCAACCAGAATACGGATCGATTTAAATAGTTGATAATTATAAACCGCTGCTTTTCTTTTATAGAGGTTTCAAATTTCACGTAATATTAAAACTCGGATGAAATTTTCCATTAATCCTTTCACGGCCTTTCGAAAGTCGAGCTTATAAAGAATTTATAGCTACAAGCATCAATCGAGAGTGCGTTAACCTATTACTCATTAGTTTGCTAGAAGAAAATTTGCTTTTAGAAAATAGTCTGTCAACGAGCGATAAGAGTTTATCCGGGTTAGCCTACATTTTGTGACAATAAAAAATAACAAAGTAAGTAAGTAAGTAAGTATGTACCTTATTGTACCGCTTACAAACGCACTGCAGGCACATCATAATATGAACGTTCAAAACAATGTCCACTCCCAAATTAAACATATCAAGCAATTACACAGCAATTAGACATCCTCAAAGCAGTTATAGCAAAATAATGTATAATCATAAAATAAAATAATCATAACTAGCAATTACGCAACAGACATCCCATGAGTAGCCCGAGTAAATAGAAATCAAATAATACTAGACCTAGTTACACTCACAATAGGAATAAATTCAATTGTATAGCATTCGGGTGATAAAACCACTTCAGCGCGCGAGATCTCTCGATTATACGATCTAGGACGGAGTGAATAGGTAACAATCCTTAAAGGTGGCAAAAGACAACTTAGAACATGACGAGGATTGTGTAGCATAGAAGCGAAAAGAGAGGAATCTGCACGACCACAGAGGTCGTCATAAGTCATCTGGTGAAAAGGCAGAAACTTAAGCCGTATCAGTTTCCTTACAATTGCGTTAAGACACATTCTCTGGCCAGCATTAGCTAAGCCTGAACATGCAGAGGTAGCATAGGGAAGGCGGGCCAGCGAGGTAGCCCGAACTACATCATATAAGCGCGTCCCAGGATCAACATGTCTTTAAAATTCTACCAGCAGTATACTAGAGTTCCTTTTTTATCAATAATTGTATTAAAATATGTGTATTTTGCACTTTTAAGGTTTCGTTGAATAATATCGAATCATCTCTATGATAGGTAAGCCTACAATAGACCAAAGAGTTTTAAAATAAGCAAATGGGCGAGCGGTATACTATAGGCTTAGGTTAAATGCTTTATGAAACCCTCCAAAACTCACCAGTGCAGTCTAAAAAAATTATAATTTAGACACCTTGGAATGAAAATAAAATTAGAATGAGTAGAATGACACTTTACGATTCAGTAGTTAGTGTGCGCTTAAACACCCTATAAAGTGGTTAAACAACAATATAATGTTGTCGCAACGCGAGTGTTAAAGAGTCTGTGCTACCAGACGATTGCTTTGGAAATTTTTGTCACTGACATTTTTAATGTCGGTAATAATATGAAAATGATATTAATTAACTTCTTAGAAATGGAGTTACGACACATCGTCGCGTGAGAATTATCTTGGCGTATCTCGAAAATCGAACATTCCGACAAAAACGAGTTTGAAGATTTTGGCGGGAAAGCGTCTCGTGAGAATTATCTTGGCGTATATTCAAAATAGACACTGCTACTATACCGTGCAAACTCTATACAACTCTGGTGGTACGATAAACGTGTCTGGATATACGACAGTCAGTTTTTGATGGATATCTTTAAAACGACACGTCGTATCTCTTAGTAATTTAAACTGAAGAAAGAAAACACATTGCCCGCTACATATCAACTCTAAACGTATTTTCGAAAAAAAAGTGGAGATACGACAAGATAATTTTCACACGACGATATGGATAACAAGCCATGGCTTTTCGAAAATAGCTTTCTATTGGCAATGAAGGCTTTACTGAGTTCCATTTGACTATATACAGTGTCTGCATTAATCAATTAACGGTACACTTTGGACTCCGTTCCTGCTTGCACTCTGGAGGCGCCAGACCCAAGCCTGGATAAATGAGGAGGGCGACTCTAATCGTCTCTGATATTACGATGTCACAAAACTGAAATATTTACTACTTGTACTTATGCTCGTAATTTTGTGCCAGACTGTGCTTACGCTAATATCTAGAAACTAAATTAATGAAATAAATAAAAAGCCTAACATACAGAAGAACCTAAAATTTTGAAAACACCTAAGGTTTCGCTGAATTTGTTTTATAATAGGTAGGCCTACAGGAGGTTTAAGATTTTGAAATTAACGAGGTGTAGGCGTTTTATTTGTACCCTCCATTCCTATCCCTCGCAGTTTAAAAATTCTTCTAATTCAGACACGGTGGAATGATAATGCAAAATCTAGGGAACCACAGAATAATAATGAAAATGGACGAAACGGAAATATATTTGCAGTTGAACACCCGTATTAAAGCTGAGACGACATTACATAAGACTTTCGAAACGTAAATCTTCACGTTATCTAGTTCTCTTTCGTAAATTGCTAACACTAGCTTGTGCCAATGTTAGTAAAATCTATAAAAAAAATTAATTTGGCTTCGCAGTCACGACAGAGTGCCAGCCCTAACTAAGCCTGGATAAATGGAGGAGGGCGACACCAATTATCTATAAAATCACAGTGTGGCTCGATTGATATTACTACCACATCACCCTCTCCCACTCTTAACACCGCCACTATCTGTTCTCTCGGGGTGCCAATCCCAAGCCTGGTATAAGGAGGAGGGCGACGCGAATCACCTTTGTTATGAAATAGAGTCATTAAACTACTCATATTCTCAATTGCGTGTTAGTAAATGCTGAGGCATCGCTAGAACACTGCAGAGTTGAACTGCAACCCAGCGCGTCCCCAGGTGGCGGATAGTGGAATGCCCTTCATATTGAAGGACAGCTGCAAAATAAGCGGGGCTCATTCCCGACGAATAAGCAGTTGCGGACCAACAGCGGCAACTCCTCCAGGGTGCAGTGGGGTGGTGAGTGGCGACACCCCTCCTTGAAATACTGCATACACTCCCAGCGACGGTGTTGTGGCATGGCGAGATCAGGTCGCCATCACAATAAACCTGGCCTCCATGCATGCACTGCGGCCCAGTGGGTACATCGGGAGAGGAGCAGGGATAGGAGACGGAAAAAATCTTACGTCAAACTGTTACTTCGCCTCTGATTACAACGGCAAAGCCAGTCCATAGCCTGGAAACAAGAGGAGGGTCCGTCTAATGAGTGCAGATACGTCGGTTGTAAAGAAAAATACGATTGAAATCCTATACACATCATGACAAGGGCTGCAAATTTCTCGCGGGATAAAATTGAGAAATTCGCGACATAATCGCGGCCAAAAACACAAAATTCGCGGCGTATTCGCAGTCATATTTTGTGACACAATAGATAGACCAATGGCTGATTACAATCAAGAATTATTCATGCCAGAGTAGGTCCCAAAAAACTGAACAATCGTTCAGCAGCAAAGCAGTTGGTCGGAACGCTAAGGCAAATTAAAGCGATCTGAGAGAGCTTATTCTGCTTTAGGATTTCGAGTTGAAGTTACCAGCAAGAATTCTAAAGGGGAATAAGCGGTTGGTTTCAATTCATCGACAGCTGAAAGATACGAAGGAAGCTCTGCCTTGGCCTGAACGTCTTCCTCTAGCCATGAAATGTTTTCCCACACGTAGTCTTAACTAATGCCTAGGCTAAAACCTTTGTTTTTACCACATGAAAAACAGGAGTAGTCACGATAAAACTGTCAAATTCGCGGTCATACGCGGCAAAACGTTGAAATTCGCGGTAGTAAAAATTTACAGCCATCATCATGACAACACACCCGCTCAGACGTCACGCGGGCCAAGCCCAGAACTGAAAAAGCATGGAGAACAATCAGTTAAATGTGCAAAATGGACTTCGGCTGTTTGATTAAATGATGATGATGATGATGATGATGATGATGATGATGATGATGACGATGATGACGATGATGACGATGATGACGACGACGACAAACGATGACCATGACGATGATTATGACTCTCAATTGCAACTTCCGCCAATCATCAAGGTCATTTTTTTGCTGTAACGCCTCTCTGGGAAAAATCACGATGGTATTGAACCAGCGCAATGAACTCATCTCTCCACAAGTTACTCAATCGCAACTAGTAACACTTGATCTGGAATCGATTTGAGCCCTACTTGTCAATCAATTGAGTTTTGACTAGGCGGCTGGACTCCTAGCGATGATTAAAGATGTATTACTTTGTGCTATTTTTTACCATAGTACTAGGGATAAGGAAACTAATATTACTTAAAGAGAAAAATTGTACATTTTAAAGGTTTTTTATTTTAAAGTCAAGAATTCAAAATCTGTTGGAACTGTGATTCGAGACGTTCACATGACGTTCTGCGCTAACTGGATTGATGGCATGCAGCACTATAATTATAGGTCGGCCTAGTACCTACAGAAGGTTCAAGGTTTGAAATTAACTAACTGGAGCTTAAATGTTCTATAGGCACCCTCCAATTCTATCCCTCACAGTATAAAAGTCTTTTTATTTAGACACGGTGGAATGATGAGAAAATAAATAAGAACTACAAATAACAATGAAAATGTACGAATCGGAAATAGGAATGCAGTTGAACACCGGTATAAAGCGAAGAAGACAATATATCAAAAGTTTCGAAACGTTAGCTTAAATGAATACATCTTGTATTTCCTAAATGAATGTATATCGTAGGCCAATGACTCTCAACCTGTGGGTCGCGACCTGCAAGTGGGTCGCAAAGGATATCCAAGTGGGTCGCCAACTTTCTTCGAGATCACATTTTTCCACTGAAAAATATTGTCACGTGAATGTAATGCGCTATATTTTCCATAAATCGAGGCCTTGTCAGCGTTGCTGCCATTTGAAACTACCTACCTCTGTGAGACCGGCTGTTCAGTTATGATTACAATCCAGACTAAATAATTATAGGAATAGGCTGGAGCTGTGTAAATAATGATTACGATTGTGTCTAACCAACATCAGCCTACGTATTGACTTAGGCCTACTTCTGACAAGAATGCAAGCCCCGCCATCTCATTAACAGTTTTTATGTCTCAATGCGAGTCAAACAATAAAGGTTTTTTAAATATTTTTTTCTGACATGATGTAATTTTATTATGATTAACTTACAGTTTTGTTATACGCTATCATGGTTAGTCGAAGAATGCATTGATGCGTGACTCACTAATTTAACAAAGATCATAATGTGCTCTTGGAGCCCGGATCAATAATCCAAACTGGCAGGATATTATGCAAGTTACTTGACATGCCGTCCATCTGAGGCACTGGAGTGCGTTTCAAAAATCTTGGCAAATGTGGAGCAATTGCAAATTTGGATGTCCTCCAATCGTCTAAGATTGAACCCGGATAAGATTGAATTTATGTGGCTGGGCACAAGACAAGCGAGTTCGAGGTTGAACAAGGAGGCGATCAAAGCAGCATCTCCTCATTGGAAGGTCCAACGCGTCGTCCGGGACCTGAGTTCTTCTGAATGAAGACCTGTCCTTGAAGGAACATGTCAGTTCCCTTTGCATGTCTTGCTTTTATAAATTGGGCCCGAGTCGTTGCCAAGCTGCCAAAATATTCGCATATTTCAAGCTATATGCGTGACACACTGCACTGGCTCCGGTTAAGATCATCCTCATGGGACGGACATCGGTGGTCGGCATAGTTCCAGAATACATTAGAGAGCTCCGCATCCCCGTATCCAGCCAGCCAAGTCGTCGATCCTTGCGTGCTGCGGCTCGTGGGGACTTGATGGTCCAGTGCCCCCGTACATCGATGCGGACAAACCGTGTCTTCTCATGCTTTGGACAATCATACTGGAACGCTCTTTCATTACAACTTGGGAACATTGCACTGCTTACAGCCAACTTTCCAAAATACTCAAATCGCATTTGTTTAGATCTGTTATTAGCTACGGTTAGCGCCTTCCAGAGGTTCTTATAAGGCTCTATGTAAATTTTCTAATACATACATACATGCTGCCAGATTTTAGAGTGGTGGGTCTCGTTAGGATATAGATGCTGCAAAGTGGGTCCCCATGTCAAAAAGGTTGAGAACCACTGTCGTAGACGATTGATCTTTCATTTCAAATATTTTTAACACTAACATTTGTCATTGTTAGTAAAATCTGACAACGAAATAGACTTAGCTTCATAGGTTGTTTCATGACAGTGCCAGCCCTAAGCCTCCATAAAGGAGGAGAGCGACGCCAATGATGTATGTTACAATCACACAGCGAAGTCCAACTGAAATTACTACTACATCACCAGGCCTACGTAATTTCGCGAATATCTGCACTCTCGTTGTGCCAGTCTCAAGCCTGGTGTATGGAGGAGGGTGACGCTAAGCTTCTCTGTCATGAAACAGCGTCATTAAACAGAAATTGCCCTATTATTAATTACATCCTTCGCAAATCTCTCCATGGTCCTATCTGTAACGCATCTCTGGGAAAAACTCCCGATTGTATTGATCCAGCAAATGAACTGATGAAACCCTCACCTCTCGTCATCTCTTCACTGGTCTTCTCCATCGCAACTAAAAACACTGCTCCTTCGCAAATCCTATACCTCGCCAGTCGCCACCTTTCGCTCGCTCGCTCCTTCATTCATTCATTCATTCATTCATTCATTCATTCATTCATTCATTCATTCATTCATTCATTCATTCATTCATTCATTCATTCATTCATTCATTCATTCATTCATTCATTCATTCATTCATTCATTCATTCATTCATTCATTCATTCATTCATTCATTCATTCATTCATTCATTCATTCATTCATTCATTCATTCATTCATTCATTCATTCATTCATTCATTCATTCATTCATTCATTCATTCATTCATTCATTCATTCATTCATTCATTCATTCATTCATTCATTCTTACTTTCTTTCTTTCATTTTCTCTGTCAGTTTCTGCATAATGTCCGTCCTCATTCATTTGTCCTTCAATCTGTCCGTCTCTCGGTTCGTCCCTTTCTCTCTCTCTCTCTCTCCGTCCCTCCGTCCCTCCATCTGTCCCACTCTCTGCCCCTGTGTATATGCACGTCTTTGGTCTGGTCATTATTATAGGCCATTATTCTTGTGGGTCTAATTCTTTGTTAGGATTTCGTGATGGTTGTTCGGTCTTTGTCGTCTAATGGACTCGCGGTCCTCTCCCTCTGTCGTCACCCTTGCAGCTCCCCTCAAAACCTCTGGCTGCTCTCTCTCTCTCTCTCTCTCTCTCTCTGTCTCTGTCTGTCTGTCTGTCTGTCTGTCTCTCTCTCTCTATGTCTCTGTCTCTCTCTGTCTCTGTCTCTCTCTGTCTCTCTCTCTATGTCTCTCTCTGTCTGTCTGTCTCTCTCTGTCTCTCTGTCTCTCTCTGTCTCTGTCTTTGCCTCCTGCCCTCCCTACCCTGCTCTTTCTTTCCATCAATGCTTTATTCGTTCATTCAACCATCCTTTCTTCCTGCATGTGCTCAGTCATTGCCCTTCTTAGAGTGACGATCTCGTTTGAGAGGTGGGGAAGACACCCAATGATAGGTGTAAGAAATGTGGGAGGGGAGGACAAACGTATAACGTGTAAAAAGTGAGGAGGACTCGTCCCACTCAACCCCCCCGCGGGATATCCGTCCCTCTCTCTCCTAATTAATTTCTTCTTCCATTCTTTTCTTCCTAAATTCCTTACTTCCATTCTTTAGAACATGCCCTCCTTTCTTAATTAATTATTTCCTCCCTTCCTTCATTCTGGGGGTGAAGCTGGAAGGAAGGAAAGAAAGAAGGATGGGAGAAAATAAAGCCATAAATTACCATAAATTAGCCTACCCCTCTCAAGTGTGTTTCCTAAGCAGGCTCCGTAAAGCCAGTCTGCTTAAGCACATTGACCCTTAAAAAATTCGCCCCAAGGTGCTAATGTCGACGCGGTATTAATGGAGCGGGTAAACTGGGTTGGATAAGATGCGAGGGAGGTAACTGAAGAAAGGGAAAATCGATCGAAATGCCCTGGACACAAAAGTGCCTCACGTAAATGCCCGACTGGTGATTTTGCTCAAGCGTAAACAACGGCCGGGCGATTTGACGCAGCAGAATTCATCAGACAGTCACGCAACCAGCGTATTTAGCCTACAACGTACGTTTCTGTGGTCCAACCTAGTTTTATCATTGTTGACCCTCACCTAATATAACCCCAAACTCACCCTACCCTATCGTCAAATACTATTATATTCATTACTGTGTATATTTGTATGCAAGGTTTTTATAATAATGTCCATTATTTTGTCTATTACAATGTATCTGTTAGACACCTTTTAAAAGCAAGCACTCTCTACAATAAGATTACTTATAATCAGGTTACTAAACATCTAAATGGCGCTGAGTGTTAGTAACAGTTGTCAACAAGTAACGCCGCTACTGCCTGCACTTTGGCAGTGCCAGTCCCAAAATTGAATAAATGAAGAGGAGGAGGGCGACGCCAATAATATCTGTTATCAGAGTGTCGTTAAATGGAAACTAGGTCTAGTATTACCTACGTGTATAGGGCCTAAGAGGATTAGGCCTATGATTGAGACAGTCAATAAATTAACTAAGGAGACCTAGCAAGACATAGTGATAAAACCGAGGGTGAATTAAAATGTGAGTGCAACCTCTCTGGTAGTGCTAGTCCCAAAACCGGGGAAAGGAGGGCCACGTTAACCGTATGCGTTATGACACGGGGCAGTCAAACAGCAACTGATATAAATAAATACAAAACTGACTTTTAAAGAATTGAAGACATCTTCTTTCTGAGGAAATTTTCCTTTTGTTGCTAAAATTCAATTTAAGATTTTAAAATAACCACAGCAAGCGCTGCAAAATTATAGAGAGGAGTTTCATAAGAAAATGAAAACCTTCTTTAAAGAAATTATGTTTATTATACTCTCTGCCGAAGTCAAATCCCTACTTGTCATGAGATGTCGCCAATTAAACTATGCGATTCGTCATTAACTTAAATTAACTAATTTAGATGTGACAATGAACGCGCTTACAAAGTGAGCATGAATAACGTTGGAAAATAATATAGGACACCTTTAACATAGAATCTTCTTTGAAATCAGAATGCGAGAATGCATACTGAAAACAAATGTACAAAAAGGCAAAACATGACGCAAACAGAACAGGATTGTAGAGTTCTATTAAAAAATCCTAGGCTCACTTAAATTAGGCAAAAGGCAATCATAATAGTAATCTCGAAACTTCTAAAGCGTCACTCGAAAGCTAAGCGCAGGGCACCAGCTTGTTCACGAGCGCTCAAGACTACCTACAGGACATTGCTGGGGTTGTGTAGCAGGGAAGAGT
>OY365814.1:33634994-33642494 GCA_959347315.1 Bimastos eiseni | reverse complement strand
AGGCTGTCATTCCTTCTCCTCACCTCAACATTATACTCAACCATCTCCTCTATGCAATTCCTCCCTTCCCATTTCTTCTCCTTTTCTTTCCTCCTCCTCCTCCTCCTCCTCTTCCAGCTCAGCGGATGGTTGCCGCTGCTGTCTCGGCCGCTTAGTCTCAGCGGCTGACGAGGTCGCCTCGACGGCATGCTGGGCGACGCGACGGCGCATGCGTGTGGACTGCATATAAAGTGCGAATCGATCGATGGCTGGATGAAACAGCTCCAAGACGTAATGGTGACGCTATCCAGTGTCCACGCCATTGCAGAGAATGGGACTGGGAAGAGGAGGAGGAGGAGAGGGGGGAGGATCAAGAGGATAAGGAGGAGGAAGTAGAGAAGGAGAAGGAGAAGGAAGAGGAAATGGAGTTGGAGGAAACATTAGAAGACGCGATCGAGCTTTGATTATGCTACGCTAAATCTATTGACTCTTGTGTATTTAATGTAATGTAATGTAACGCAGTCGAACATGTTTCTCAGCGTGTTACTGTGCATATACTGCCACTATTAGTATTTACTAGGTTTAATTTCTGAGTGTAAACTAAGGCAGAATTAAAAGTTCATAAAATTTGTGCAAACTGCGAAACTAAAAGTCAAGAACATGGGGCCTTTTAAATATTTTAAACTAGGTTTGAACTCGGACCCGGCAAAATTCAAGTCGTAAGACTAGGTACTCGGACTCGTCAAGAAATTCAAACTCGGTTCATCTCTAGTAGTAACCTTGCAGGGGCGCTACACAGACCTTCGCAGTGAATGAATGGATTGTGATAGTAGAGGACACCGGAAGAAAAGATGAGATTACGACAATGCTTAGACTTATATTCACTAGACGTACCACATCCGGTTTACTGCGCTGTGTTTCGTATCGATAGATGGAGATACGGTCGTTATTTTATAGCGCAGAGACGAGACGTCTTTATTGACCTTGGTCTACCATGGCACAAGGGCGAGGGAGAAAGAGAGGGAGAGTTAGGGACCTCTCGATCGCCAACCTCCACCCCTGGGTGAGCATTTGACGGACCATGACCCGGGGAGAGAATTAAACACAACGGGATTTGTGTGTTAAATGAGTGAGAATGTAAATATGGTGTGATGCATAAATGTAATTTAAATGATAATGCATCGGTGTAAATATAAGTGTAATGTAAATGTCACTGAGTAATAATGTGTAACTGTCGATGTAGCATAGTGTAAATGCGATGTAATATCGTCAAATGGAATCTAAATAACAGTGCGGAGATGTAAATCTGACCCTACGTAAATGTGATGAGAACGGACTCAATGTAAAGCAATGTAATTAGGAAGTAAACGTAGATCAGTGTAATACCAGGTGATGGTGGCGGTATTGGTGTTACTCTTGAGGTAGAACCAACGATTGGCCTCAATAACACCCTCAACACCGTCATTAACGCCTCTGCCGTGACCATCACCATTCAGATCAACTTGTGATAACTGGACGTGGGCAACGCTAAGATCATCCTCACACGATATAATATACATTATATATATTCAACTAAACAATATGTAGATGAATATGAGCAACATAGCAAGAACTACAAGTCATGCATACATAATATATAAATAATATATATATATGCATTGATAAATTGATCATGTGTGTATAATATATATATATATGCATATTCATATGTGTGCATGCAAATTCATTCGTATGCATTTTATCTGTCATGTGTTATACGCAGGATTATAAAAGCGGCGGTTGCTAAGGTGACGACGAGCTAAACGGTTCGGTTGGGAGGCTGGATAGAGGAACGGAAGAGTGGATGAAGGAGTGGCTGGACATGGAAAGACTCTCTCTCGAGCTCTCCATCATCAAGTGTCAATATTCGGTCGACTTTTTGTCAGTCCTTGGTCGCTTTTAGGGTTGTGTTTTGGTCAGTCTTCGGTCGCACTTCGGCCAACATTTAGTCACCATTTGTTCAGTCATTCGGTCGTCGTTCTTTGATCAGTTTTCGGTCATCATTCGGTCATTGTTCGGTCAGTTTTTGGCCATTATTCAGTCACCATTCGGTCAGTTTCTCGGTCATTATTCGGCCGCCACTCGGTCAGTTACCATACACCATATTGGAGACTACCAGAGCGACACAGAGTATAATAAAGGTTTACTGCAGCGCTGATGCCAAACACTTCTTGGCCTGGAATGGCGTCAATTACTGCTCGCCATTCGCCGAATTGGACATAAATTCTTTTCATTATGGCACTTAGGGCGTCTAATAATATTTGCAGGTAATTAGCCGGTGGAAAAGGAGAGAGGCGCGTTGCGGGAGTAATACGGTACAGTGGAACACGGTGCCTGAGAAGGAGGATTTTACGGATTTCATAAAAGCCTTTGATACTGTTTTCGCTGTCAATTGAAAGAGTTTTGTTGGTTTATTAGTCTCGCTTTTCTGAGAAGCATATTAATAAAGATTGCAAAAAGCCTTCTGAGCAAACTGGTGGCTGAACCAGATAAGACTGTTAACGGTAGGTTATACAAAATGTAACAAAGAGTAGACGACACCGCAACCGATTACTATCATCATCATCATCATAATTTGTATTTACAATGTCACCTTTTTCTTTCATTATTTATCTTTATTGTTATTGCTACTATCATTATTGCTATTATTATCATCATTACCATTATTATTATTACTATCACTATTGTTACCATTATTATTATCTTAATTATCGTCATCGTCGTCGTCATCATCATCATCATTATCATCATCAACATCATCATCATCATCATCATAATCATCATCATAATCACCATTACAACCATAATTATCGTCATTAATATCATTATCGTCATTGTTCCTATTTTTATCATTATTGTTGTTATTATTATTATTAATATTATTATTTTATTTTTATTGTAATTATCATCATCATTGTTATTATTAATATTATTATCACTATTATTATTATCATTATTGTTATAATCATCATTATCGTCATCGTCGTCATCATCATCATTATTATTATAATCATTAAAGATTGTGCAAACATAGCAGAGATGTTCAACTGACTGGCTTTGACGAGTTCCTTCTCTTCCCTGCCGTCAATCATCTTCTCGTAAATGTCAAGTTTAAAGAAGGTCGTCGTACTGTTGTTGTGCTTCTCCAGTTCGTAACGAAAGGCGGTTCGGGCCACAGAGTCCTCGTTAAACAGCGAACCTGGACAAAAGACCAGCAATCAGGGACCGAGCGAATTAATGAATTGGTCTATGAATCAATCTCTGATTGGGTGATTGAATTAATCAATGAATGTGTGTGTGATTTGATGAATGAATGAATGCATACTTGATTGAAATAACAGATGAATTTTTTAGTCATTGAATTAGAAAATTAATGAATCCGTTAGTCACTGATTGAGGGATTGGCTCAATCAATGAATGTTTGATTGATCGAACACGTGATTGAATTAATCAATCAATGATTGGGTGATTGAATTAATCAATCAATGATTGGGTGATTGAATTAATCAATTAATGTCTTAGTGATTGAATTAATCAATGCTTGAGTGAGTCAGTGAATCAATCAATGATTGAGTGATTGAATTGATCTATGAATGGTTGAATGATTGAATCAATGAATGGACGAATAAATGATCGAGTGAGTGAGCGGATTGACGAACGAATGAATTATTGATTGAGCAAGGAATGGACAAAAATAATTAGGACTGGAATAAAGAATGGAAAATAACTTAATAAATCGCTCTGAAATGCTTACATTCTGGAGCCGCCGTTACTTTCCCACTCACTCAAAACAGACAATCGTTCGCTCGTTCAATTTTATTTAATTACTCGCCATCAATCAATCATTCAACTAGTCAATCAGTTTTATCAATCATTCGTATAATATATTCATCTTCATTTGCATCAAGTTGACAAACTGTAACTAGGTCAAATTGTAAAATAAGAAATGAATCATAGAACTATCTGAGAGCCAATCAATCAGTCAATCTTATCAATCAATTGATCAGCCAGCCAATCGATCAATCTTATCGATTAATCAATCAAAATATCAATCAACCAGCAGGTCAGATATCCAGGTATTAACTAGGGCATGAGAAAGACATACACGATCATGGAGATGGACAAAAACACAGACACAGACACAGACACAGACACAGACACAGACACAGACACAGACACAGACACAGACACAGACACAGACACAGACACAGACACAGACACAGACACAGACACAGACACAGACACAGACACAGACACAGACACAGACACAGACACATCGAAGAGGAATTTCCGGCCAAAGACGAAATATATAACGAAGAAACTCAGCCGCACACAGCAGAAAGCAGCGCATCATTGGAAGCTTCGGTCAATTCCACCATCCATCACTAATAACAATTTCACACAACCATCACAACCAAACACACACAATACAGATTATCTTCTTGCTTTCATCAATCATCAATCAATCAAATAATAAATCAATTTTTCAATCAATCAATAAATAAGTCAATCAGTCAGTCAATCAATCAATCAGCCAGTCGGTCGGTCGGTCGGTCGGTCGGTCGGTCGGTCGGTCGGTCGGTCGGTCGGTCGGTCGGTCGGTCGGTCGGTCGGTCGGTCGGTCGGTCGGTCGGTCGGTCGGTCGGTCGGTCGGTCGGTCGGTCAGTCAATCAGTCTTTCAATCTTTTCCTCCGATCGTGGATCCACTTACAAGATTAAAAACCTGGTCTTGGGCAAAATATTCAATCGCCTTCAAACTTATGCTCACTCCCGACCCGATTTCAATTCTATATTGGGAATTGGCGCTACAAAATGACCCGTTCCGTACGTCCATTCGTCCATCCGTCAGATGGCGTTACTTTGGTTCATACATCCGGGCGTCCTACTCTCCAATACGCATCGCAAATCAAATTCCGCGTCACCATTTTCACTCGGAAATTTTCTGATTCCGTGACCGAGGTGTTTTTTTCGGCACACGGTGTCGCCGGTCGGGTGCACGCATGGCAAGGCGAGCGACTGCTGCGTTTCCGGGAGGGAGATAAGGAGACGTTGGGTGAGGAGAGCGAACGAAGGGGGCGATAGGGCGAAAGCGTTGCAGCCTGATTTACAAGGGTTGGGGTCGTACAGACGAGTCAGCAGCGACGGGGTTATTGCCAACGGATTCTGAGGTTGACGATGCCTGCGTCCGTCGCAATGTCGCTCTCTGTATTGTATGTAAGTCTGTCTGTCTGGCTGTCTGTCTGTCTGGCTGTTTGTATGTCTTCATGTTTATATGTCTACACCGCTATCTGCACAGAATTCGTCCTGTCGAAAACCGCGACAACCATTCGACCAATAACATTCCATAGCGACTGAGCACTCAGCAAAAAATAACATCTTTCAGTATGAACATAATATTCACTCATTTGAAAAATATATATAGCTGAGCGTGAGGTTTTTTAAACGCCAAGATGCGCATAATTGTATTGATTGCCCTAATGCTGTCACCGACAGATGCATGGAACTAACAAGAAGCTCTCTGGTGTCTCCGCATCTGACTTAGGGAGGTTGATGGTGTATGGTATTATAATCTAGCTTATTACATTACATGTGTATTTATAAAAATACAGGCATATACACAAAGTGGTGGAAATAATAACTTCATCACCTTTTATCAAAGCGAGATTTGGTCCAACAAAATATTATGACAAAGTGTATAGTCAAATCAAAATCAAATCAATACATTATGATGTTTAAAATTTATAGTTTAAAAATGTGGTCACATTTAAGCCTCAAGCTCATAGTATTATTGTGGATAATGGAAAAGCTTTGCTCAGATAGTTATAGATTAGCTTGAAGTTTGTTTGGAGTAGTGTACATACTCATAGTAACTTTATTATAGAAATTGTCATCAGGGTCGACATCTTTGTTATTAAGCAGAAATCTGCTTTCCTCTTTATCCTGATAGAAATTTAGTTCATTCGGATCCGGGTTATTTGCTTCACGGTCAACCAATGGGTAAGATGTTATTTTTTTTACTAAGTGCTCAGTCGCTATGGAATGTTATTCGGCATCCAGGGATCTGACAGACTTATGGATCAATGAACACGTATTTTTTATTATACCGAAGCTACTGACGATTATCGTACACATTCGCAGTAGCAGGTGTACAGCCTAGATGCACCGGACCGTAGTACTAATGACAAGAAGTTTCCCTTCTTAACGAAGTCTACGCGTGTTGGTGTATTGAAACAGAAACGACCATCTACTTTGTTCCAAATCAGAACTGTCACCGAGAAAAACTTGGATTTAATGGTAAGAAAACGCTAAATAGCGCAAATCATGATCGAGAACATGGCGACCGACTTCTCAGCTTGAAGTATTATCCAATGTAATGACGAAAAATAAAACGAATTATCATAGTAAAGACGATATTAGATCGATATTAGGTAACCGACTCAACCGATGCCCATCCTTTCTTCTTCAAACCGGAAGTATTTTCAATTTGGGTCCCTTTTGATTATTGATCTTGACTAGTGAGGATCCTACTGGTCTTAGTCAAAATTGAAACTATTATAATCAATGATTGCTTATTATTTTATTCCTTTTATCATCCGACAGACATTCCTGAAGATATGTAAATGCTTGATTTTATGCTTGTTTACAAAATAATTTACATAGCATAACATAGCATAGATTTTAGAGTGGTTCAGGAGAATTGCTTCTGTGTGAGAACCACTTTTCCATCTTCATTCTTTGTCTTGTATCCAAATTTTTTCAATTTCATTTGAATGCTGCAACAGAGTTCACATACACAATCTCATCATCAAGTTCATTCCATGGATTCGCCACTCTCACACTGAAGAACCTCTGCTTTATCGGAATATCCGGTTTCTTGAAGAACTTGTATCTGAGACCTCTAGTTCTATCATCGAAGGAGAATTTGAATAATTTGTGTGCTGAAATTGTATCCTTTCCCGTCACGATCTTATACGTTTCTATCCTGTCTCCTCTGGTTCTTCGTCTTTCCAGGTTGTTATTTCGCGTTCCCTCAATCTAACTTCGTATGACAATTTGAATGACATTAAAAAAATAATTGGCTTTAAATATATGAAACTGATTTTTAGCTGTATGCAGGGTGATGCAATAGTCATATATAAAGTATCCACCACTGTACATGCATATGTGCATATGTGCATATGTACATGTACATATGTGGAGAACAGAGTGAACTGTGATGAAGATACTGTGCTGTACCGAGAATGTTCTGGTTCAGGAAACAACTAGGTCACCATGTGCTACAGAGCGAATAATTGCATGATAAGGAAGGGATGAGTGAGAAACAAACAACTCACAACTCCCTTAGATAGGATGGGGTCCACCAGGGGCGTCCATATAGGGGGGGGACTGGAGGTAAATGCCTTTAATTTCAAGTAGGGAGGGGTATTTTTTGCGTCTTAGGTGGTACCATCTTGCCTTCCTGGCACTTGGGACCGGGGGTTT
>OY365814.1:33615885-33630885 GCA_959347315.1 Bimastos eiseni | reverse complement strand
TATTGGCTAATGGTTATCCTTAACATAACATAACAAAACGTAATATAACATAACAAGGGCTTAAAGTGGTTCCGAAGACGCTTAGTCTGTGTTAAAACCACTTCGGACAAAACCCTCAGCCTCGACGCAGCCCTCGTGTATAAGCCGGTGGTGCTCTGCACCTTGCTTTCGAGTGGCGCTTTCGAAGCTTGCAGCTTACGATTACGATTAGAATACTAAGACAAATTATTCTGTTTGTTGAATTTGTATTTAAACATTTCTAGAGCGCTCCTAGTAGGGTGAACCGTTCAGAAGCGCTGCCAGTGCGCAAGTTCCCGCGAGAAGAAGTATATTTTGAGAAAAGCCACAAAATGGCAATCCAAAAAAATATTGCCGAAATATTCAATTATTCAAATCGTACTTAAATGAAATATGTAATCATGTAGAACATTTCCAATTCAATTCAATTCAATACGTTTCGATCGATTCCATAGGGAAGAACATGTGAACAATATGCACACATTTCATACATTGATAATCAGCAGAAGTGGGAAGCATAGAGAAGAAAAAACGTTAGAAAGGGACCGACGGCCTCGCTAGCCGAGTTACCATTTTCTTGGAATACAGTAAGCAGCGTTATTGCAAGACAATACAGAATGAAGGCCGTAAACTTAACTAGTTGAACTGGTGACAATAAATAAATAAATTTATATAATATAGTCACAAAAACTATCATCTTCGTTCATATTTGTTTCACGTGAGCACCAGGTAACACAATTATCTACTACAATAATTGCTAGCCAGGACATAGAAAGCGTGATTGGAATTAATCAACTGAAGCATTAAGTGATATCCTCTAATTCTCTACAATAGCCACGATAAGAATGCATTATTTAAGAGAGCAGAACGGCGACTTATTAGATATTTTTTCTCTCAAAAAGAACTAACTTGGAATTGACCATTAAGTATTATTAACTCATCGAAGCTTCTTCGACTTATAAAACATAGAGTGATTAGTGTAATAATCAAGGAAATTGTCTGAACCAATCTTATGGTGTCTTCTCTCTTAGTTGTAATTTTGCCATTATTATAAGTGCATATGCATATTAATATATGTAGCAGATTTAAAATGGCGCATGTTGTTAGGCATATTGCCTATTAAAAAGTGCTGAATAAGCCTTTCGTCGTATATGCATTATAAATATATTTAGCTTCTCAAGCATCCATTAGACTCGATCAAGCAAATACAGGCATGGACCCAATTCGTGAAAACATGACCTCAATTGTATATTTAGACCTTACCTTATCAGCCAATCACAAGCCACCTTTCGTATCTATTCTTCGATGGGGTCGCGTTTTTATAGCGCATTTCGAGGAATTCACCCAGAGGCAAATGAAACCTTTGACACTCATGTCCTCCATCTCTTGAGATGCAGCTAATTGAGTAACAATTGCCAGTGTTTCGATTTAAGAGAAATATTCATCCGAGAGAAAGAGAGAGAGAGAGAGAGACAGACAGACAGACAGACAGACAGACAGACAGACAGACAGACAGACAGAGACAGAGACAGGGACAGAGACAGAGACAGAGACAGAGACAGAGACAGAGACAGAGACAGAGACAGAGACAGAGACAGAGACAGAGACAGAGACAGAGACAGAGACAGAGACAGAGACAGAGACAGAGACAGAGACAGAGACAGAGACAGAGACAGAGACAGAGACAGAGACAGAGACAGAGACAGAGACAGAGACAGAGACAGAGACAGAGACAGAGACAGAGCGAACTGCGTAGTGATATTAAAAGGTATCCGGCAAACAAAGTTTCCCCTTCCAGACACAATATTTCCCTAACAGATAATGTGCAATAGTTGTAACATTTACCTCAATACTAAGATATTAATAGCTTTACAATAAGATTAGAAAACCAACCCGCCTAAAACCATCTTAAAATCTAGAACAAATCTGAACGTATTTCTCAAAGATTAAAGTCATTGCGCGGTAGAGATAATTTCAGCGAAGGACGAACTATTATTCTCCCTGAAGATATATTTTTTGCTCTGAACATATAGGGTAAATTTATTCTAAGGCAGACCCTCCCTGGGGAGTTCTGCACCGAAATAGATTCTCCAGGAAGGGGTAGCCTTGTAGAAGGCAGACCGCTTCCTGATACCGGCGCTCATTCGATCTTCAAGGTGCCTGCCATTTTGTTATCAAAGCTGCCATGACGCCAACGACAAAGCTCCGGCAAGCAGCGACTACTTTTAATAATTCAAAGACGACATCGGCAAATAGATGGCGCTGGCGGGCATTGAGTACAACACGACTTGCCTACACGAGTTGGAATGTCACGCATGCACATAAAACCAGGAACAGGTGTCGTACGGATATAACGCACGCGAAAGTGTTTATGTATAAATTGTGCAGGTCCTTGATGGACGGAGCGGATGAGCAAATGTCGTATACACGAAGATGCTGGAGCAGTGGTTACTGAATATATATATATAAGAATGTACACATAGTATTTATATGCGCCTGGTAGGGTAGTCTGACCTTGTGTTCCATGTATGTAATTCTGAGAACGCTGTCTCAATATTGATACATGCACGTTCCGTATGTTCAAGAAATAAGAGAACGTTGTCGGCGATGGGTTATTATGGAGTAATGCCCGCAGGGGCTTCTACGTCATGTTAACCTAGGAGAAAACGCTCCAATCAAGAAGGAGAAGGGACATCTCATTGGAAAATTATGGAAAGGAGGGAAAAGGAGAGAGGGGGAAGTTGCTCCAATGAAATGGGGGTAGAGGAGGCCCCCGGTTCGTCTTGGAGCGCGGAAAGAACGGTGTGGAGGAGGCCCCCACCCGTCCCGGATGATGTGTGTTGGATCCAGTCGGAGGTAATTCTCCCAATAACTTTTATACAGTGTAGTCCGATCTTTTGAGGATCGATTGAATATTTACTAACGTTGCTATTATACTAATTGGTGGCTTGTTTGTTGATGTCGGAATTGACTGGGATCTGAATAGTTACAATATTGATTTGTAATTATCATCAATCGATGGCACTGCAAAACCAATTCATAATTGAGGTCAATATCCAGAAGAGAGGCTGCTATCATGATTGATAAGGAATTTCATGTATTGGCGCGGTGTATGCTTTTGGCTGAGGAAAAGTCACACGAGGAACTAAGCAAATCGAACAAATACATGATTCAGAATGAAGAGATACAAAGAGCAGAATAGTGGGGTACAGGTAGCAGAACGGACAGATACAGGGAGGTAGTTCAAAAACTTAGGACCAGTAACACACAAAGCTCTTTCATTGTTGAACTGGTGTTGTGTTCACCCTGTCGCCAAATGCCCACCTTCTGGTTGGGGTATGTATGGGTCTTGTTGGTATAGACTGCAACCAAGACGTGTGCTAAAGATCTGTGCACCTGTGTTTAAAGTTGCGTGCGAATGATGATGGGCGTGGCATCGGAAGATATATGACCAAATTGACCACGTACGGTGGGCGCCTTACGAGGATTGACGGCAGAGAATTTAAATTCAACATCAGTTAGGCTCATGGATAATTGATCAGAAGAAAGAAGAAGTCGGGCTTTTACCCCACAATTGCTTCAATTTCCCACAGTCAAGGTTCAATGCTTTATTCTAGTATGTTAATACTGATAAGTATCAAGCCACTATGACCTTATCCGCCGTCATATTTCGGCTGAATGTCGTCGTCCTCTTCATTCCTTAGAGACAGTGTTGTGTGCAAGACTTCAAACTTCAAGACCAAGACGAGACCGAGGCAGTGAGGTACCAAGACCAAGACGAGATCGAGACAGTGAGGTACCAAGACGGAGACCGAGACCGACACTAGATTCAAGACAGTACGAGACAGTGACAGACAAGTGATCCTATATAAAATGCTGTAAAATGCTAATGTATCAGTTTTCGGGAATAATGTTTATTTGTAATTTCAATTTGAAACTTAGAATGTATATATTAAAAATTCATGAGAACAGTTTTTATATTTCCGCGCAAGATTTTAAGACAGTTCACGCGAAACTTATCGAGACCGCTTGTTCGAGACAGAACAAGACTTTCACTTCAAGACAGTCTCTAAAAATTCGAGACACTACCTCGAGACTGAGACCGAGACTGAGACAGCAGGCTTCCGAGACCGAGACAATAAAAAAAGTGTCTCGAGACGTCTTGAGACCGAGACACTGTCTTGAGACCATACAACTATGTCGTATATTAGGTACTAGATTAGCGATTAGAGAGTAGGTGAGAGATTCGTAATCATAAGTATAATCTCCAAACTTACAAAGCGCCTCTCGAAGGCTTAGATCGACGTGAACTCTTGGTAATTCGGACACAGGACGGCTCTCGCCCAACATCGTGCTTATGCTTCTGTTGGTTCTTTGCTTTGGAATGATATACCTCTCTGAATCGTTCTCTGATTATAACTCGGGGTGCTTCTGTTTTTGCCCGCAAGACTTTTATTTTCCCACGAGGCTTCTAACATCGGCTAGGTTGTACTGAGAGAAATTTGTAAATACAATGCAATACAATACAATACAATATAATGCTAACGGATTTCAAGAAAATATCGCGCGATTATTTGACTATCTGATCATTCCAGGGGTTATGTATACACTTCTAGATATACATGTAGGCTTATTGTCATTATGTACGTAGTTAACAGCTCAAGAATTGCTTTTCCTTGTTTCAACTTCATACCATCTGCCATGATTACTAGTCGTATTAGGGTGACCCACCCAACCACTGGACTTGTGTCCTTTTTAGGTTTTATACTTTATTGGCTCCTTTCTTTAAAAATTTGATTTGAATTATGCTTGTATTAAAAAGCAGTTGTTATGTTATGTTTCTGTTAATTGAATCACCTAATTCTTATCCAACTGGCAACATACATTGTGTACGTAAGTGGCTTAAAACAAGATGGAATCTGGTCGTTAGCTATTGATTAACGATAATATTTCATAGCAAAGACGATTAGCGTCGCCCTCCTACATTTACGATATCCAGGGTTTGGACTGACACAACCAGAGTGAGATTAGTGGCGGAATGGAGACTCTTATTCAGTCTGGGTTCCTTTTGTGACCAATACCTGATCTCACTAATTATGGTAAGATGTCACTTTGTTATTATAAAGACCAATAAAGCTGACTCGATCCGTACACATCGTGTGTTCTACGTGTCGGAGTGTTACCATTTGTCCAAACCCACTTCTATGAAATGCAATGTACACACTGTTCGATTTCAAGGAATTGGATCTCTCTAAATGCTCATGCGCATTGTCAAAGTGCGTATTTTATGCGCAAACATGTGTAAATACCCTGGCGAGTCATTCTCATTATTACTCGTTATTCGCCTTCTTACAGAACTTCCTCCAGCATTTGTCGGAGACGCTATAGCGACGACACAGCGGACCTTCGCTCAGTCATCGAAATACATCACATGAATAATTCATAAACAGACTCCCGCCACACTAAGCCGCGCTAGTCATTGAACGTGCAATACATGCGCCTTATACACACTGCGACGCCCGCGTGTGTATACAGTACACACACACCGATAATTTATCAGCCCTGATAGGGGAAGCCTGGTGCGTGCCAGCCCCCGACGGGTTTGGCTGACATGTCCCTGCTCTTCCCTCCCCCACCAGTTCCGGCGAAATCCTATTTCAATATGGTGGCCGAGAGCAATTTTCCGAGGCTCTGTTTACATCTTTGCAATCCAATTATGTCGACGACCTTTCGTAGGATGGACATCGCGGACGACAACGGCGTGAGCCAAAGTCATCCGCCGATGCTGCGTGCAGAGCCTCCATATCAAGCATTCGCTCGACGTCTTCGTATTAGACCCGAAGAAGCTCCACAAGTTACTTACAGGCAGCGACGTCGCAATAATATACAGGCGGTATATCCGCGACGTCGTAATACACAAATGGAACATCCGGAACGTTGTAGTACCCAAACAGGAACATACGACGCGTTGAAAAATACAAGCTGGAACATACGATTCATGGTAATGCGCAAACAGGAACATACGACACAGTAGTACACATATATGAACATACAACACACCGTGTAATACACAAACGGAATATCCGATCATCATCATCACTATCAATTTTACTATTATTACTATTATTTTTATTATTTTATTATTATTATTATTACAATTTTTATAATTATTAATATTATTATTATTATTACTATTATTGTTATTATTATTATTATTACTATTACTATTACTATTACTATTATTACTATTACTATTATTACTATTACTATTATTACTATTACTATTATTACTATTACTATTGCTATTATTACTATACTATTATTACTATTATTATTATTATTATTATTATTATTATTATTATTATTATTACTATTACTATTACTATTTTTATTATTATTATTATCATTATTATTATTATTATTATTATTATTATTATTATTAATATTATTATTATTATTATTATTACTATTATTATTATTATTATTATTATTATTATGGTCTTCAATGTTAATTAATGGTGATGTCGTCCGGAGTAGCCCTGCTCGTTGGACTCCTGAGCAGCGAAAGTTCCCTTGAAAGCAACTGCGTTGTAGCGTTGAATAATCATTGAGATGCGCTGGTAGAGAAAAGTCGTCTCCCGCTGCTTCCCAGTGACGGCGCTCAGTCTGTGTCCCAGTTCTGAAAGGAAGCTTTGGCCTTCGGAATTGATGGGGCCAAAGATTTCGAATGCCACCGGTGTGAAGACGTACGTGGAGCCTAGCTCGGCATATTTCTGAGTTTTGAGGTTCGCCGCCCTCTCGGCCGCAGCGCCCGCTCTTTGTGATTTTTCTGGCAGATACGACGTTGCCATTGTATCTGAGACTGTCGCGTCCCATATCAAACACCGCCCCGCCCCGCCCCGCCCCGCCCCGCCCGCCATGGTATATGAGTGAGTCCGTCTGGTCTTTTACCATCAGATCGGGTCAATCCCACCGGCTCTTTGACAGTGGGGATCCCTGCACGGATTAAACTTCTACAAATAAGGTCGTTCAGAGCCGTGTGTCTGGGCCAGCGTTCCAGGCCCAGGCCACATGAGACACCGTGATATCCGTTTCTCTCGACCAGGGCACCGCATGGGCAGTAATGAGGTAAACAGACAGGTAACCCCAGTCTGTAACCCACCGCCGCCCTCAGGGACTCATCGTCAAGTCTCAGCCCGCAGTTTGTAATCGGTAGGGCTAAGAGCCAGTCGCCTGCGTGTGGGGCTGCCACTGCTCTAAGACGTGCCTGATTCTGGGAATCAGGCATTCTGGAGGCGAGGTCTGCCACTCAGAGCTCGATCAGAGGGTCGTCCCATCTCGATTGTTTGTGAGCCCAAGCTTCTTCCGGCTCTGGTACTCCGCTGGTTTCCCTCCATTTGGCCTGAAGGATCTCCAGGGAAAAGGGGCCTTTTTAGGCTTTCCTCGCAGAATCCTTGTCTGGAGTGTATCAGTGGCTGCGGCCGATGCCATGAAGGCTGGAAGTGCCAGCGAAACCACTGATCGGATGCCCAGTCCTCCTCTTTTGATGGGCAGGGTGGCTTGGAGCCATCCCTCGTCGGTGAGAACAAGATTGAGCACCTCAGCGAGGCCCACCCTCAAGGCCTTGTCATACTCCTCCAGTCCTTTGTGGCCTTCGCATAAGCAGCTTCTGAGGGTATATAATAGTCGGGTGGCACTCAGCGAGTATCGGAGCAAGATGAGGGCGTCGTGTGTGGCGATGGACATTAGTTTTTCCATCATGCGCATTAGCTCCACTGTGCGCGCATTCAAAGTGTTCGTCAAGGCCGTATCCGTTGACAGAGGTGCGCCTAGGAGTGTGGCCTCTGAAGGGTTAGTCCATCTGAACTGTCTTAATGGTTCGAAGCCTCTCTGGATATCTGCAGAAGTCGAAATGATCTCGCATTTTGTTCGATTTAGGAAAAGGCCGAGTTTTTCGCATTCGGTTTCGAGTCTGTTTATATCTTCCGCAACCTCTTCCGCTCTGCCACCTAGTGTTAGGTCGTCCAGAAAACCTACTGTGAGCGGCGATTTAATTTGGACGAGGATGGGCTGTAGAGGTAGACAGAAGAGTAAGGGACCCAAAGGGTCGCCTTGTTGGGGCCCCACTTGGGACAAGACACAGTATCGACCGTATTTAAGATGTGAGTGTTCCAAGTAGGCTAGATTGCAAAAGGGTGCCAGTTCAGGAAGAATGTTATATAATGCTGTCAACATTTCAAGCCTGTATAGGCTGTTGAATGCGTTGGAGAAATCTATTTTGGCTATGATTGTTTCGTTGTCTAAACTGTTCAAAAGTCGTCCCGTTGCGTGTCCTGCTGCCTCACGTCCTCCTGGTACACCAACTCCGACTTGTCTGGGAGAGAGGTATTCAGCAACTTTAGGCGCCGCATAAGAGCTGGCACATTTGGCTGTCAGTCTGCGCCAATAGTAACCAATGACAATGAGCCTCAAACCTCCAGTGCTTTTCCTAAGGGCGAAGAGAGTTGCACCGAAAAGGGTTGCTCGAATCCCAGAAGGGCATTCTCCTGCGAGAAGCAAGTTTACCAGAGCCGTAATGGCGGCTAGCAGAGTTGGGCCCGAGTCTGTTTGGCTGACTAACTCTAGGATGTGCTGGGGGCGTAAGCCGTCTGGCCCACCGGCTGATCCCGCCGGGAAGTTGCGAATGCATCTGATTACGTTCTCCTCGGTCATCTGAAGCGGGGCGGCATCCGGTGGCCCGGGCACTGGCTCCTGGCTCTGATGTGGGGGCGGATGTTTTGTTTTGAGCTCCTTCCATTTGGTCTCGTTAATTGGGATTGGCTTGTCGTCCGAGCTCAGAATCCTAGCTGCTGCTCGGATATTCCCATCTTCCAATTTTGAGGTCACGGCTGAGGTCCTCGTTTGTTCCACTTGCTTTCCTTTTTCTTTCTGTGTTCTGATCCCTCTTGTCCGATAAAGAGCCAGTCAATGTCCTTGGAGCTTCTGGCCAGGAAATCGCTAGATCTTTGTTTGATTTTTGTGGTCATGTTATGGCGTCTGCCTCCTCTTGTAGGCTTGGCTAATGTCAGTGCACCAAAGGCGAAAAGCTGCCGCCATTGGGCCAAGGAGCATGGATCTCGGAGAATCCGTCCTATAATTGTGGTTAACAAGGCGCTCAAACCTGGTCTGGCTGCTTTGGGTATGTGTTTCATCAGACTGGCAGTCAAGCATGGATGAGGAATGGAATTGACTACATTTATCTCATTTGTACCCAGAGATGTTGCTGGCTGTTGTGTCCTCGTATCGGGAGGTTCCTCTGTCGGGACATGGGGACCTATTGGTGGTTTGTGAGAACCTGGCCACGGGTTGTCTCTGGGTCCATGTCTGCGCACGAGGCCATTCTTGTTGTGCAGTTTCCATTCGCTGTGGCATGCTCCGCAAATACCCTTTTATTTAGGCCTTGGTCCCTCTTGTGAGTCAACGATCTGGGGTTGTTTGTTGTATGAAGAAGCCATTCAACTGCGTGATATGGTCTTCCGACTCGGAGAGGGTCGTGACGGGTCTTTGTTGTTAAGATACATGGATTAGAGAAGGGGAATTAAGATACATGAAGTGGGTTGAATGGAACCAGATGTATACAAATTCGGTTTCAAATGTTAAAAAATGAACGTCTCTACTGCGTTGCCATTGCAATACGTATTATGACGTCGTGGAATTTAATAACTGCTAAACGGTGAATATTATGGAGTTAAATTCTGATTTCCATTTGCATAGGTTACACATTTTGATTTAAAATCCTGAAAAATCTCTTTAGTATTATTAGATAATATATAAAAATCTCTTATCCTGGCCTCAATTGAAACGTAATTTTATAACAATCGTGCACTGACGAACTCTCACTATTTCAAAAAACTCTATAATTCTAGGATAGATAAATCCGTCGACTGCCTTCAAAGCCACCAAATTATTATTATTATTATTATTATTATTATTATTATTATTATTATTATTATTATTATTATTATTATTATTACAATTTTTATAATTATTATTATTATTATTACTGTTACTATTATTGTTATTATTGTTATTATTACTATTACTATTATTACTATTATTATTATTACTATTACTATTATTACTATTACTATTATTACTATTACTAATATTATTATTATTATTATTATTATTTTTATTATTACTATTAATATTATTACTGATTGTTACTGCTGAATATTACTATTACTATTATTATTATTATTATTATTATTATTACTATTACTATTACTGTTTTTATTATTACTATTATTATTATTATTACTATTATAATTACTTTTACTATTACTATTACTAGTACTATTATTACTATTACTATTATTATTATTATTATTATTATTACTATTACCATTACTATTTTTATTATTATTATTACTATTACTATTACTATTATTATTATTATTATTACTATTACTATTACTATTCATATTACTATTTTTATTATTATTATTATTTTTATTACTATTACTATTATTATTATTATTATTATAATTATTATTATTATTATTACTATTACTATTCATATTACTATTTTATTATTACTATTATTTTTATATTATTATCATTATTATTATTTTTATATTATTATTATTATTATTATTATTATTACTATTATAATTACTTTTACTATTACTATTACTATTACTATTATTACTATTACTATTATTATTATTATTATTACTATTACTATTACTATTATTATTTTTATTATTATTATTATTACTATTTTTATTATTATTATTATTATTACTATTACTATTACTATTATTATTATTATTATTATTATTATTACTATTACTATTCATATTACTATTTTATTATTATTATTATTATTACTTTTATATTATTATTATTATTATTATTATTTTTATATTATTATTATTATTAATATTTTTATTATTATTATTATTATTTTTATATTATTATTATTATTAATATTAATATTATTATTATTATTACTACTATCACTATTATTATTATTATTATTATTATTATTACTATTACTATTACTATTACTATTATTACTATTACTATTATTACTAGTACTATTATTACTATTACTACTACTACTACTGCTATCGTTATTATTATTTTTGTATTATTATTATTATTATTATTATTATTATTATCGTGGTAGTCATCATCGTCGTCGTCATTATCATCATCATTATTGGTTTTGCTGTGATTTAAATGCCAGAAAACCGCAAGACCGAAATAGTATTTCTATTGCAAGTCTACATAAATCTACTCACCTACACTGTGCACACGTATTAATGCATTCATTCATCATAGATCGGAATGCATGGAATATATTATCAGAGCAGAGAGAGAGAGAGAGACAGACAGACAGACAGAGAGACAGAGATAGAGAGAGACCCTTCAAGGCAAGATCGCTTAACCCGACGCCAGGGAAGCAGCCGAGTATCGAATATCGAGTTGGAATAAATCACTACTACGGTGTATCGAGGATAACGACGTCGCAATGGTCTATCTCTGTCTCTGTCTCTGTCTCTATCTCTGTCCCTCTGTCCATCAAAATCCCCCACCGCCTTCGTTTCTTTCTATGTCTGCGTGTCTTGCTGTCTGTCTTTGCCCCTGTTTGTCTCTGTTTTTATCTGCATTTCCCTTCTTCACCTCTGTCTTTGTCTCTGTCTGTCGCTCTCTCCGTTTCTCACTCTGTCTCTTTCCCTCTATCCTACTCCCTCCCTCTCTCTCTCTCTTGCCTCTCTCTCTTCCTCTCTCCATCCGTATCTCTCTCCCTTCCTCCCTTCGTCTCTCTCTCCCTCTCTCTCTCTCTTTGCTCCCTCTTTCTAACTCTAACTCTGACCCCCCTCTCTCTAACTCTTACTCTAACTCGAATTCTGACTCCAACTCTAGCTCTAGCTCTAGCTCTAACTCGCTCTTCCTCACTCTCAATCACTCTCTCTCCCTCTCTC
The DNA here is from genome assembly GCA_959347315.1 of Bimastos eiseni. NCBI lineage: Eukaryota > Metazoa > Annelida > Clitellata > Crassiclitellata > Lumbricidae > Bimastos > Bimastos eiseni. The sequence goes on along the minus strand of OY365814.1, from coordinate 33,618,895 downwards.
TCTCTTTGCTCCCTCTTTCTAACTCTAACTCTGACCCCGCTCTCTCTAACTCTTACTCTAACTCGAATTCTGACTCCAACTCTAGCTCTAGCTCTAGCTCTAACTCGCTCTTCCTCACTCTCAATCACTCTCTCTCCCTCTCTCTCTCTCTCTCTCTCTCTCTCTCTCTTCATCTATCCCTCTCCAGCCTCCGTAGCCCATCTCCCGATCGACCCATCCCTTGTTCGTTTCATCCATCGATCACTTCGTCTGCTTGGAAAATCGACCGCGACTCATGCGACGGAATATTTATTCTTCGGATCGGTCGCCAGATCCACCGAGAACTTGATAGATGCTCAACGGTCATTTATATGCCAACCTATCTCCACTTCTCCTTCCCACGCACTCTACGAACATAAATATACAAATATCATACATATATATGCATACATAGATACATACATGTATATTTGTATGTGTGTGTTACATATTGAACTATTCAGTAGTATCCTGGTATCCGTAGCCTATAGCGTATACCGTTTCCGACACTGTGCTCCGTAGAACGCCATGGGGCGTGGTGATGTGAAGACAGGGTTTCCGCAGAAGAGTTTCAGTTTGAACAATAAGCTTCAAAAAATGCAAAATAAATAATACGAATTATTCATTGGAGGCTTTTTAGCGAAACATCTGTGTATGACTATAATAATTTATGAAAGAGAATTCGTGTGTTATTGTCATCGGTGTTTGTGCTGTTATTATAGTCCGGGAGTAAACCTATAATTGTCTGCATCATCAAGCGTTTACACCTACAACAGAATATTTTTAATTTTTGGACAGGGTTCCGACAGAAAATTCAAGATCAAAAGGGTTCAACCGCCCTACAAATTGGGAATCGCTGACATAGATCATTAGCGTTCAGGCATATATCTGATACACATTGGACTATTCGGTAGAGTCCTGGTATCTCTAGCCTAACGGGAGCAGGTTCGAGCCTGTTACATACATTACTTATAACTTATAACAAGGTAATGTATATTTATGTATTTATTTATTAGGACAAGGTTCAGGTTCGGATTTGTTGACCAGCCTGTCTCATAGGTTTGAGGAGTGAGTTGTTAAACTTTCGAAATAGTTTTACAGTTATTACTTGAAGCGTTTAAGGAATCGCTCGCTATTATAAAGGGTGTTTCCAGAGTTCGTATGGAACCTTGTGGTATTGGTATGTCGTTAATTATAAAGTCACTCATTGGACATGTACCCTTTTCAATCCCATGATCATTTTTTGCTACTATTATCCCTGCCACCACCACTGCTTCCACTCCACTACTTCCATTACAACCATTACTACTGCTACTACTACTACTGCCTACCAATAAAGATACAAAGCAGTTGCATTTATATGTTGCCTTTCTTACAATCAGTTCAGTAGTGCGCACACGCACAGATGGCGCAGATAAAACTAATTGTATTGCAGAGCATTTGTGCGCGAAGGACATGCTCATTGCTCATTGCTCATTGCGCATTGCTCATTGCGCATTGCTCATTGCTCATTGCTCATTGCTCATTGCTGAAAGTCTAAACATAGTGACTTCTCGGACTAGGATAGAACCCACACTCACCGCTATTACCAATCGAACACCGTGCCCCTAATGCTCCTGCGACTGTTATTACTAGTAATGTTAGTAGTCATAATAGTAATAATAATAGTAATAATAATAATAACAATAACAATAATACCGTCACTACAATTACTGCAACAGCAATAACTACCGCTTGCAATAATGATAGAATGAATGTTTACAGTCAAATTACCTTATAAGGTATAAATCATAATGTACTCGAAAACTGATCAATTTTTAGTATTAACCCGTTATTTATCTTCCTTTACAATTCTTTTCTTGTCAGAATCAGATGCAAGTCTTTCGATCAGCGATAAAAAAACCTAAACAGTCGACCATTGAAGCCTGACATCGACTTCTTGCATCGTGGTCTGCGCTGCGTCAATGGCCGGTCGTGGTCGGCTTGATCCGATTTGACGACGTCGTGTGCGCATCAGCCCTGACCCGGCTGCAATCGGCAGATCTCAATCGTTGAGGCAGGAAGAGGAAAGAAAGAAGGCAGACCAAGGAAGAATTTAACGGAGACAAATGAACCTTGGAGATCAAGCAATGTTCCCTCTCTAAGCCAGCGGTTCTCAACCTTTATAGTCCATTAGTCCTGCGATCCCTTATAATAGTTTTCAAAGTTGTGGAACCCCTATGTATAAAATTGATTGGGTTACTGCCTTCACCTCGAATCATAAGACAAATGAGTAAAGATTAATTTGAGTCACTTTGGTGTAGTAGGCCCTATTTAGTGTGGAAATCATAAGTACGTGAATATTAAATAATTATGAAAATCTTTGTCAGCTGTTTTTACAAATTCCTGAAGGTTCGAGCAGAACTCTGGCACGTCGTAAGGCGACCCCAGTGGGGTCGCGACTCACATGTAGGTTGAAAATCGCTGCTCTAAACTGTGCGCAGCGCACGGGTCGCGAAGTCAGTGTACACAAGAATTTGAGTGTGTACGCACAATTTCTTTGCCTAAATAACGAATCACGACTTCTTTTTATACAGCTATAGCGGCCTACCTTACTTCAGAAACTTTGATTTCTTATCTGCTTCGTACCTTTATATATTTTTAGACGAGGGACTTTTCTCAAGTAATCAGAACTTATCACCATTGACCTTAAGATATGATCTTAATTTTACTATCAAGGCATTCAGCTCGGACCTGCGCACAAAAGTGTGAGCCACTTATAAAATGTTACGCAAACAAAATTTTGATGAGACGAGTGGCGGAGATGCTTTACAGAGGTTCATACATGTACCAACATTGGAACTGAGGACTTCCTGGTTAAGATGACACGCTAGAGAGGTAGTAGATGAACTAGCTGGTTGAGATGACTGTCTAGATCGGTGGTTAGTGAACTATCTGGTTTAGATGACTGTCTAGACAAGTGGTTAGTGAACTACGTAGCTCGTAGAGATGA
>OY365814.1:33588385-33610885 GCA_959347315.1 Bimastos eiseni | reverse complement strand
TCTTTGCTTCTGTAGATAATAACAAGTGCGATCAAAGGTCCTGTGGCTTCATTCAGACGAGTATCAATACATACGGATCCTCTGTCTGCATCAAAACACGTGCCTTGGGCAGCTTAAGTAAGTATTTTGTGAAGATTTGTGTTAAGATCCATTTATTTCGGGACTCTTGAGAGAGGAGTGTGGTTGCATCATATCGCATTAGGTCACATTGTAGTTGTACATTATATTCGCTTATATTGCACTGATTGACTTCCTTGTCTTGAACTCAAATGACTTGTCTAATAAAAATAGCCTAATTATATTCTGATACTCCTTGCTCTGGGAACTATCACTTAAAACGACTTCGGGCAAAGGCATCTGGCCTTTCTAGTCGTATGAACCCTAAGATTGACTGAGTGTCAGTATTTTGTCATTCGAGTTTAGTTGGTGAATTCTTATTTTGTGTGTTTTAGGTCCTAACAGAACCTAGACGTGGAACCAATATCTTCAATTGAGAGACCTTTTCACCTAGCAGAGTATTTCGAACAATTTTTCATGTTTTCAAACATTTTTATGATTTAAACAGTTACTTTTAAGTCTAGAGCTTGCCATTGTTTAGACCGAACATTGAGCGTATACTACTAATGCTTCAATGTTGACTCTGAATCAGATTTGCAGTAACGGAATCAGACCAGCCTGTTGTAAATGCATGTAGTTAACACCTACTTTAACGTGTAGAGTCTGTGTGTTATTGGCTATTTGTCTGACGTGTTTTAAGCAACTCATTTAACATATCTGAGAACTGTGTTTCCAGTGCTGTCAATCGTGACCAGGTAAAATATGTCCGAATGGTTCGGAGAAGGTCTAATTGACGGGTTGCCAGAGTAGCTAGCTCGGAGCACGCCCAATCGCCCATGTACCCGAATATTCCGGAGTTCAAGTTAAAAAGTGTCCCAATGTCTATTTTAAGAATCCGGTTAAAGGCCATTTAAGAGGATGGGGCATTTCGACGGACACACTTCATGGCGGCTACATCAACTCCAATGGACCGAGGCGGATGTAGCTAATGCATTTCGTGGTTTGAATTCGTAAGCCACCACAACACTCCCATGAATTTGGGTGAAATGGTAGGTAGTGGGAATATGTGTATGTGCCCGGAAACTGATGGTTCGTCTATGCGCCGAGCAGTTTGAGAAATCCAGTGTCTTTGGTGGCAGTGAACTACAAGGAGTGACTACTCTCTGTCTCTGTCTCTCTCTCCCTTTGTCTCTCTCTCTCTCCTTGTCGCTCTCTCTCCAGTTTCCTCTCTCTCTCTCTCTTGCTCTCCTTATCTCTCTCTCTCTCCCTTTGTTTGTTTGTCTGTCTGTCTCTCTCTTTATCTCTCTCTCTCTCTCTTTGCCTCTCTCCCCCTTTGTCTCTCTGTCTGTCTATATATATATATATATATACATATATATATATATATATATTATCTCCCTTTCTCTCTCACTTTCTCTTTATATATATATATATATATATATATATATCCCTCTCTCTCTTACCAGTCTTGCTTTGACATGTTTCACCTCGGTTTTACATACCACATCCATCTTACCTGACCTTCCGAAAGATTTTTTAATCGCAGGAACTTTCACGTTACGAACCATTGATCTTGGATTATTTTGATTCCTGGTTACGGGAGGTGAACCATACAGTAAAGGGAGGATTTTGTTGCCTTGAATTATATTAATATATTTCTGTAGCGCCTGTGCTAGTCCAACCCAATCAGAGGCACTCTTGGTTCATTCGTTGGCTCTATGTTATAAATTATTGCAGAACCTTCCTATTCGTTGTTATATCAACCATGATCACACTAAACATGACGCAATTTGAATACCTCGCACAGTATTAACTTTGCCTTCAAGTTATTTATTTATTTATTATAACGCGCAAGGTCACGCTGAAACTTGTGTGAATCTGAGGTGCAGATAGTCAGTCGCCAGGAGAAGATGCTCTTAGATTTCCAAATCCTTGAAAGACTAACAGAACAGTTTGGGTCGCTTTTTGAAGGAAGGACGCGAATTTGAGTTTCGAAGAGAGAGTGGCTGTCGATTCCATTCCATAGGAGCAGAGACATGAAATGCACGAGAGCCCATAACTGTTCTGCATCGTGGTTCAACTAAAAGACCTGTACTTGTTGATCGTAAGCAACGAGGAGCGATGAAAGGAGTTAGTAGAGCACGAATATAGGTAGATGTACTGGTGTTGAGGGTTTTGTAGGTCAAACAAGCTAACTTAAATTATTTACTGAATTCAACAGGAGGCCAATGCAGCTGGCGGCGAAGGACTGAAGGGGCATGTTCGTAGTGGATCAAGCAGCATTACTCGAGCTAAGGAGTTTTGGATACGCTGCAGCCTTTTGAGTTCATGGTCTGAGAGACCGACAAAAAGTGAACTAGCTTAATAAAGGCGGGAGGAGACAAGTGAGAAGGCTATGGTTTACGACTTATTTTTTGCTTGTTTTCTGTTAAAATTTTAAATGTAGAGGGCTGAGTAGTTACTGATCGCTCCATAGTGAGTGACAACACGAAGTTTCCTAACATGGACTCACCTTTGAAATTTATTCTAGAAAACACTTACTTTGTGCTGTATTGGTGCGTAATTCGCTAGTTAGATCTAATCCTGGACAAACAGATATTCATGTTACAATTAATCAAACTGAAAATTATTTTACTTGGACTCGTTCAGTATTTGGAATTGATCTTTCATACTTGAATTATCACTTCTACAGAAAATAATAATATTTAACAATTGCTGATTTCATGTTGTATAAAATAAAATTGTAAATTTTTCTTTTATTGTGAATAACATTCAAATATTTCTTTGTACAATTAATTAAATGCAAAATGCCGTTTCACGTCGTAAATCCAATTGAACATACCTGCGTCCATCAAAACTTAAATTGAGAATACTTGTCTTACCATGAAGGCGACGTAGTGTTTTTTCATCATAAAATACATATGAAAAGTTTGGTATTATTATGATTCAAATAGATGACGCTTATTTCCCCTCTAACTCCACGGAAGGAATTTATCATCGCTCAAACACGTGGGATAAATAATCTAGGCATCAAAGTCCACGTGTGCCTGCAAGTCACCTTTAAACAGAGGCGGCGATCTCGATTGACAGATGGGGTATGGACACACAATGAGAGGAGCAGGACATGTGGTGGAGGGCCATTTCTGGAAAAGGTGGGGGGACTTGACCCTCTCGAATCTCCCTGGATCGCCGCCCATGCATTTAAATACTGTTCATCACAATAGATTTTTATTACTGTACAAAATAATTGAATTATTAATTCATATAATATCGACAGTCGAAGACTGTATAGTTATATGCAAGTGTAGAAAATCCAAATGAAATTGTCATAAACATAATCTTCTTACAATAAAAACGGTTGAAAACTAAATGATTCATGCATCTAATCATAATCCTTATGTGTGAGCTGGTTTATGTGCATATGTTTGTATGTAGGAATATACATATATATGTATGGAGAAATGTATGCATGTATGTATGTGTGCATGTAATTATGTATGTAGGAATGTAGGAGAGAGAGATTGAGATAGATGATAAGAAGAAAAGATGATAAGAAGAAAAGATGATAAGAAGAAAAGATGATAAGAAGAAAAGTTAATAAGAAGAAAAGTTAATAAGAAGAAAAGATAATAAGAAGAAAAGATGATAAGAAGAACAAAAGATGATAAGAAGAAAAGATGATAAGAAGAAAAGATGATAAGAAGAAAAGATGATAAGAAGAAAAGATGATAAGAAGAAAAGATGATAAGAAGAAAAGTTAATAAGAAGAAAAGATAATAAGAAGAAAAGATGATAAGAAGAACAAAAGATGATAAGAAGAAAAGATGATAAGAAGAAAAGATGATAAGAAGAAAAGTTAATAAGAAGAAAAGTTAATAAGAAGAAAAGATAATAAGAAGAAAAGATGATAAGAAGAACAAAAGATGATAAGAAGAAAAGATGATAAGAAGAAAAGATGATAAGAAGAAAAGATGATAAGAAGAAAAGATGATAAGAAGAAAAGATGATAAGAAGAAAAGTTAATAAGAAGAAAAGATAATAAGAAGAAAAGATGATAAGAAGAACAAAAGATGATAAGAAGAAAAGATGATAAGAAGAAAAGATGATAAGAAGAAAAGATGATAAGAAGAAAAGATGATAAGAAGAAAAGATGATAAGAAGAAAAGTTAATAAGAAGAAAAGATAATAAGAAGAAAAGATGATAAGAAGAACAAAAGATGATAAGAAGAAAAGATGATAAGAAGAAAAGATGATAAGAAGAAAAGTTAATAAGAAGAAAAGTTAATAAGAAGAAAAGATAATAAGAACAAAAGATGATAAGAAGAACAAAAGATGATAAGAAGAAAAGATGATAAGAAGAAAAGATGATAAGAAGAAAAGATGATAAGAAGAAAAGATGATAAGAAGAAAAGATGATAAGAAGAAAAGATGATAAGAAGAAAAGTTAATAAGAAGAAAACATAATAAGAAGAAAAGATGATGAGAAGAACAAAAGATGATAAGAAGAAAAGATGATAAGAAGAAAAGATGATAAGAAGAAAGAATTATAAGAAGAAAAGCTGACAAGAAGAAAAAATTAAAAGAAGAGCAGAAGAAGAGGAAGAAATACAAACGAAATAAGTGAAAGTAAAAACATGGGTTTTTGGGGATCCTCTTTTATCTGGAAAATGTCCGCAATTGTTCCATTTCCTTAAGGGATTTTTGATTACACATCATTGATGCTGTAAACTTGCCGGAGTGGAGCACGACAAGAAGGACTCGTTCGAGTGTTTAAACGATATTTCATTTTTGTAATTTTTCTCAATTTCTCAGTTATGTCCGTCAAAATTTGATACATTACATTGTCGTGCAAGCCTGAAATGTGTGCAAAATTTCAGCTCTGTTGGTCGACGGCAACATACCTGAAAAACAGTTGAAAGAAGTCCGACGATCCAACGATCCGAGCGTGACAAACTTTACGCAAGCTAAGTTAAGTAAAAGAAGGTAAAAAGGCAGAGAAGAAGAAGAAACCAAGTTAAGGCGAATAGAAAAAAGAAAATGGAAGGATATTAGGAAAAGGTCATTTAGATGAATTGTAATATGTATGTACGTAAAAGTTTGTTTATGTCTGTCTGTCTGTCTGTCTGTCTGTCTGAATGTGCGTATGGTATTATGTAAGTATGTAGTTGTGCATGTAATTATTGTGCTTTATGCACGTATGCCTCTGTCTGGACGGAAATACTTAGCTTTCAAGTATCCTCCTCCCCCCCACAAGGCTTACCGACCCCAACCGATCCCCATTCTTTCCCAACAAAGACCCCCTCCTCTTTTCTACCACCATGCAGTCCCCTGCTGCAGGATCCGAGCATCCAGTCCAAATGCAGGGTCACCCATCTGGTCAATGAGGATAGAGCTTGTCGTCGAAACGAGATTCGATTCCAGAAATCTCGCGGCGCTAGATCCTGGAACGACCTCGCCCCTTACGCCACAACCCCCCGCCCCATTGAGTGCCCCTGACCCAGAAACACCCACCGCAGGTCCCTCTACCCTCTGCTCCACATCGAGACCATAGGCCACAACATCGGGCAACCGGAAGCGATACCCAGTAGGTCCACCCTCGAAGACGTCGTGACTCAGACGTCCATCTACGATCGGGTACTCCACTTCCGGTTTCGAATGTGTCATTAACATCCGGTCGGTGAAGGCCTCCAGTTGACCCGGAAACGAGGGCTTCCCACCTTGGATGATCTTCGAGGCTGGACCGGAGGATTCGTGCACGGCTTTCTTCTGCTTGTATCGATGGTTCTGGAACCAGATCTTCACCTGAGTGGAAGATAGCTTCAACAGTTCCGCCAGCTGTTCCCTCTCTTGCGCCGACAGATAGCGCTGCTGCCGGAAGCGACGCTCCAGTTCGAAGGTCGTCGCCTTCGAGAAGAGTATCCGCCGGCGTTTCCGCTTCGTCTGCTCCCAAGCTGTCCGTTCGGATCCAGTGACTGACGGGCAGACGCGAGTGGATCCGGAAACGGCCGAGGACATCCGATCTGCTCCGGATACAACCGAAGAAGCCCGATCGGATCCGGGAACGGTCGAGGACATCCGATCTGTTCCGGGAATAAACGAAGAAGCCCGATCGGATCCGGAAACGGCCGAGCACATCCGGGTGGCGTGTCTGGTTGCCGCGTTGGGACTTATGGACTGTTGAGTGTGATAGGTGCCGCTGGTGACGTGGTCAGCCCTGCTGGAAGTGGTTAGTTCGTAGGTGGACGAAAGGAGTGGACGGGTAAGGGAATCAGCGCTGACTGAGTTGGAGCTGCTGCGGTGGTCGGTGTTCTTGGAGCATTCATTGAAGATGTCGGATGCGGTCTGTGCAGCAACCAAGGATGAGGATGTCCAAGGGATGGGAGAACGACGACGCCTTCCTCCGCAGTAATCTGTTCGTAGGTCATACATACATTCATCATCATCATCATCGTCATCGTCGATATCATTATCAGCAAATCGTAACCATTACCATGATATTAATAATAATGATTATGACAATTATGATAATGATGACAGTGATGATGATGATGACGGTGACGAAGACGTCGACGACGACGACGATGATGATGATTATAATCACAAGTAAAATCATAAAAATTAATAACACTTACTCTCACATTCGATTTGTTGTCGGAAAACTTAGCTACTTACACTCTTAGTAATGCTGACGTTTACACTGCCACTGACATTTCTATACTTCAACCTACATATACACTGCCACTGACAATGACACCGACACTTACAGTTACACTGCCATCTAGATTTACACTCTTCTTTGCACTAATGCTGCCACCAACTCTGGCGTTCACATTTTCATTTCACATCTAGCCGCAGACCACCAGATTTGATTTCGATAAAATATTACTAAAGGCGCTATTTTAAGATTCGCCATGACAAAAGCCAACCCTCTTTTCATCCAGAATCTTCGTCCAACAACTTAGCAAACATGATTAAGTCAATGTTGACCTACATATAAACACATTTATATATACATATATTATATATATGGATATATATATATATGGATATATATGTATATGGATATATATACACATGAATATATATATATATGGATATGGATATATATATATGTACGTAATATTAATATATAGAAAGACTTACAGTTGACTCATATATGTGCGTATTGCATGGCGCATGAATATTATCTATACAGTTTTATCTTTATTTAAAGGCTTGTAAATAAATAAATTCATTATATGGATACCATAAAATTAAAGCATATATATAGCTTATATATTATGATCCTTATACGCACGTGTACATAAATAGTAATATATTGATATTTAATATTTACACTGGAATATGTAAAAATATGAGCACAAGGCGTTTGATAAAATCGAACGGTAATTTTGTGAGTAGGCTTATTAGCAAGCAGACTGGAGCCGAAGTTACGTCAACATACCGCTAGTTCCATCTACACAGGGTGTCACAGGTCATCCTAAAGATCTCTCCCTGTCTCTTTCCTTATATGTCTGAGGCCAAGAAGCGTCTTTGCGGGGGGAAAAGGCGCTATGTAATTCTATACTAATAATGGATTGATTTCACTGTGAGCGATAATATTTGATACAGCAGGAGCAGAAGTAACTATATCGAAACATTAGGAAGCAAACTAACACATGTTAATAAAGTATTTACATTGGCAGAGGGCGCTATGTAAATGGGCGAAGCAATAAAAACACAATATATTATAATTAGATTCAATACATTACACAATGTAATGAAGTTCAACCAATTACACAATATAATAAAATTCAATACATTACTAAATATGGAATAATGCATTACAACACAACAACGGTTAACGTAATACAACACAGCGCAATGAGGAGCATTGCAACTTCTTGCCTGAGAGTGTGAAGGCACCGCTGTAGGGTGTCGTCGCAAATGTCGGCGATTGGTTAAATCGAGACAGACAATCGGTTCTCGTGGTAATCTGTTGACCACCGGTGGCCATCAGATGGACAGACTGACCAGTGGTCATCTGTCTGTGGCCGGGAAAGCAGCTGGCCGCCTTCTCCGAGTCATTCGTCGGGTGTAGGATGTGTCTCACGCTGAAGCTCCCTTTCTCGTCAGGTCGATCAACACCCGGCAGGATCTGTCGGCAGATCAAAGACGTGCTCGGCTGATCAAAGACATGATCGGCTGATCAAAGACATGAACGGCTGATCAAAGACATGATCGGCGGATAAAAGAAATGCGGGCAGAAGCAATAGTAGTAGTGGTGATAGTAGTCATGGTAGTATTGGTAGACATGTTATGAAACTAGACATGATAGTATCATTGTTTGCAGTAGATCTGGTGTTTTAGTTAGTATGCTCTTGCTACTACTAGCAGCAAAGGTTCTAGCAGCAATTAAGTAATCAATCAATCAGTCAATCAATATAAACTATTCACTGAGCCTCTTCAAGGTGCCTATCCAGAGGTTCTCCCGACCCATGACCCTATTACAGCAGATACAACAAAACAAGTTTTACAGTTGATGACAATATAGAAGTTCTATAACTATTAATGATAGGCCCCTATTAACATTAGTAATAGTAGCAATTGGGGGAGGGTGATTTCTTCCGTGTGCATTTATTTCATTACAAGTTTTGATTAATATTAATCTTTATTATTATTATTATAATTGCAGTATTCCTAGACTCCGAGACTAAAAGACTATCCGGTCGTCGTGTGCATCCGTTCCTTTATACGGTCGAGTGGTTTTCCATTCGCCTCCATTCAGTCTCGCTTGACCGGCGCCGACAATATTTGTACACGATTCGGGATTTGACTAATTAAATGCGCGTCGTGTAAATAGAATCTGATTCGAACACCGGAAGTGCGTCATCGATCTACTGATTAAGATGTCGTCCTCGACGACTTCCGTCATGCTTGATTGAATGCCGGATCGATAGGGACCGAGCGATTGATTTCCTGGCAGCGATACCTTTGAGATGTCGTCTAAGAACACGCGACGCATTGAGGTGGGCTGGTACATTGCAAAGCGAGTCTAGCAGTACAAGCTATTCAGAGGCGCTCTCAGCGTGACAGCCCCGAGGAAATAAAAAATCTGAAAGCATGTATGATTTGGGATTTGGGCAGTTAAGGTGGGATCCCGAATAGAATTTTATTATGGATTAACAGGGAGGTCGTGCCTCGCTGGTAGCGCTCCGTCCTATTTCAATCAATCAATCAGTCAATCAATCAGTCGATCAATCATAAATACTTGATATATCACTACTTCAAGATAGCTACTCAGTAGTCTCTGTTGCCCGGTCTCTGATATATCCTACAGTAGAGTTCTCGGTTCTTCGGATTGGGCAGCTACTCGTCCCGCGAGCTCGATCTTTGATCAAAAATCACCGAGCCTTCTCGGTTGTGGGTCCCTCCATTTGGAATGGGCTCCCTCTAGCGTTGCGCGTACTCCCTACGAACAACCTACCAGTCTTCTGCCGCATCCTTAAGTCTTTTTTTGGCCGCAGTCTGGCTGAGAGCTCTGAGTAAGTTGCTTGAAGGGGGCGCTATACAAGATTTCGGAATGAATAAATGAATGAACATGGAGGGGCCCACGATGGCACAGGCACGGTGTTATGACATGGGTGTCCTTGCCAGAGGAACTAGGAGGTCCAATCGGTCCGAGGGATGAACGCAGAGGGCGAAAAACTAAATTAGAGAATGGGTTACACTATAAATATCTCATTGATGTTCGTTAACCACGTGCAAAAACAGTTGAATTCTTAATAAGGAGGTTAAACGAAAACCGAATTCCGGTTTCCAGTTTACAAAACGGTAACCGGTTTATGTCATTTGCAAACCGGTATTAGATTTTTTTAAATTTTTTTAACCTTATTATTTATTTTGTCTATCCCTCAATATTATTCACGTGATAGTATGCCTATGTTTTGTTGGCAACTTTAGACGAGACATTGGAGATGTGATATTTCAAGAGAGATTCTGATCCACCTGGATACAATGAAACTCAACAGACTTTACACAAGAAATTAGAATACAGTTAATTTTTTAGCATACATACACGTAATTACATACATACATACATACATACATACATACATACATACATACATACATACATACATACATACGCACTTTGCTACTAGCAGTCTCAGAGCTCCGCAAAATAACAGGACCTGGTCAAACAAACACACGGTCTGTTTACGCATTACATTAGCTTCGTTCAAATAACTCCTTAAGCGGCCATGACAGTCATCGCTAATCCCGCCGCAAGAGGTCGCGCCAACTCCTCCCATTCTGCCCTCTGGCGGCCGGCGCCTCAAGACAAGCGCCGACTGTGTGCAGACAACTTAGAAGCGGACGTGACGAAAGAGGCGGCGGAAATAGTTCGGCAGCAAATGTTGACCGAGAGCCGTTTAGTATCCGGTTGACTTTCGTAACGTAAATTTACACAGCGTGGGCATACAGGCAAATTGCGGATAATATATCCTTTTATCGTACAATTTGCGTACGTCAATAAACATAGTCACCCTCGCAAGACCTAGCAGCAGGCACTGAGGGTCTTCTGTTTGTCTCTGGCCTGCAGGGTGCGCCCCCATCGCGATATGATACGGCCAATCATGGGCTATTAGGAAATTCAACGAGAGGGAGAAGCGAGGATTTTATGCGATAAATGTGGACGATTAAAGACGAGGGTAAACTTCCGTAAAAAGGGAGCATTCCATTGAAAGGTCAGGGAGGATATTAAGAAGAATTTGACGAAAGGAAGGAGGTGGAGAAAGGGAAAAAGAAAGGAGGAAGAAGGAGAAGTTACAGATGGAGAGGCGAAGTAATAATAGTAAAGAGGAAGAAGAAAAGTTAACAGAGGAATAAGCGAAGCAACAAGAACAAGAGCAAGTGAGAAGGAGTAGGAGAGAGGAGGACGAGGAGGAGGACGAGGAGAAGGAGAAGGAGAAGGGAGGAGGAGGAGGAGGACGAGGAGGAGGAGGACGAGGAGGAGGACGAGGAGAAGGAGAAGGAGAAGGGAGGAGGAGGACGAGGACGAGGAGGAGGAGGACGAGGAGGAGGACGAGGAGAAGGAGAAGGAGAAGGGAGGAGGAGGAGGAGGACGAGGAGGAGGAGGACGAGGAGGAGGACGAGGAGAAGGAGAAGGAGAAGGGAGGAGGAGGAGGAGGACGAGGAGGAGGAGGACGAGGAGGAGGAGGACGAGGAGGAGGACGAGGAGAAGGAGAAGGAGAAGGGAGGAGGAGGAGGAGGACGAGGAGGAGGAGGACGAGGAGGAGGACGAGGAGAAGGAGAAGGAGAAGAGAGGAGGACGAGGAGGACGAGGACGAGGAGGACGAGGAGGAGGACGAGGAGAAGGAGGACGAGGAGAAGGAGAAGGAGAAGGGAGGAGGAGGAGGAGGAGGACGAGGAGGAGGAGGAGGAGGACGAGGAGGAGGACGAGGAGAAGGAGAAGGAGAAGGGAGGAGGAGGAGGAGGACGAGGAGGAGGAGGACGAGGAGGAGGACGAGGAGAAGGAGAAGGAGAAGGGAGGAGGAGGAGGAGGACGAGGAGGAGGAGGACGAGGAGGAGGACGAGGAGAAGGAGAAGGAGAAGGGAGGAGGAGGAGGAGGACGAGGAGGAGGAGGACGAGGAGGAGGACGAGGAGAAGGAGAAGGAGAAGGGAGGAGGAGGAGGAGGACGAGGAGGAGGAGGACGAGGAGGAGGACGAGGAGAAGGAGAAGGAGAAGGGAGGAGGAGGAGGAGGACGAGGAGGAGGAGGACGAGGAGGAGGACGAGGAGAAGGAGAAGGAGAAGGGAGGAGGAGGAGGAGGACGAGGAGGAGGAGGACGAGGAGGAGGACGAGGAGAAGGAGAAGGAGAAGGGAGGAGGACGAGGAGGACGAGGACGAGGAGGACGAGGAGGAGGACGAGGAGAAGGAGGACGAGGAGAAGGAGAAGGAGAAGGGAGGAGGAGGAGGAGGAGGACGAGGAGGAGGAGGACGAGGAGGAGGACGAGGAGAAGGAGAAGGAGAAGGGAGGAGGACGAGGAGGACGAGGAGGAGGAGGACGAGGAGGAGGACGAGGAGAAGGAGAAGGAGAAGGGAGGAGGAGGAGGACGAGGAGGAGGAGGACGAGGAGGAGGACGAGGAGAAGGAGAAGGAGAAGGGAGGAGGACGAGGAGGACGAGGACGAGGAGGACGAGGAGGAGGACGAGGAGAAGGAGGACGAGGAGAAGGAGAAGGAGAAGGGAGGAGGAGGAGGACGAGGACGAGGACGAGGACGAGGAGAAGGAGAAGGAGAAGGGAGGAGGAGGAGGAGGACGAGGAGGAGGACGAGGAAAGAATAAAGAGGTGGAGAAAAGAAGCAGAAGGAGTGGAAGAAAGAGAAGATGAAGAATAAGAAGAATAAGAATAAGAAGTAGATAATTTAGGAGAAGAGGAAGAAGTTTAAGAAGAAGACGATGAAGAGAAACAGTAGGAGGAAAAGAAAAAGAAATGGAAAAGGACGTGGAAAAGTAGAACGAGAAGAAGATAGTAAGAGGAGAAGGATATGAAGAAATGGAAGTGGACCAATAATAGATATAGTTAAAATAAAGAAGAACCGAAGGAGTAAGCGAAAAGGAAACAGGTTGAGAAAAGAAACAAAGAAGGATTCTATGAAAAGGTAATTAAGATGGATATTCTAATGAAGTAGGGGGAGGAGGAGAACTAGAAAGATACAAGAGTGTATAGGATGATTCTTACAATAATCTTAATATGAAAAATTTCTCCTGCGTGTGCCCACAAAAGCGAAGTCGCGGGAATATTTATATAATTTCCCCCTCTCGGGAGGAGCTGCTCTCTCTTCCCTCTGCTGTCTTCTGGAGGCGGATTGAAGGCCTTTCCTGTTCCCCGCCTAGCCATTTCTTTAGTCGTAGGCGCCTCTGATCCCGAGGGGCGCTATATGAATGCGCCGCTACAAGTTACAAGTTAAATGTAGAAGCACAAGATTAAAGCAAAGCTGTTCACGTATTTAGAGTGTGTTTGCAAGCTGAGTCGGTGACATAAGTTATCGAGTCAAGCAGGTAGATTAAGTATGAAGGATGAGCAGGTAGATTAAGTATGAAGGATGAGCAGGTAGATTAAGTATGAAGGATGAGCAGGTAGATTAAGTATGAAGGATGAGCAGGTAGATTAAGTATGAAGGATGAGCAGGTAGATTAAGTATGAAGGATGAGCAGGTAGATTAAGTATGAAGGATGAGCAGGTAGATTGAGCTAAAAAAGATAAGTATGAAGGCTAAGCATGATCGATGCAATGTGCAATGTAAGCATATAGGTCTATTACTAAGATGAGTATGTAAGACAGGCTTATTAAGTATGTAGGATAAGTATGCGATATTACTGTACTGGTTGACGGCTATGTATATAAATGTGCAAGCGACCCCGTCTTTAGGTTATAACAGCAAGGCATAGAGGCCAACGCAGTAGTTAAACGTACCCAGGTATGTTGGCTAAGTTACTTGGTATATAGGTCCTACGTAACACATTGTTTGACTGAGTATGTAGGATGACGTACCTAAGTATGTAAGCTCACTATGTAGTCTAACGCAGTGATTCTCAACCTGTGGGTCGCGACCCGCAAGTGGGTCACCAACTTTCTTCGAGATCACATTTTTCCACTGAAAAATATTGTCACGTGAATGTAATACGCTATATTTTCTATAAATCGAGGCCTTGTCAGCGATGCTGCCATTTGAAACTACCTACCTCTGTGAGACCGGCTGTTCAGTTATGATTACAATCCAGACTAAATAATTATAGGAATAGGCTGGAGCTGTGTAAATAATGATTACGATTGTGTCTAACCAACATCAGCCTACGTATTGACTTAGGCCTACTTCTGACAAGAATGCAAGCCCCGCCATCTCATTAACAGTTTTTATGTCTCAATGCGAGTCAAACAATAAAGGTTTTTTAAATATTTTTTTCTGACATGATGTAATTTTATTATGATTTACTTACAGTTTTGTTATACGCTATCATGGTTAGTCGAAGAATGCATTGATGCGAGACTCACTAATTTAACAAAGATCATAATGTGCTCTTGGAGCCCGGATCAATATTCCAAACTGGCAGGATATTATGCAAGTTACTTGACATGCCGTCCATCTGAGGCACTGGAGTGCGTCTCAAAAATCTTGGCAAATGTGGAGCAATTGCAAATTTGGATGTCCTCCAATCGTCTAAGATTGAACCCGGATAAGATTGAATTTATGTGGCTGGGCACAAGACAAGCGAGTTCGAGGGTGAACAAGGAGTCGATTAAAGCAGCATCTCCTCATTGAAAGGTCCAACGCGTCGTCCGGGACCTGGGAGTTCTTCTGAATGAAGACCTGTCCTTGAAGGAACATGTCAGTTCCCTTTGCATGTCTTGCTTTTATCAATTGCGCCAGATTAGAGTCAATCGGCGAAATCTGTCAATTGACACCGCTATGACTCTTGTCCACTCCTTCGTGCTGACGCGCCTGGACTACTGCAATGGTGTCCTTGCGGGTCTGCCAAAGTTCCGGATTAGACAGCTTTAATCCGTTCTCAACTGCGCCGCCCGAGTCGTTGCCAAGCTCCCAAAATATTCACATATTTCGTGACACACTGCACTGGCTCCGGTTAAGATCATCCTCATGGGACGGACATCGGTGGTCGGCATAGCTCCAGAATACATTAGAGAGCTCCGCATCCCCGTATCCAGCCAGCCAAGTCGTCGATCCTTGCGTGCTGCGGCTCGTGGGGACTTGATGGTCCAGCGCCCCCGTACATCGATGCGGACAAACCGTGTCTTCTCATGCTTTGGACAATCATACTGGAACGCTCTTTCATTACAACTTGGGAACATTGCACTGCTTACAGCCAACTTTCCAAAATACTCAAATCGCATTTGTTTAGATCTGTTATTAGCTACGTTTAGCGCCTTCCAGAGGTTCTTATAAGGCTCTATGTAAATTTTCTAATACATACATACATGCTGCCAGATTTTAGAGTGGTGGGTCTCGTTAGGATATAGATGCTGCAAAGTGGGTCCCAATGTCAAAAAGGTTGAGAACCACTGGTCTAACGTACCAAGGTATGTCAGCTAAGTAAGTTGGCTAACGTATATTGTATTATAAGAATGTAGGCTAAAGTACATAAGTATGTAGGCTAAGTTTGTAGACTAACGTACCTAAGTATGTAAGCAAAGTTTATAGGCTAAAGTACCTAAGTATGTAAGCAAAGTTTGTAGGATAAAGTACCTAAGTATGTAAGCTAAGTTTGTAGGCTAAAGTATCTAAGTATGTAAGCTAAGTTTGTAGGCTAAAGTATCTAAGTATGTAAGCTAAGTTTGTAGGCTAAAGTATCTAAGTATGTAAGCTAAGTTTGTAGGCTAAAGTATCTAAGTATGTAAGCCAATTGGTAGACTAACGTACCGATGTATGTAGGCTAAATATGTCGACTAAAGTATCTAAGTAAGTAAGCCTAGCATGAAGTCGAAAGTATCTAAGTAATTAAGTCGAAACTGTTGGAACCAACCGACAGAAAGACATACACAGACACAGGCAGACATACATAGAGACATACGAACAGACGTATACGTAAGGTGTTGAGTGATGGAGACCACAATGGGGCGCTGAGGAACCGCGTTCGATATCATGGCAGTATCTCCAGTAAGGTTGACTAGTCCTTCTTTTGCAAGGCAGCAGCATTATAGTTAAATTGGATGCATAACGTAATGATCGCCCTTCGCGGCTGCCCTGATTGAAGTCGACACCTGTAGTAACTTTAATCATACCGTAGTATGATTAAACACATACTATGTGTTTAATCATACTACGGTTTGTCAGTTTGCAATTAAACGAAAATATATAATTTTTTTATATACCGACTGACTATGTAAGTACATACGCCGACTGTTTACTACGTTTGCAAACCAAAGTCGTTGTCATACCTCTGTAACGTCAGCGCTGTTTAACGACTCCAACAGCTGTGAAACGGTCAGCATCCTTTCCAACAGGTTGTCAGTAAATCCTTCTATCTCTCTCTCTCTCTCCGTCTCTCTTTCTCAAGTCCTCCGCTGTATAATGCCACCCAGATTGAATTAAAACTCCGTAGCTTCTCAAACTCTCAATCCGCTGTCGCATCTGCGTGTGCGCCGAGTCTGATCGCCGCGCGGCAGATACCTTTACAGTTCCGACTGTACTACGCTGGTTCTCTGAAGTTTGCGACTAACGAATTATTGTAGCGCCAGTTTAATTTTTACACAGCGTCTAATCCAGTTGTAGATATTATAACTGAGTGTCGGTGACAGATTTATTGCCGCTATGAAGGGCGCTCATTGGAAATTGGGCTAATAGTGATGCCAGGCTTGGTCGGGCTAGGGCTTGTTGTCCTGGGCTTGGCCATGCTTGGCCGGTGTGATGCTAATTAGGGTTCGAGTGAAAAGAGTTCCGTAAGATATTACTGCAATTGGCTCTGGAGTGAAAAAGGGAGAAGTGCGTGTCTAAAATTAGAATTCCTCGGTCTATTAAGGCTTTGCTGAGTTGATCTGCTAATGAGGACTGTTGATAAGAAACACTAATTGGGACCGATTGAATAAAATCATCTTGGTATGTATGTATGTATGTGCGCACGAACATACGGGTGTATATACTCAATCAATCAATCAAACAAAAATACTTGATATAGCGCCCCTTCAAGATATCTACTCAGAGGCGCTGCCGGCCTAGCCTTCGGCTGAAAAGGTCAGTTTTCAGAGAGGCGTAAAATGAAGATGATGAGTTCCTAGGTAGGAGACGTAGCTCTATGGGAAGTCCATTCCAGATACTCTGTGCATATATTTGTATGTATTACATGTGATAATCTGTAGGCAAACTTGAAGGGACGCGATATGGAATTGCTATAAAAAATAATTACAATTAATCAATCAATCAATGAAAAATATTTGAATGTGTGCATGTATTTATGTAAGTGTGTTATATTTATGCATGCAAGCACGTCACTGAGCATGTTTAAGTACCCTTGCATGTTACTGTGTATATATATATAGTGTGCATGTGTATATGTATGCATTGCATGCACATAATGATGCATATATGTATGTATACAAGTATTTACAACTAATTACACTTTGCTCTTTTTCAAAATTTATCGTCAAAACCAGACTCCACTTCAACGTGGGGCTCGCCGATTCGTGCGAAAATCGAAAACCTATTTCGCAGAGCCTCACTTGCGACGACACCGGACGTGTGACATTGCTCCGTGAGGTGAATTTAGCAGCGTGATGACACGAGATAAACGGTATCTGTGCCATCCACAATCGACGGAAGATGGGCCACTGAGACCAAACCAGGATTTCAGACGGTTTGCTCATATCTACTAGGCTACGGTGGCCTCGAAGGAGCGTCGCGTTAGCTGGTCCTTGCTTGCGCAATTTTAGGCACTAGGATTTCTTGGCTCATAAGAGTTCCTTTGAGGGACCTGTTGTAGACAATGCAGCTGGACAACGTTCCCCAATTTGAGGCGCATCCTTCCCTTCTTTTCTCCCTCTCAAACATTCTGTCTGTCTGTCTGTCCGTCCGTCCGTCCGTCCATCTGTCTGTCTGTTCATTTGTGAGTTTTCTGCTCATGCGCAGTGTATAGTACTGTACAGCTATAGGAATGTATAATTGTATATTTACTTGTGTCTGTATATACCATACACAAGATGTACATTAATTGCACTTGATTGTGTTGTCTCCGGACAAACAGCAAACAGCGTAGAGACAGACAGATTTTCTTTTCCATTCGCTAGATGGCAGCTGTGTCGACCGTCATCCGCCTTTCGTTATCTCAGATTCATCTTCATCCGGTTCCGCAATTCTAGAAAGCCTGAACATTTTAATCTCGTCTTCCTCCACACCCTTCTTCTCCTCCGTTTGCTTCCCCATTTTCTCTCTTTTCTCCCCTTCCTCCTCTACTTTCTTTTCCCCAATCCCAACCTACCCTTTCTCCTTCACCTCTCCCTTGTTCTCAGTTTTGGCCTAGAGATGGCTGAACATAAGAAGGACGCGAATTTGACATCCGATAGCCCCACAACGTTGACTTCGATTGGCCAAGGGCGCCGGTAAAATGAGTGGTGGTTCGAAATGATCTGAGCCTTTCATGGTGCCGTAAAGTTGAATTCGACTGTTATTAAACTTGTCATCATTTATTGCTGTTATATCCTGATAACAAATTGAGAATTGTAAGTTTGAATTCAATAAACAAAATAATCAATCAATCTATCGATCGATCAATCCATCAGTCGGTCGGTTGGTTGGTCGGTCGGTTAATCAATCAATAAATATATAAATCAATCAATCAATCGATCAATCAATCGATCAATCAGTCAGTCGGTCGGTCGGTCGGCTAACCAATCAATCAATCAATCAATGAAATTTGACATAGCGCCTCTTCTGGAAATCTATTCAGCGGCGCTCCGTGAGCTAGCCGATAGATGATGCAAGATGTCATTATAACGAATAAGTTAAAACAGTTAGCAAAACAGTGCACAGTAAGCTTACAGAATCAGTAGCCCTCGTAGTTCCTCTTCCCCGTTCTACTTGTTCTCCTATTGTTCGCCGCCTCCTCTTCACAGGCCCAATACTCTTCCCCCTCAATTCCCTTATTCCATGAAGTACAATAGGAAACGCAGGTGGCATAATTATCAGTTGCGTTGAATAATTCCCCCTTCGTCCGATGTACTCTATCTCTGGCAGCAGGCCTTCAAAATATTCAGCCATTAGAAAGCAACGGCTTAGGCTATATCGTGGCTTTAGCTCGAGACAGACTTAGCAGCTGAAGAGGGAGAATGCCTCCTTCGACTGTCTGTCAAATTCTTATCCGCCGCCATTTTGAATCTGAACGCCATTCCTGCGATAGTGACACGAGGGACCGAAAGAGGCGGTCGGATAATTGTAAGAACCCAATTAAGAACGGTCGACGCTTTTTGCCAAACGGTGAAACACGTCGACAACCGCATGTAGGATGGCTTCTGTTTATTCGTTTCAAGCGGATACCTACATGTCTGTCTCTTCGTCTATCTTTCACACTCATTCTCTCACACACACTCTCTCCGGCCTCGCTCTCACTCTCCGCATCTTTAACTTTCACTCTGGCTCACATTCTCTCTCGTTCAGTCTCTACCTCAAGTTCCATCTCATTATTATTCCTCATCAATATGACTATCAGCCTCAGCCTTTGTCTGTCTGTCTACCTCTCTCTGTCTCTCTATGTGTCTCTCTCTGTCTTTCTGTGTCTCTTTCTCTCTGTCTCTTCTGTCTTTGCCTGTGTGTCTCTCTCTCCCGTCTTTCTCCCCTCCCCCTCCCTCGCGCATTTTACTCTCTCACTCTTTCTTTCTCACTCTCACTCTAAGTTTCAGCCAATGAGTCACAGTATGACACCCCAGGTGAGAGTGGAAAGCCCGTGGGGTGATGGACAGAGGAGCCTGAAGCAGATGATGTTGGGTGATTGGCAATGATGCAGTAAGAACTCGAATATTTGCAGAATTCAGAGGTGAGATCGTTCCATAGGCGTGGTGCAGCGTGGGATATGGATAGGTTAGAGAACTTGGGATAAGTGGCGATTGGGGTCGAGAAAGACTGGAACAGAAGGATGATCGGATAGAACAGGTTGGCTGGATGGTGAAGAGTTCTTGGAGAGGAAGTTGTAGTTTGGCAATTGAAATGAAATATGTCTGTGATTTGTAGGATTTTCAGGACGAGAGTGGTGTGATGATGCTTGGGCGTTTTAGTGACGACTCTAGCTTGGGAGTTTTTGATAAGCTGCAGACGCTTGACTTGTGTTTATTCAAGGTTGGGTCAAAGAGAATTGCAGTAATCGAGCGTTGAGTGGACAATGGAGGTAGCAATATCGGTGGCCGTTTGAAATCGAGCATTAGCCGGATGCGACGGAGGTCAGGAATGCGCAATGAGGAGAGATTTGGTCATAGAAAGAGAGACATGGATCAAAGGCAATACCATACACAAAGATTGTCTCCGGCCATTGGAACGCAGCAGTCTTGTGTGACCTGAAATAAAAATACACGCTACTGGAATGCAGCACTAACAATCCTCGCCGATCGTGGCTTCCTAAAAGTCACGCCCCTACAAGGAAAGATAAAATCGCATCGAGAGGAGTAACAATTCATTCCCATTCCTCTCCGTCGCCACAGACAAACCGCGCGATGGTTCCGTACGTGTAATAACAGGCCCAATGCAGTTTGCCAAGTTTTGGCCGAACGTAAAGTTATATACATATCAGTTACAAGCAAATCCATACAAATCCACGGCATCGTCATCGTTTCGCGTCAGAATCAGGTTGCAGAGGCAGATAGAGAGAGCGAGAGAAAACGTCATCATCCCAGGCGCAGATGCTCAGCCTGCTGCTCTTTCCCGCAGCAACCTCTGGCATCGCAGGATGGAGGTGGGTTAGGATGGAGGTGGGTTAGGATGGGGGTGGGTTAGGATGGGGAGGCCTTACGTCCAAACTGTTTAAACGCCGGAACATTATAAAAACCAAAGTAGCACTTCGGTCGGTGCTGTGGACTCCGATATGGACGTCTTCGTATGAGCAATAAACTAGAGCGCACGACTAGCGCGTCAAAGAATCTTCTTATCAAGGTTGGTTATAATTTCGGCTATTTTTCGATTGATTTATTTCAATTCAAATTCTTTATTCGGAACAACAATATGTTGAAAAGTACCTGAAATAATACTGTGATACAATTTACAGGTATTTCTAAACGTCAGTAGTTCTTGAATAATGCAAAAGGTTTAGTCTCCTAATTACTAGTCAGATAGTTAGTAACTGTTCAATGCGTTTGCCTTTCCCTGTATTCTCTTTGGCGATATTCTTTGCCGGATTTTAACAGATTGATGAAAAGGCTAATGGCTCGATGACCCTCGCGGGCTGTTGAGCGTGGCTTCTTTTAAATCGGTATTATGAATCCCAGGAATTTTTCTGGCCGCACTCCCTTTATGTCTTGGCATATCCTTATCTGTGGGGCTTAATAGGCCGTCAGTTTGGGTTTAGAAAGGGCGTTGGTACTATAGGTTAACAATAGGAAACTAAGAATTCTAACAGAGAGTAGCTGACAGAATTATCAGAACGTGTATAAGTGTTTCGTGGATTATGGAAAAGCATTTGATAGAGTTTACTGGAGAAGACTATTACATGCGCTGAGGCGGTTGAGGTTATATTGGAGAGACGGAAGTATATTGAACCTGACTTCCACGACACCTACCCAGATTCTATAGCTCCCCTGTGAACTTTTGATTTTCTGTTGTTTTTCTCCCCTTGAGGGGAGTGGGCCGATCCCGGAGGTACTGCAATACCGGGCCAACCCGTGGAGAAGCCGAAGCAAGCCCCTGCATCTTCTCCCAAGTCCAAAAATCAGTTTAATATCGATGTCCCCGGATAGGGGACGTATCAGATATTAAGCTGATAAGAACAGATACTACACTTTGATCTTAGCCAAAAGGCCGAGAAGCGATACCGTTGACTTCCCGAAAATCCCTTCTATAGCTTTTATGCAACTGATAAAAAAGGTATCTTAAAAAGATGGTTTTTATTTCTGTCGTAACTTGTATAATTTTCCTTTTAAATTCATGTCAACCATAAATTGATAAGTGGTTTAAAAAATGCAAAACCTGTGATATAATTAGTAGTTATTTTTAAGCGATATAGAAATTGAATTGAATTATTAATATAAGTTAACGAGTTAAGCGTCATGTTTTGTTTTCATTCGCTAGATGGCAGCGGTGATATCAGAATCACCGCATTGTCACTTTGTCAGTCTCATGACTGAAAACGTAGAATGATTTTACACACGTTAAATGGCCATTCAGTTCGAATCTGTGTAATTGCTTGTACTCTGCCAATTTTCTTTTCATAATAATTGTGCAGAGCAGCGTTTCCAAAACTGTGTTCCGCGGAACACAATGGTTGCGGGAAGTGAAGACAAGGGTTCCGCGGATAACTTTCAAAGTGAACAAATGTAGGTTTTTTGCTAAACATCAATCTTTTTTTCTTTGTATTAATTTTTATGAAAAAGACTTCATATATCATAGTTATGTGTTTTATTGTGTTAATCGATATTGATATTGTGTTAATCTAGTCCAGGACTAAATCTATAATCGTCTGCAATCTCAAGCGTTTGTACATGCAACATAATTATTATGCAATGTTTTTGGACGGGGAGGGTTGCACCAAAATGGATGAAAGTCCAAAGGGTCCACGGCCAAAAATGACTGGGAAACGCTGATGTAGAGAATGGTGTCGTAAAACTGTAACGGTTATTAGCGCCTCAACACCAATACAATGAAGCCAGTGTAATGTAACAACGTTTAACAGGACTTGGTGGTGAAGTTGCGGCAATTGTAATATACGGGTAATGTTAAACGCCACATAATTACCATCCTGGATGTCCATTCT
>OY365814.1:33582327-33588185 GCA_959347315.1 Bimastos eiseni | reverse complement strand
TTCATGTTTATGATATAAGATCGGTTAGTAACATTTTAAGGTGTCCAGAGAGTGAGCGCCTCGTGTAAATAAAAACTTGACACTAGATCCACCTCCCAATTCAAATTTCAATGCTAATATAAGATAGGTTAACAACATTTTAAGGGTGCTTATTAAGCGGTTTAGCGGTCTCCACCCCTATATAACAGAAAGAGTTTCAGTTTAACGACGCTGCGTGACAACAATGATCAATTAGCGTCCCCTCCTCGCTACACACATTTGGGACTGCACTGCCAGAATTTGAACAGTGGGGGACTTTTTTTGTGACTGGCCTTATGATACTGGATAATGGCTGGATGGATGGATCCAGGGTGTAACGACAGCTTATGACAACCAGTGGCCGTTGCCGTCGACAAAAATGTGCTTGGCATATTACAGTACTTCGTTTTGGATCAACGGATCTCATCATCAAGCTTAACTAGGATCGGTCGACAACATTTCAAAGGTGTCTGAAGAGAGTGCTCAACCAATCAATTGACTCCTTGCAAGTCACCTCATCGCATTCACTATCCAAGAATCCGTTCCGCGAAATGAGAATTTTCAGGTCCATCTACTAAACGAGAGCATTCCTCGGACTACGATTGAGTGACGCAAGAACGCGGTCTTAGACTTCTGCGCTGATAGCGGTTATATAAAGGGCAAAAGAGCGTGCGGCGACGTTTATTAAGCAAGCGTTGACTTACAGGGCTACAGTAGGGCCACGCTAAGTGCCGGATCGGGGCTTTGATGTTAGGAGCGGAGTTGAAAAGGCGCTAAATACCCGACAGTCGGTGCCAGCGTATTTTAGAGAGTGGTAAAGTGGAGTTGAAAGCACGTGGGAGACGCATGTACTGTCTGCAGAACCCAGTATAGATCAGTCGAGGAATTCTTTTCGTATATGTCTTAGCCGTCGGCAATTCAATGCAGGTAGGAACAACATGCAATGTGCCTTGCTCTCGTTGAATTGTGATTAGTAATATTGTTGCCATTGACTATAGTTATTGCTAGTAATATAGCTATCACATGACTAGTAATATAGTTACTATTGACTAATAATATTGGTAGTAATATAGTTACCATTGTGACCAGTAATATAGTTACCATGACTACTAGTAGTACAATTACTATAGACCAATAATGCTTATTGGTAGTAATATAGTTACTATTGTGACCAGTAATATAGTCACCATGTGTTTAGTTATATAGCTACCATTGTGACTATTATGTGGTTTCCACTGCCTGAAAGGGTCATTAAATCGACGAATAGACCATTTAAAAAGAATCCTCTCGAGTCTGGACGTCCTAAAACGCACCTTTTCAAATCTCCTATATCGTCATTTTAAGTATAAATGTACTAGCGTAATGCTCAACAGGTTTTGGCATTATGGCCACACATAAGCTGCTGAAATGGTCAATTTAATCTTGTGTTTACAGCCTATAATTTTAGTCGATTGTGCCTACAATGTAAGAAGATTGATTTGAAGTTAAACACCGGTTTTTAGTTGTAAAAGAACGATTTTAAAGCTTTAGCATTGTCAATCTAGTATTATACAACTTTTGATACTGATAATAAAAATGGCAATGATAATGACCACGATAACGATAATGATGTCGAATATTTTGACGATAATAATAATAATAATAATAATAATAATAATGACTTTGGAGTAGGATCATATATACTCAGCAACTTTAATTTAGAAGGAATATGCCAATGGTAGTACTCGGCTCGTGCCAGTCTCAAGTCTGGATAAAGAAGGAGGACGACATCAACTCAAGTTCGATATGGAATGATGTCATTAAAAATCATCACAACAACAACCGATGCATGCCCCCCGCGAGTGTAGACCATAAGTTTGCCCAAACTATATATGCGTACATACATACATACATACACACATACATACATACATACATACATACACACATACATACATACACACATACATACATACATACATACATACACACATACATACATACATACATACATACATACATACACACATACATACATACATACATACATACATACACACATACATACATACATACATACATACATACATACATACATACATACACACACATACATACACACACATACATACACACATACATACATACATACACACATACATACATACATACATGCGAGCATGCTTGCATACGTACGTGCGTGCGTACGTATGTATGTACGTATGTATGTATGTATACATGTATGTATGTGTGTATGTATGTATGTGTACATGTATGTATACATGTATGTATGTGTGTATGTATGTATGTATACATGTATGTATACATGTATGTATGTGTGTATGTATGTATGTGTGTATGTATGTATGTGTGTATGTATGTATGTATGCATGTATGTATGTATGTATGTATGTATACATGTATGTATGTATGTGTGTATGTATGTATGTATACATGTATGTATGTGTGTATGTATGTGTGTATGTATGTATGTGTGTATGTATGTATGTATGTATGTATGTATGTATGTATGTATGTATGTATGTATGTATGTATGTATGTATGTATGTATGTATACATGTATGTATGTGTGTATGTATGTATGTATGTATGTATGTATGTATGTATGTATGTATGTATGTATGTATGTATGTATACATGTATGTATGTGTGTATGTATGTATGTATGTATGTATGTGTGTATGTATGTATGTATGTATGTGTGTATATATGTATGTATGTATGTATACATGTATGTATGTATGTATGTATGCATGTATACATAGGCTTGCATGCGTATATACGTACATACATGCACACGCACATATATATATATACATATATATGTATACATATATATACATATATATATATATACATATATATGTATACATATATATATATACCCGTACATACATACAACATGCATGCACACATACATGCATGTAAGTATGTATGGTCTTAGTCTCTTACGTCATTAATAGCCGGTATCGAAGATGCACATATCTATGACACTGCTATTGTTATTATTAAATTTGTAACGCGTACAAGGTCACACCTAAATGTGAATCTGAGGCGCGGATAGTCTGTCGGCAGGAGAAGATACAAATAGATTTACAAATCCTTGAAAGCCAAAGAGAAATCGTGAGTTTTGAGTCTCTTTTTGAAGGAAGGAAGTGAATTTGAGCTACGAAGAGAGAGTGGCAGTCGATTTCATTCCCTAGGAGCAGAGACATGAAATGCACGAGAGTCCATAACTGTTCTGCATCGTGGTTCAACTAAAAGACCTGTACTTGATGATCGTAAGCAACGAGGAGGAATGCAAAGAGTTAGCAGAGCATGAATATAGGTAGGTGTAGTGGTGATGATCACTTTGTAGGTCAAACAAGCTAACTTAAATTTGATTCTGAATTCAACAGGGAGCCAATGCAGCTGGTGAAGTAGCGCTGTTTGCTTTCTGACAGTGACAGTCCCAAGCGTGGATGAAGAAGGAGGGAGACGCAACGATCAATAAAGCCACTCGTTCTTATAGATCTGAACTGACATCTAAGAACGAGTTAATTTATTCTGGAAGCAAAAGCAATGGGTGTTTTAAGACGAACGCGAGCTATGTAACTGCGATCGTCCTGCTGCTTGAGGGGAGGGGAGAAGATAGTGACGCCACTGTTGAACGGATAGGGGTCCGAAAGAAGTAGATGGGTTTCAATTCAGCGACACCGTGCAATGGCTAAGGTCATCAGCGTCGCCCTCCTCTCCTATTCAGACATGGGACTGGCACTGCCAGAGTGCTAGCAGTGGCGGAGTTTCTAGTAATATAGTTTCAGTTTAACTACACTGTTTGATAGCAAAGATCACGAGCGTCCCCTCCTCTTTTATCGTGGCTTGGGACTGACACTCATCGAGCAGATGGTGGGGCTTGCAGCTCCCTGTCCTCTTTTGAATTTTCATTGTCCTTTTCTCACTTGGTGATGTTTTCAGACTCCTCTCTGGAAGATTTTGTTGTGGGTTATTTGAGCCGATTAGATGCTGCGTGTCTTTGAACTAGCTTTATTTGCAGATCTGATGAGTCGATCGCGTGTATTCTTGAGGCTCCTATGATGCACGCTGCGTATTCAATGAACGAGCCGTGTACATGTTTAAAGCTGTCATCAATAAATACCACCAACGACCTTGCGTCCGCGAAAATCCCCGGTGTTCAAAGTTGCTATCAGTGAAGTTATTACTGAATGAATCTACGAAACTTGATACAGCATCTCTTCAAAAAGTCTACTCAAAGACGTTGATTGCCATTTCAACGAATAAGTTACAACTGTTAGCATAGCAAAACAGTACACAGTGGCCTGAACGAGTCGCCAGTGGTGGCCCCACGCACAAGCGTGGAACCAACCAACGGATTCCCGTCAACAGCTGACGGATGGCTGGGATGTTCGATATTAAGTTCTTAGCCAGGATCGAAGGCGCTTGTTTGGCTCTCGAAGCTAATAGCCAGACATGCATCTACATACTATGAACTTCACCACTGTTCATGCGTTGACAGTGCCAGTCCCAAGACTGGATAAATGAGGAGGGCGATGTTAATGATCTTTGTCATCGCAGAGTAGACTGGTGTTACATGTAAACTGAAAGTACTATAGTAACTTCGCCACTTATCGCAATCCAAACCTACTATTTATTGTATCGAGTGTTAGCGCCACCTTGTGCCTAGCATGGATTCTAGGATTAAATTAGCCGAAGGGAGCATATAAGGTAAACGCAAACCTGCGAAGTCTCTCTTTTTACTCCTTCGCTATAGACGTCAGTGGTTTAAAAATACGCCTTAGTCATAGATCAGATGTGGCGCCCTCCAGCGGATGCGTGCCACACTATGCGTGGCGCCTCTAGCGAACACAGGGGATACTATTGCCCGCATTTTCTCGGTTAATCTATAAAAACCTGCCGAGATCATTGAAGACGATAAACCACCCGGTCAATGGAGTCCATAATTTAATACGCACTTTGGCAATCCAAAGAGGGAGCGGTTAAACTTTGGTCTTCCGCGGAATGTGAACATTTGGTCAGTTTTACGGCAACGTACCCGATTTTTCCAGCCGCGATCCATCGCTATTTGTAAACTGTTCCCTTTCCGATTCCTCCTCAAGTGTTTGGTAAAAAGAATGATCCGGCTAAAAATAGAATCAGCCGTTGGCAAGTGGGCGATGATTAGAGAGCTCAAAGAGTCCTCGACTGACTGCGAGGTGTTGCCAAGGCCGCGGAAAAATTCGGTGCGCGGTAAAATCAGAAAATGTAATCGTATTAGTTATTTTGGAATTTGTAATCGTAGTCGTAATTGTGATTTTAGAAGTAGCTATCGTAATCGAAATTATAATCTTAGAAATTGGTAATCGGAATCGTTATTGTAATCTCAGAAATTGTGATTAGTAATCGTTATTCAGAAATTCTAATCGTAACCGTTTTTTAATCTTAGAACTTGTGATCGTAAGCTTCAAATTTCTATGTTATTGCCACTCGTAAGATAAGCTCACAAAAGTTTTGTTGTCGCAATGCTTGCTTGATATTCGTTTTATAGACTCGAATCTAATATCCATTTAATTTTAGGAAACCACATTAAGCGTCGTGTAAAGATGTTTAATCGTTACTTCAATGCGGAGCGCAGGGCAACAGCATAGGGCCTATTCATGAGCGCTGCGTCTTGTCAGAGAGGTTGTGAAGAGAGAAAAACGAGTGTTGTTGTTTCATCGCTTGTGTGTGATGATTGATGAGGATTTAGAAATGGAACATTTGTTTGGATTTTCATTTCTACGAACTGATCAGATTGGCTGCTGGGACTTGAATTGATATAGCGCTAGTGGTTTAACTGGTCT
>OY365814.1:33569827-33577327 GCA_959347315.1 Bimastos eiseni | reverse complement strand
TCTCTCACTTCGTCGGCAAGGAGCTTGTGATTGATCCGAGTTTGATGAAGCGTCCATGCTTGGGCTGTTCGATAAGACGGCAAGTGTGCCCGCTGGAGGCCGACCCACTAGTTACCTCGTCCGAGGCAGCACGCCTCTCGAAGATCCTAGACGCTTTTCGAAGAAAAACAAAGTCCTCGATGAAGTAGTTACTGTGGGGAAGTAATCGCGGTCGTCAGTGCGAAGTGGTGTTCAACTTCGAGCGAGAGAGGTCCTTGCTCTCTTTTGTAGATCATCAAAGTGGGTTATTAATCTCAGAGATCTAAGTCGGAAATGTATGCGTAGTTGCCATTTTCTGCCAGAATGCCCAGACATGTCTTCTGCAATGTTCTGTAATTGTGTACGCAGGTCACGGATATCAGATATAATAATAATAATCAGTTATTTGTCAATCGCAACAATGAGTGTATTTGTGCATGCCCCTATATATATATATATATATATATATATATATATATATATATATATATATATATATATATATATATATAAACACGTATTATATACCTATGCATGTATGCATGATTGCGTATGTATGTTCTTATGTATTACATTAGTGAGTAAGTAGGCCTGCACTGCTTCTGGCTAGAAAGGCTGCCACTGCATTGATCGCTGATGAGCGCACCACATGCATGCTCTTTATCTTTTAATGGCATCGACTTCTTCGAAGCGCATATATGCGCTACTTCACGAGAGTATTATGAGAACAGTAACACCTCCACTGTTTGCACTCTGACAATGCCAGTCCCAAGCCTGGAAAAAGAAGGAGGGCGATGCCAATGATTTGTGTTTTCACACAGTTTCGTTATCCTGCAACAGCCACCATGAGCACAACAACTTCGTTGATAGCGAGATTCGTTTACAGTAGCAACTGCTCTAATCTGCTCAAGCGACTATTACGCATATATATATATACATAAGTGTATATGTATATAAGTACGTATGTATGTATTAGGCCTGTATGTATGGTTGTATGTATGGGTATCTTTTGAATGTTAGTATGTTTGTGTTTTACTGTATGTACAAGGTTTGCCCGATGTAAACATTTAATGTGTTTCAACTCCAATGCATTTAAATTTAGAACACAATTAAATAGTCATGAGTCATGACCATATAATTATTCCTGGTTTTTAAACTATAACGAGACAATTGCTATCATTTCTATGCAGAATTGTAATCTCGCCCTGTTAAGGGTCTCTGTTTTAATAAGATCAAGGAATCTCTCGACTTTAACTGTTTGACTGTAAACTGTTTAATTAGCTGTTAACTGTTTGATTGTTTTTTTATGCAATTCTGTGAAACAATTTGAGACAATAAAGTTTATGGTTAAGTTTGTGATTATGCATATCATATGTAATTGTGTATGCATAATATGTGTTCGTATTTATGTACACGTATGCAAGGGTTGTGTATAAGTTCGCATGGATGTATGTGTGTGTATGTGTCGATGCACTGCCTAAGTATATATAGGCAGCTAGGCATACCATTCCTTTCATAAGAGCATTACAGAAGCTGCAGAAAGAGCCACCACGAGGATATAAGGTCTATGGCTAAATTGGCGAACAG
Organism: Bimastos eiseni; assembly: GCA_959347315.1. Lineage (NCBI taxonomy): Eukaryota > Metazoa > Annelida > Clitellata > Crassiclitellata > Lumbricidae > Bimastos > Bimastos eiseni. Next base: position 33,575,722 of record OY365814.1, on the reverse strand, counting down.
CAATCTGTCTGGAGTTGACTGTTATATGCTAAGCGTAAAATGAATGTAATTTTCAGAATTTGAGCTCTGTGCATGGCCGTTTATTTTGTCTTGCTTGAGCAAGTAGCTAAATCTGTCACAATCCAATAATTGTGAAGTCTGTTCCGTATATGATCGTTGGACCTCCTTGCAGGATGGAGAACGCTACTGGTGAGAAATTTCTTGAAATTTCCTCATTATATATATGTGTGTCTTGTCTTCCTGTTCGTAAAAGTCCTTTAACTCATGGGTGTCAACGGATCATTTCTGCCCCCGACGATATATTTCTGACCCGCGGAGCCATGTTTAACGACAACACAATTGAGAATAAATGGTCTAATTTGTCATTTTGAAGGCCTTATGAGATTTCTGTGATGTTTATCATTGATCATGCAATATCACAATCACGCCTTCAAGGCCTAATTCAACTGTTTGTATGGCTCCTCTTTGATATTTCTAACCTATTTTCCAAATGCGCTTTTGGCACTCTGGTCCACCACTTGGTGGAAAATATTGCCACTGCCATTTCAAGAAATGTTTGACACCCGTGGTTTATGTGATGTATTCATTTCGAATGTACATTGTTACTACCAGCACGTAATTGTCAGACGCATTTATCAGTTGAGAGAGATATCTTAACGGACTCTATATATGCATATTTTTATGACCGAATGAAGCATTGGCGGGGAGCAAGTTAGCAACTAATATTTGAGTTGAGGACCAATATGAAGGCCTACATATCGAAGGCGATCGAGTCCTTGTAACTTTTAACCAAATAGGTGGGTCTATTTTTAGAGTTTGTATACATAATCTAAGTATATTTGCGAAAGAATTGTGCGCCTCTGAAAACCTGCAAAGCAGAAACCAAAAGGTCATTATCGCATTTTCAGAGGTACAAAGTTCTACATTCAGATGAGATACAGAGAGAAACACTCTTGTAAGTGGATTGTCTATACGGCCCATCAAACGGTTCAATATGCTGTTTGTTCTGCATTTAAATGAGAACTCACGACGATCGAATTCTCTGAACCGAGCGGTTTTAGTGATTGGAGTAAATGCTAAGCGATTAATTGAGATGCACAGTGACAGTTTGTCTCGTGGTGGATGTGCCTGTCAAAATGACACACGAGGTAATAAGTAAAATAGCGCGTAACGACAAGGGTCCACCGAGAAGACAAAACAGTGTAGACGTGAGGTCATACTCGGGGCTCTACAATTCGGCATCATATACTTATAGATTTTTTTGGTTTTATTAGTCAAAGCATAGAAATCTCAATGATCAAAGGGGTAGTACTCTGACAGGGCCAGTTCTAAGCTTGGATAAAGTAGGAGGGCGACGTTATTGATCTTTATCACACAGTGGAGGCGTATTATTGAAGGCGTCCATCCCATTAACTGCAACCGCCTTTAGACCTTACCACCCCCATTTAAATCAAAGCATTATTTTCATCAAATTTTGGAATCCTCCATTTCTCTCCGTTCCACCTCCTTTTCCAACTGGGCTCTGCCTCGCAGGGACTTATTCTTGTCCCTTTCTATCGAGCCTCTACGATGCAGTAGGCCTATTGTGCTTTTCGATTGGGCCGGACTGCTTGGAATGGCCTCCCAACGGACCCATTGGATCTTCGGCTCTTGCCTAGGAAGTTAGGAACTCACTATCCCATTTTAAATTCTGAGATCTATCTTCTTTGGCCGAGGTTGGACTAGGAGCGCCCCAGAGTAGATTTCTTGAAGAGGCGCTATTTCAATTTCCATTGATTGATTGATTGATTGACTGACTGACTGACTAACGGACTGATTGATTTATTAATTGATTGATACTACAATATGCATGCGTGAACCATGACCATTAGCGACACTCCTCACGCATATTCGGACGAGGGCTCAAACCAATGTAATCAACAGAGATCTGCTTTGATAGAGTTTACGTAGCTTAGAATGGGGTGTGGTGACGTAGTGGGGTGTTCGGTGCCTTGAGTTTGGACGATCGCAGGTTCGAACCCACCCCTAGTCACTGCATAGTGACCTTGCATAAATTGCTCACTCTTAATTACCTGTGAGTTAGGCAACGGGAAACCATCTTAGTCATCTCATCCCCAGATGGCGTAAAGCCAAGTGGACCTGCCTTCGGGCAGAGCATTCATCATCACGTAGCGTAGGGTAAAATGCATGGTTGCTGAACGTGGTAGAAGAATAAGGGTGAACATGCAGGAGACGAAGGAACAGAAAGAGGAAATGAAGGAGGAGGAGGAGTAGAAGAAATATGGAAAAGAATCGAAAACGGGAATAAGGAAAAGGAGAAGGAGGCGGAAGAGGAGGAGGAGGAAGAGGAGGATGACGAGGAGGAGGAGGAGGAGAAGGAACGGAACGAATTGGAGTGGGTGGACAAACAGGAGGAATAGGGAATGAGGATAAAAGGAAGGGTATATATGCTTGAGCTGGGTCTGATATTGCCCATTAGCAATAACATGGCAACTAACAGGCAATAAAACTCGCACCAAGGGTCGACAATGACCATCTGAGGATGATCTGACAAGCACGTCGAAGATCTCTAATAGGCATGAAGGGGTAGATCTTATGTCCGAAACATTTCTCGCCTTCCCGAACCCTGACTGGAGAGGGCAACTGTTGCCTTGAACGAATTATGATTCCTGATTACGATATTATTGGAGGCGTCCATCGAGTGATAAAGACAGATACCTCGTGGATTACGGGCTTCATTAACGAAATATACCGCTGTAATATCCATGCGCAGACGATGAGCCTTTATTGCCGAATACTTGTCGGTAATATTGTTCTTGGCCACCGTGAGTCTACCGATAACGATATAGTTTTGTCGGATAAGAGATTGGTGGATTAGGATCGAAGTTCAACAGATCAGAATATGTTGTAACTGTATCCTCAGTTGTGGATTAAACCCGAAACCATTCCGTGGCCACTCCGTTTTGGACTGGAACAGTTCTGCGGATCTTCCATTTTGACGTTCCGTGGTTCGCTAAGTATAGAGTCCAGAAATAGCTTGCATGACTTGTAATTTGATAGTTCTTCAAGTGCAGGTCAAAAATAGTCTTATCTTTAATACTTCTTCGAGTGTTGCAAGGAGCAGCTTTTTGCTTAACAGTTCACTTGGTACGATTCAGAAACAGTCCTTCGGTTGACTGGCCTATTTAATCTAGAGCAATATAGTAGACAGTAGACAGTGGGAAGCGTCCATGTCCTAATAGAGATTGTCGCATCGGCCATAGTGTCCAACACTGCAGGGTTGACCACCGTGGAATAGACAAGACTATAGATTCGATTTTATAAGATTGGTTTGGATTACGGGCGGATTTAACAATTTGCCTTAGCTGGACCAAGATTTCTATGCGGTCCCTCCCAAAATTGAAACTGCATATTGAAGCCAGCAACAGAAATAAAGTCTTATATATATATATATATATATTAATTCCTGGGCTGCCTTACGAAGCTGCATGCTCGCCTCTTCTTTTCCTACTCCTCATTCCACTTGTCTTCACTTTTCAAATTTTCTTTCTCTCTCCTCTTTTTCCTTGGTGCCCTCTTCCTCCAACTTCTGAGAGCTCCCATCCATCGAGGTATAGCCTGGGTCATCATCTAGGAAACTCATATCCGGCCTCGAAGTATCTTTCATAACACATCAAATTTTACGTCCACTCACAAACATCCTCTCCCGAAACATCACCGGTTTTTACGACATCCCACGAAGGTGTCGGTGTTTCTATAAAGAGCCCTCAAAAATGCTCGCAAAATACGCCATTAAAATCCCATCTCGGCGATATTTTGTTACATTGTGGCAATATTTGGTACAATGTGTTTTCGATCTACCATCGCTTTCGGTCGATAACAGTACTATTTTAAGAGATGCCGGATTTATGTTGAAGTATTTATTCCGAAGTATCATCCTAATTCCGTGACACCAACCTAAATTCTAGCCTCAAGCTGTATAATACTCAACCTTGACTCTTACTCAACGTTAACCCTGATCCTGACTCTGTACTTATCTACGAAACTAACTCTAGCTCTAACCTGATGCCCCGAGCTTTCCATTCTAAACTTAAGTCTAATCTGTTCTCACCTACAATCCGTGCTTGGTCCCCACGACCAAAACGACACGCTTCTTAACAGGACTGGTATACTCTGCCTCCGCTGACCTTCTGGAAACAGGACTCTGACCTCCCACGGTCTACCCTTTGGACAACCGGATTCGATGTAACGCTGGTGAATAAGCTCGTGCCCTGCGCTTGACTTTCAAGTGGCGCCTTATAAGTTTTTAAGATTATGATTACGATTTGTAACTTGGCAGCTTTGAGCCAAACTTAAAATATGTTCAAAAACATTACTCAGTGTATAACGCAGACTTTTTAAATTATTACCCTATAAATCGCCCATTCTCTGTCTATCGTTGTTTATGTCTGTCTGTTGCCTGCTTGTCTGTCTGTCTGTCTATCTCTCTGTCTCTGTCTGTCTGTCAGTCTCTCTCTCTTTCTCTTTCTCTCTACATAAATCATAAGTATGAGGTAAACGTCATCTATCTCATCCTGTTTGTTGAGTTTGCGGCTCATGAAAAGAATACAAAGTTAATCTTTCGGCTTATTTATATTCACGCGGATTTTTTCAACTGCACAAGTGTGTTTAAGTTATCCAATCCATCTACCCACCCATCCACCCATTCACTGTCCACCCACCCATCCACCTACCCACCCATCCACCCACCCATACACAAACGAGGGTCGTTAATTCCGCAGTTAGTTCGTTAGACCCTGTTATTAATCTTTGTAAACCTATTCGTCGCCATATGCAGTCTCCTCTCTTCGTATACCTGGGCGTCGGCCATATTGGAAACACTGGGTACCTCATTTCTAATGCGGCGCTGCAAAAATGAGTAATGTATGTGAATGAGTTTTGTCTAAGTTACTGTAACTCCGAGATGTGTGCAAGTATGTATTAATACAAATGCGCATTCATGCGTGTATGTATGTATGTATGTATGTATGTATGTATGTATGTATGTACGTATGTATGTATGTATGTATGTATGTATGTATGTATGTATGTATGTATGTATGTATGTATGTACGCATGTGCGTATGAAGGCGCTTACTAATGCGTCTCTTCATCACGTACCAAAGATCCTGAAGTACTCCCTGTAAAAAAAACCGTAATATGATTCATTTCAATTTCACTGCTTTTCAATAGCCCTCGACTGCCTATAGGCGCATAAGCGATGGTCGCAGTAGAGTTAACTATAAACCTTGCTCTTCTTTCTACAGAGTTAGTCTCTTCAATAGACCACATAATAGTGTGGCCATGGAATGTTTTCTCGTTCAAGTCGTCTAGTTGTCTAGGCCCGACATTAACCTCATCGCTCGTGAATAAGCCGGGTCCCTGTCACCGTCACGTCCCACGGAATACACTTTCCAACTGGCCATGGTATAAGAGTAAGACCATATCCGGTCTTCTGCCACCACTTCTTGCCAGGCCAACGGGTTCCTTTGATGATGGGCATCCTGCCCTGGCCAAACTCCTGCATATCAGGTCGTTTAAGAATGCATGTCTGGGCCAGCGACCCGGTCCCAAGCCGCACGAAAGACCGTGATGCCGGTTAGCCTCAACCGGGACACCACAGGGGCATCCATGAGGCCAGCAGATAGGGGCCCCGCCTCAGACCCACCGCAACCCTGACTGTCTCATCATCCACAACTCGAGATAGGGAGGGCCAGTAGCCAGTAGCCAGTTCCCAGAGCGTGGGGCCGCTGTCGCCTTAAGCTGTGCTTGGTTTACTGGGTCGGGCATTCTGGTGTTGAGACTTGCCACAACCTTCTCTATTAGGGGCTTGTCCCACATAGATTGTTTGTGGGC
>OY365814.1:33542327-33564827 GCA_959347315.1 Bimastos eiseni | reverse complement strand
ATCATCTATCTCGAATCATCGCCGATCATCTCGAATCATCGCCGATCATCTCGAATCATCGCCGATCATCTCGAATCATCGCCGATCATCTGTGTGTTGCTCATAGGATTTATAAATTATAGCATTAAAGCATTAATTGTAAACAGAGTAATTGGGTCTTTATAACATTCGGATAATGAAAGCTCTCTTGGCAAAGGGATCTGGCAGTCTGCTTACATGTATGCTCATCTCCGATCATCTCCGATCATCTCGGATCATCCTCTAACCATCTCCAATCATCTACGATCATCTGTGTGTTGCTCTTTGAACTGCTAGTAGGGATCGAGGGATGAAATGCGGCCATCTTCTAAGGGTGGAACTTTCCAGAGAAAGACATAATTTAAAAATGAAATAAACTTGAACATCATTTTAAATAGACTCATTCAAAACAGAGACCGACAGAAAATAATACTGCGACACTGATATCTAATGAGGCTAAACTTTGGAGCCAACCTATATCATGGAGCGTCAAAAGTCATGGCTATACAGTAGGTCGGCCAGCGCCAACCATGTCTGACCCATGCGTAAGGCATAGGGGCATCGGGCAACACGGAGCAGTTAACAGTCTTACTTATGGTTGGCGCTCACGTCTGATGGTCCCACCATCTGGGAACCCGGCCACTGCCAGACGGTACCAAACTCAAGCCTTGGTAAAGGAGGAGGGAGACGCCGATCATCCTTATTATCACACAGTGTCGTCAAATTGAAACTACTACACTGATTCCGCAACTGCTCGCACTTTGACAGTGCCAGTCCCAAGCCTGGATGAAGGCGGAGGGCGACGCCGATGAGCCTTGTTTTCACACAATATCGTTAAACTGAACCTACTGCTACTACTAATACGTTCATCTGAGACTCCTGTCTCCTCGTTTTCGCAACTCTATTACTTACCTCTTCCAATCTACCTGTTACTCTCTTCAAGTTTTACGTAGCTTTGCTTCAATCGTCAATGACCGCTGCATCGCCTCCGAACGTCATAAGGAGGATGTTACTATCTAGTTAAAATAGTATTTTATTGAATTGTGTTCTATTATGTTCAATTGTTCTGCATTATATTGAATTAGAGTGCATTATGACTATGACTAATAAGTTTCTATAGCGAGATTGGATGCCCCTACTAGTGGGATCTTGGTGCTTAAGGGGGTTTCCTTCCCTATTCACTGATCACTACCATTCTCTCTTTCCTTACCCTGCCATTTATTTGTGCTACTCAATTGCTTGATTGCTTGATTGACTGACTGACTGGTTGAATGGCTGATTACTTACTTGATTGTTTGTTAGATTGATTGATTGACTGACTGGTTGAATGGCTGATTACTTACTTGATTGTTTGTTAGATTGATTGATTGACTGACTGGTTGAATGGCTTATTATTTGCTTGCTTGATTGACTGACTGTCTGGATGAATGGCTGATTACTTGCTTGATTGATTGATTTACTGGCTGAATGGCTGATTGATTGATTGTGTTGTGTTCAGTAAAAATCTTTGGTGTTGGTATTGGTAAATATCTGTCAGAGTCGTGACCCCGACCCATATAATAAACTTTGTTCATTGCTCAATACTAATAATAAAACTGTTGATTCTGGTCAAACATCAGGTGACATCAAGGGCCTTTAAACCCGACAGAAAGAATTCCTTAAACCAATTCTCACTATAATGTAATATAATTTAAATCTAGGAAAATTTCTCAAATTTTAATTGATGTTGCTGTTTGCACCACTTTTAGCTATTGCGCATTTGTTGATAGAAAGAATGGTCCTTCCTTTTTTAATTACGTACAATTGTAATTCTGATTACAATTATAATTATGGCATTAGATTCTTATTCTACTTTGAAACTTGAAAGTAATTGTTTATTAATTTAATTTTCGTCTTTAATTACATCTCGTGGTATCAACGATTATGATTACAGCATGTACTATTCAACTAAAAGTTCTCAAGCTAGGCCTCTGTACGTTAAATGAATATTGCACATTACAAAGTTGGCTTGCAATTTTAACTGCTTCCTGCTTTTGCCTCATTGAATATTGACCATTTCAGTGGTCTTAGTTAAACGACTCTGTGTGATAACAAAGATCTATAGCGTCGCACTCTTTCTTTAATTAGACTTGGCACTGACACCGCCTGAGCGCCAGCGGTGGAGGAGTTGCTGATAATTTCTTAATCGATTTTCACCTTCTGTAATTAACTAGGAGAGGACCAATTCGGATTCAGGAAACAAAGAGGAACAAGGGATGCAATTGCAGCTGTTAGAGTGTTAACAGAAAGAAGCTTACAACACAGACAAGACATATATATATATATATATATATATATATATATATGCTTTGTCGACTATGAAAAAGCATTTGATCGGGTAGACTGGAAACAACTAATGAGCGCACTTGGAAGAATGGGAGTGGATTGGAAGGAAAGAAGGCGCACTGGAAACCTATATAAAGGACAAAGAGTAAAAGTAAAAATAGACGGAGAATACTCTGAACCGGGTAAAATAGGAAGAGGGGTGAGGCAATAATGCCCACTCTCTCCAATACTATTCAACACATATATCGAGGAAATTAAAAGAGAGGCGGTGGAGGAGGTGGAGGAGGGAGTAAAAGTAGGAGGAAGACTGATAAAGGAAATAAGATTAGCGGATGATCAAGCGATGATGGCGACTAGTCAGACTGGACTGCAGAGAATAATGGACCAGTTAAACATGAGAGCAACGGAGTATGGAATGAAAATAAATACAAAGAAGACAAAGGTTATGAAAATAAGCAAAGCAGAGAAATCAACATTCAGAATAAGCATAAACGGAGAAGAGATACAGCAAGTAGAGAGATTCTGCTAATTGGGAAGTCTGATCACACAAGATGCAAAGTGCCACGTGGAAATAAAGAAGAGAATAGAGACATTTGAAATGTAGGTAGGGCGAAGAACGGAAAGAATCAGCTGGACAGAGCACAAAACCAATGAAGGACTATTGAGGAGGGTAAAGAAAAGAGATCAATGATAAAGACAATTTGAGAACGACAGAGAAGATGGATGGGACACATAATGAGAAGAGATTCACTGCTTAAAAACATCATAGAGGGGAGAATGGAAGGGAAAAAAACCAGAGGAAGACCAAGAACAATGCTTTTAGACTGGATGATGGAGAAAGGTGGATACGGAAAAATGAAAGAAGAGGCTCAACACAGGGAGGAGTTGCGTCATTGGACATATGAACCTGCCTGAAGGCAGAGAACCGAAGAAGAAGAAGAAGACGAGGAAGAAGAAGAAGTAATTAACTGCGGTGTGGCAGTTTGTGACTCCATTAAACGAAGACATGATTGTATGTTTTTTTTATCTTTTAATAATGTACAAAATATTTACATGCATTTGACAACAGTGAGAGCTGAGTTAACAACACTTTTATGACTCAAAGTATGCCAGCAATCATACATTGCACAGAAGCAATGTAGCACTATTAGTAATATTTCTAATGAGATTGGAAATATCGAGTTGTTAAGCTGTTGTACGGCTCACACACACATAGTGTACCAAGGTTCATGATTTTTTACCATCTACTTTTCAAAGACATTTTTGCTAACATTCCAATAAAAGAATATTTCCTTTATTTTTAATCTTTACTGTACTAATTGTTTACAAGAAGTCCATAACACTGACTAGCAACTAACAATACGCCATCATTTTTGCATTGGACCAACGCAATATAATACTTATTGGCATGTCCATAGTGAGATTTGGATCTCATTTGCTTAAGACATATGATTCAGTAGATGTACACGTATTAAAGCAGATTTTCAATAGCATGCAGTATGCTATTCTAGTTAAATTTCAAAATTTCCAATGTGAGCAAAAGTTTCAGTTCAGTAAAATTTATGCATAAACTAAAAGTAAGCAGTTAACGGCATGATGTTGCATCCTTGTGGCAGTGTGTGCAAACTAGGAATGGAAATTTTAACAAAACTTAGAAATGAGACGGCTGACACTGCGATAGTCCAGGCAGTAGACAGTCCCATTAGTCCACTCGATTAAGCAGCAGCTGCGTGTGCAGAAACAAAAGTCACTTGACTACAATTCGTATTACTATTCGGTCCGACCACTGCTATTCGGCCGAATACTGAATAGCTATTTGGCCCACTATTCGGCTCCGAAGCGAATACGAAGCGAATATTCGGTACAAGCCTACTTTCTTTCTTTTTTGTCTTTGTATTTGAATCGTTTCTGTCTGGATTCTGCATGAGACGGCGATATTTAACATATGATTATCATATATCTTTCATAACATAGGCCCAATAAATTATTATTTAATTCATATATATAATTTACACACAAAACACACATAATTATTCATTTGACCATAAATTTTTTCTTTATTTCTTTTTTACTTTTTTAAGCAATAGATTTTGACCAAATTGGTTCATTCTGAATTCATTATTTTATCTTACTTACAGGCAATATTCAATATTAGCAGTACATCATTTAGAGTAGACCTACCGACAATATCACATCAACATAACAACCATCTGGAGTATTAATAATAAATCAATTCATGCAACATTGCAAAACAAACCAATTGATCTTAACATAACAACCAAAGTATTAATAATAAAACCATACATTTATCATTATTACAAAACAAGCCAATTAATATGTGGTAATCAATTACTCGTGTGTCCAACGATAGTCTATGATATGTTTTTTTCCAATATTAATATTATGCAGTAGCCATGTTTAGTTCCTTTAATAAAGGTACGATTTCGGATGTTGTACTTGGTACTTGCGTGTACATAATGGAGTTTAGAATATAATTTCCACTAGTTACTCGTACTTATTATTTTTTAAATAATTTTCTTATTATTTATTATCATGGGTGTGTTTCAACGTAGATTATTTATTTATAGCTTCATTGGAGGTCATTTTAAAGGTGTCTAAAAAACTGTGCATTGTGAGTGAGCAATTATAGCCGTCATTACTCCATTAAGAAACGCACGATGGGATTGACATTAGATATAGAACACACACAATAGGAGTAGTAATTACGCAAAGTAATACTCAACTTAATTAATGCTGTTACACTGGTTTTTAATTTAAGAGCATCATTGTAATGACTCCTAAGGAGTGTTAATGACATCTTGCGGCCATTGCTCTACTTCTAAATGCTTCAATTAAGTAATTAAAGAGCTTTTATGGTTGGTCTTGACACAATTTTAATTAACTAAACTAGAAGAGTTGTTTTGCATTATATTTTTAATGACTGCGTGCTTGTGTGTGTCCTGTGGTTTAAGTTCGTAATAACAAGTCTATTCTTCCGTGTGAAACTTATTTACAACGATTAATTTTCTCCTTTCTCTGAGAACCTTGTTTATCTGTAAGAGTTTCGATCACCCAGCTGCTTTGTTGAAAATTAACTGTTTTAAAATTACAATTGACGATTGACTGCGGAGATTTTTTAACATCAAACGGAAACTTGCTAATAAGAGAGCCTTTGGTCCCTCGGTCTTGAACATACTACTGTGCAATCCACGCCATTTTCATAGTTTTTAGACACCTTTATTTGGCTAGGTGGTGGTGTTAATACAACTCCGTTAACATCTGTCATATATGCATATAAAGGTATGACAAATGTTAATGGAGTTGTATTAGAAAGTTATAGTGAGTAAGTTAAAATCTATGCAAAGATGTAGTTCACTGTATTATCACTTGGTATAATGTGAGAAATAAATAGTATAGACGTACACTATTAGAAAATATTTCCTTAATAATGTTTAACAGAATAAGAACATTATGGCAAAATTCCAAGCCAAAAATGGCGAGCAGTGCCAGAATGAATGTAGCTAGTTTCAACGGGACGACACTGTGACATGAAAGTTCGTTAGTGTCGCCCTCCTCTTTTTTTCAGGCTTGGGTCTGGTACTGCCAATGGAAGTTTTGGAGATTTTTGTTGATGTCGTTTCATTGACGCATTTGCACAATTGACGAATATATGAACTCAGTTGAAGATTTTTTAAAGGTGTCGTAAGAGAGCAAATGTGAACAAGATTCATTGTGTTTATGATTCCAATGCACGCGCGTTTTTTTTCTTTTTGTGTTTGTTTGTTTGTTTGTGTGTGTGTGTGTGTTTGTGTGTGTGTGTGTGTGTGTGTGGGTGTAATAAGTAAGGCTGTAAAAAATGTTGAAATGACGACTCGGGTACCCGTCGATCCGCGCGGTCAGATACCCGACCATTCAAAATTCATATAGCGTCCGAATGTCACCATTTAAAACTGTCGGAACTTTAAACTGTCATTAGTGTTCATTGTTTTACAACATAAATAATAATGGTATTAATAACATCATTAATACATGTAATATAGTATTTCATGCAAATGTAACAATATTTGCATTAATATCTGCATCAAGAAAATAAAACAAATTGTGTATGACCAATCCCTATCTACATTTTTTCTAATCATCAATATTTTTGAAGAATTTTCTAGCATGACATTTCTTCATAATGTTCTTATTCTATCAAACACTATTACAGAACCATTTTCAAATAATGTATTTCTATAACATTCACTTATCATATTATACCAAGGTAAAATACAATGAATTACATCTTTGCATCTGCAAATTACTCACTTTAACTTTCTAATACAACTCCATTAACATTTGTAATATATGCATATATATGAAATGACTCAAGTGAGGTCAATATTAATTATCACATGTTTGCATAAACATTTAATTAACACAATCAATGCAATGTATAATTGAAATAAAGTAAGAATCTTTTAAAGCCAAAGCATTAGCCAAACTACGTCATCTATAACTAATTCTTAAAATAACTTCTCATCATAACTGCAATATGACAATAGAAACTTGATGCAAGAAGACAAAGCATTTTTAGCATAATAATTACTGAGTACATGTTGAACCTCATTTAGTAAACTTCACTCAGAATAAAGAATTCCTAGTCTAGTTCAAAATGTTTTCCAGAGGTTTATATATTATAGATAATCATAATCTTTACACCAAGATCATCTTATTCCATTCTTTTACTTGACACATAAAATTATTGATAAAATCAATCTATGAAAAATAATGCAAGGCTATAGCAACTATAAGATAGCACATTGTTATGTCAAATTTTGCACACACAAAAAAACAACTCAATCTGTGTAAGACAATATTTACACAACTTTTCCAATATAAATAAGGTTTGCAAGCATATAAACTTTACTTTGCATGCAACCATCACTAAGTAAATTTTTTTCTTAAATTCCATTTTATATAAAACACACGCATCTTTTAATGTGTTAGAGATTTTTTTTGCAATTTGACAATAAATGGTTAATATTTTCTGCGTCTTTGCCCTAACTACCAAGTTGCATTTGTTTTTTGTGTATCATGTGGTATATATAGCATCGCAAGAGGACGTTTTAACGGTGTTTACTAATGTTAAAATCTTGCAATTTGCACTTTGATATTCATTCACCCATAGTTATATCAATTGTAGTCTTTTTCTTGTTATCGTAATATAGTAATTTATATCTGATGTTTGCTTTCTTTTTCCAGCCAAGATGAACACAGGACTTGTTGGAATTGTATCCTGATAGAACAATTACCGTAGATCGCCAGCTGTCGAATAAATAGAAACTCGAGCGCTCACAATTCAATCGCTTGGCGGCAACACATACGTTTTACTCCAGTCTCAATCTCTATGCTCTTTGGCGTTCGTTCGAGACTTCGAGGACGCTAATCTCGTTCAAATCTCGTTTGGGATCGAACTATCTGACTGAAATACGTTTTTTAATGAACAAGAGGTGCTTCTGAGTGCTATTTTCAAGCACTTTTAAGTCGAATACGTTGAATTTTAACCTCAAAGCGAACGAATTTGCAGTTTCAATTTTCGAACCTGTTTTTTAGAACTAAACTACACGAATCAACACGTTTAATTTTAGAACAATTTCAAATTCCGATCCTTTTAAGCTAACATCCCAGCTCCACTACAACTACTGTAGTCCCAATAGCCGATTTTGGACAGTTTTAGCCACGCTTTGCGAGGCATTTGAGACCGTTGTTGCTTGCTGTGTGGGCGAAATCTCCATTGGCTTAGGCGGGTTATGTATCAAGTCTTCAACGCGCCGGATATCTTTGGACCACCACCACCATCACCAGACGATGACTTTACCTTACAGCGGCGCTATCGTGATCCGGATGATGGAGGCGGAGGAGGAGGTGGAGGTATCGACGACGTTCTCGGATGGCTTGGGATTCCGTCGCCTGGCGGGGGCAACAGAACGGGGTACGACGACCCGGGCGGAGTATTCTCGTGGGGGGCTGCGGGGCTTCGATCACTGGAAGAGTCCACCGGATTTGGCCAGCTGATGATGGAAACGGACAACGATGAGTCCGACTGCTTTGACTACAGCCGCCTCTCTTCGGGGCTCATCTCCCCGGATGTGGAGTCAGAGTTCTTCGGGGCCTCATACGTGGGGCGCCAACTGCCCCTTAGGGCGCCCGATCCGCCCTACTGGAGCTTCAATCCCACCCCGCCAGATTGCCCGCCGCCGTCGCCGCTCTACGCCGACTTCCGGTTTAATGGCTTCGCAGCCGGAAGTGACGCGTCATATCCGGCGGTGACGTCATGCGACCTTCCATTCGATTCCGAGGCTGAGGAGAAAGTGAAGGAAATTGCACGCTACCTGGCCAGCTTTGAGGTCCAGCCGTGGTCTGTTGCGACACAGCGGTCCCTGGCCAGCACCTGCAGTACGCCGGGTTCCAATCCGACGTCGCCTTTCGAGGAACTTGGATCTGTCTCCGGTTCTGCGATGAGTACAAACCAATCGAATGGAACCAGCGTCACTTCCGGTCACAAGGTAGAGATCGTCTCAAGGCTTTCATTTAATTAAGGGTGCTTAGTCTAATATTGCTATTATTGTTGTTTATTATTATTAATATTGTTATTGTTGTTGTTTTTTATGTTATTTTTATAATTATTCTATGGTGTTTTTATTATTGCTATTATTTTTATCATGAGTATTATTGTTATTATTTTTTGATACTTGAAAACTCTAAAATAATAATAACAACTGTGACCACTACTACCCCCAATGCTTCTATATTACTACTACAACTATTATACTATGACTGCAAATAGTAGCAATATTAAATATAATAATTATTATTTTAATAATGATGTTGATTATTACGTTGACGATGTTAATAATATTAACAAATATAACAACAAGAACAACAACAACAACAAATATTGGTCAACAACCATTTCTTTGGCTTGGTGTTGCTACATATGCAAGCACACAGCACGATCACATGGAGCTGAGTAATCCAAGTATACAAAGACCCAGGGCTGCACGTTTCTTTTTTGGTTATTTATTTTTTCGTTTTTTTTTACAAAAAAGCATAAGATAAGAAACATGGTGATTTTTGTTGTTTATTTTTGGAAAATATTTTTATTCAATTTACTTATAATTTTAATTACTATTGTATTACCAGTTGTGTGTTGTGTTATTCAGCCGAAATCAAGCTGAATTAATTATAATAACGAGTTTTTCATGCTGTGTTTGATGCTTTTTATAACAAAACTGTTGTGTCAAAATCCGAATAAAAAAGCTAAAAACCCAAAAAAACAAATAAAATCAATAAAACAAAAAACATTTTTTTTATTTTAAAAAATCTTGTTTTTTGCACCCGTGCAAGGACAAAACGAACCGCAGGGTTCCTACTTGAATCGCTATGACTTGCCCCACTCCTTATCTCTTCTTTGGACATTAGTGTTGATGGTGTTTCGGTTGGTACGTACTTGAACCGGTGTAATTTTCTCTTTTCCCGTCGTAGGTCGGAGGCGTGAGTGGCTCATCGGTTGGCGGCTTCTTCCATGCTGGCTTCGACGATTCTTGTGGCCTTGAGACGACGATCGTCAACCCTAGCGACATCTTCCCTGACCGCTGCACCGATCACCAGTACGCCTCTGCCCGTCCCACCGCCAGCGTCCACCCATCTCGTGGACGGCACTCGCAGCGGTCGAGTCCGCGGTCGGCCACGCCGCCTAAGGCCAGGTCGTCCAGCGTCCTGGAGGCCCTGCTACGATCGACAGAGCCTATCGACCCTAACAAAGGCAGCGGGGCGGCTGTTGCCATGGGGGATGACGAGGAGGAGGACGAAGGGGAGGATGAGGCACGAGGGGGGCTGGGGAGGAGGACCCCCGAACGGATGCTGAAGAAGCTGTTGACGGGCAGGGGAGCGAAGGACGACGGCCTTGGCAGGAAAGGTCAGAGGGGTCATGCGGAAACGGGAATTGGATACCGCACTTCCGGTGCCACTTCCTGTCCAGCCTTTCCAGGATTCGTTGACGTCAAACTTGAGACCAATGTCATCAACGATTGCGTAAGTGGGATATTCTGGATTAAATAGAACATACGTATAATAATTTACGCTTTGCTATAATTGCTTTTAATCGAAAAACTCTGTGCTAGTCCTGTGATCTGGAATGTGCTCCCTATCATAATGCTTCGTCTTATACCTATTGATCGGTCTGATTCGTTTTCAACACTCTAAAGACTGTTCTGTTCAACTGGCTTTGAGCTGGGAGTGCTACTGAGGAGCCAATCTTAAAGGAGAACTTTATAAGATTTCTGTAATAATAATAATATTAATAATAATTACAAGGATTTCTGATAACATTATCCTGGGTAGGATAGTCGTTGGAGCAACATAATCCCTATATTAAGGATTTTTAATGGTATTATTATTGTTTGAAAAATTGAACTTCCCCTAAGTTCTCAATGAGATCTTCCCACACCATATCTTAAGCAAATTGTGAAACAAAGGCACATTAGTCCTTGGCTACAGTCACATATCTGAGGGGCGTCTGTCCCCGGTGGAAGGGCCAACTATTGAAAAGACGCAGTTTCTCAGTTGTGTCCAGTTTTCTCAATTACTCAAAATGACCACGCTTTGACATGTTATCAGTTTTATTGCTTCTATAAACCTCAATCTAAGATCCCACATTAAAATTCTACATTGTTTATTTTTTTATTTATTTTGAGGATTTATATAGCGTCCCTTCAAGACATTTACTCAGGAGCAAATTGTTGTTTGTCATTAGTGGCTCAAAGGTAAGGTCGAGAATTATCCTGATATTAACCATTTCTTTGGTGTGATCATTACCTGAATTTAAAGTTATCATGCTTATTTCTATTTTTAGGAACTGGCGCGAGAACTTGGCGCTATAGTACGAGAGCAGACGACGAGAAAGACGGAAACGGGCTACTCCTTTACTTCCGACGTCCGTTCTGCCGAGTGTTTCCGGTGCAACTAATAAACGGAAAGGACAGATCCGACCGCTAGCTGCCTTGGGACAAATTACCAAAGATTTTTCAACGAATATTGTTTTTTACTTAGTGCCGCACTACACCGAAACAGTTTTTTTGTATAAAAGCGTGAATGGGCGGAATTAGATCGCTGTTTTGTCGGTGAAATCTTTGGTTTTCCTATGTTTTGTGGATTTTAAAATGTTAAAAATGTCAGTTACTTGAAAACATTTTCTTTGCCGACTGTTTGTTATTGTAATGAGTCGGCATCGGATTTGACGCTGTGTAGAGGATCACAAAGAAGCTATGAATCGTTTTAAGTAACTGTATCTGAACGATGAAGCCTTAGGCAAATCTTTAGGTCTCTAACAAATGCATGGTGAAGAGATGACTCTTTTTCTAGGACTATTACATGCACTGCAAGCGCGCTGAAAGAATTGACTTTCTAGCACGATATTATTTTGATGGATGAATGGAAGAATGGACAAATTGATGGATGGCTCGATGGTTGGATGGAGGAGGGATTTTGTGGATAAGCAGGTGCATGCTTGGAAGGACTGATGGGTGCATGGATGGATGGATGGATGGATGGATGGATGGATGGATGGATGGATGGATGGATGGATGGATTGACGAGTTTGGATGGATGTTGGAACTGATGGGTGGATGGATGGATGGATTGGGTGAGTGAGTGGATGGATGGATTAATGGGTGTGTGGGTGGGTGGATGGATGGATTGATGGGTGAGTATATGGATGGATTAATGGGCGTGTGGGTGGGTGGATGGATAGATGGATGGATGGGTGAGTGGATGGATGGATGGATGAATGGATATAATGTGCCTTTATTGCTGTTCAAAATGTGATGTTCTTAACTTGATTTTCTTTGAATTTTTCAAACTTTATGGCAGCTGGTGTTTTCTTCCTCTGACTCGGCAAAGCAAACAACGACACATAGGAACACACTAACACCGACATGCGCCTACACGGACATACACACACGCGCGCAAACGGACACTCACACACATACACCCACACATTGGCTACCCAAACGTAATGACCAGTAGAAACGAACAAAGCTCACCTAAAAGACCTCTAGTCTTGCGAAGCCAACTTGGCCTTGCACGAGGTTGCCTATGACAGCTCTTTTCCAGCAGGTGTTGGATAGTCGCTCCCAACGCTCTGCCGAGAAGGGGCTTCATGTGGCTCCTTTAGCCCGTACAGCAACCGTGCAAAACCGTGCAGTCTCTGTGGCTGGCCATAGGGCGTGGATTGGCCTTCTCTGTAGTTACGTATGTTCCCTAAAGCGTGTAGTGGTACACTTTATGACCATTGCTAAGCGTGCCTTTCTGTCCTGTCCTCGACCAATCCATCCTCCAATCTTTGACCAACCGTCTTAAAAGATATATTCTGCCTTCTCTGGAAACTGGACTCCAACCTTCCTCGGAGGCTTGGACCACCCCTTGGACAACTCCACTGATTCGACGCAGCGCTAATGAATAAGCTGGTGCCCTGCGTTTGGCTTTGAATAGCTAATACTGTATAGCTAGTACTGTAAGAAGCGCTATATAAATAAACAGATACAATACGATACGAATTGGCGCTTCAGAAGTTTGGAGATTACAATAACGAACCTAGAGAACGTATATGCTACTATCAGCTACGTGAAATTCGTGCAATTAGTCGCTCTCTAACCTCTTCAAGGTTAGAGAGCGACTAATTGCACGAATTTCACGAAGTCTGCTGTTGACCTTGTAACCAGCAGAATTGAAGACTGCAACGCTCTTCTGGCTGGTCTTCCTTGCACCCAAAGGGTGCATTTAGATCAAGTTCTTCGCTCTATTATAGTTCCAATATCCAATGATGGCAGAAATATGGCTTGAGATTTATCATTCCATCTGCAGCCCTATAGTCAACTCGGATATAAAGAGGACACTGTCCGCAAAATGTGGATGTGAAGATGATGTGGCGAGGGAGAGAACTGGCCTATCACCCTCATTAACTAATGATGACTAAGACAGGTTAAGAAAATGAAGTCGACGCTAACAATTCCTTCCTTCCTGCAGAGCCTACTTAAAGAATGCTAAAAACATCACCGCAGCTTACAGTCTTAATTAAAGTGTTTTTCAAATTGGTGATAGCGAATACGAACCTTCACAAGACTTCACGTTATTTAAACCAACGAACACAATCGATTACAATCTTACAACATTCTCAGTGAATTTGTATTCACTGTAGTTGAAGTAGGAGATGACGCCATCCAGCCGTTGCTTCTATTAAATAAATAAGATTCGACTAACTTTTCAAACGTATCAAATAGCATTATACAAGAAATATTGTCTAAAGTTTTATATTGAAACTGAGAATAAATAATCAAACCACAGACCATATTTTAAGGTTGTGCTGTTTTACTATTGTACACCTGTATTAGTGAGAAGATGTTGTTTATAAAAATGCGGGCCACGTCTCGGCATTCGTAATATTCGCCTAATGATTACTTTTTGACGCTAACATCTAGTCAAATGTTGGCATATTTTGGTGTGGAGAATACTTTGCGTTAATTAATAACAGACGTAATTGGTCAGTTGTGCTTGATAGAGCGCCGTTTCAGAGTGAACCAATCATTAGCGATTGCTTAGCGAACTCTATTTCAGGTATCCAACAGTCTTGTGATTATCGTTAAATATAAAAAACTTAGTTCAGTTCAAATATTATTTTGAAAGACTTATTTGGAAGAGCGTTATTCTAATTAAAATTAATTGACTGATTAAATAAAATTGACTGGACCGAATGATAATTTCATGGAATCTCGAACTAAATTAATAGTATTAAGTTCATTCTGAGTCCATCTAGCGAATGCCTTAATCAAAATGTAAGCTAGAGGAAGACTACAAGATTGAGGTTTATTTAGGAAAAGCTAGAGGGCGAAATTAACATTCCTACTTGCTTCTTGAATAATTGTCTTCGCTTATGAATTATTCGTCGTTAGAGAAAAATATTTGAAGCGCTAACGTTAAAAAGAGCAGATTATGCTCGCTAGAGGTCAGAGAAAATTCATAGGAAATGAAAAATCACAATCGCGATCGTTTTTTCTTGGACAGCAAACATTTTTTAGAAACAATCTCTTTAAAATATTCGCCTAACGTAGATTGTATGGAATAAAGGGATAAAGGCTGATTATGAAAGAAGTATGACGATTAATTTATTCTGCCATTACATATTGTTATAAATTAGAAGGCAACTTCATATAAATAAACACAAAAGTAGACGCGACATCTGTTTTTTTATCTTGTAGATTCTAACATTTATGCGGCGCCTCACTATACTGAGGGGCTCTCTCAGCCCAATTACGGCGATATAAATCAGTCATAAGCAACTTGTAAACAAAAGCGCATCACTCCTTGGCAACAGTCGCATCTCTAAGGGTGGAAGTGCCAACAACTGAGAAGGTACAGACAGGGCTGGTTGGTCTAAGTGCTTGCGTGGGGCACCAGAAGCTCACAACCAGAGGAAGAACGAAGAGCTCGATGGCCAGCCAAAGCTGAAACAGGGCAGCCAAGCTCCCGCATATGGATCAGAGCAGAGTCAGGAAGGCATTGTCAGACCAGCGATGCTATTCTTTGGTTGTGCGTTGCGTGATGGGGAGCCAATTCAAAGAATTGTGCATGTAGTCCGAGAAGGGTGTGATTTAGAACCGCGCCAATGAGGCGAGCAGTAGTTAAGGAACAATTTCTATAAAATATGCATCTAAAGTAGGCCTAGACTGCATCGAAATCGAATAAAGAGAGAAAGGTCGATTAAGGATAATGTGACTGTTTTCGCCTGTGCACCCGAGTGGGAGCATTTTGTGCTCACTGTGGGAGTATTTTGTGCTCCAAATGGGAGCAATTTGGGCTCCTATGGGATCAATCTGTGGTCCCTTAGGAAGCTATATAAGGGACTTTTGTGTGTCTGATCAAGGAATGCGACAATGACGGTGGTCGATACATGTTGATTCTGTTTAATGAGCTAAATTTTGGCTGCTGCGTTTTATTTGCACTAAAAAAATATTTGTAGAACAACGATTGATTCCGTCTCTAGCCTAGAGACTTTCGAATTAGTAGCAGTCGTTAAATCCTGCGCCAGACCGGGCGGGTCTTACTTAGTGGACAGTCAAGAAGAAGGGAGAACCCCGGACTCGGCCTTCCGGGGTACCAGAAGAAGACGGGAAGGAACTCAAGGTTTTCCCTGATTGTTCGCCCCAACTGCTGCTGATGAGAAAACGACCTGTGCCGGACCTAAGAGGAGTTCACCACAATAATATTTTAATTTGAAGCACTATAACATTCGTCACTGTTTGCATATATTTTCGTCCAGATTTATTTAGGGCTAAATGTGCCAAACAAAATAAACAAAGTGCCACTGGAATATAATACAATCGTAAAGAATTCTTAATGATATGTTAGCTTCATAAGAGACTTGGAAGCATGTGCGGAGAATCTCATTCAGCACCAAATCTGTGTATTGAATTACACACCATTATAAGTAATATCAGAAAATATATAAAATTAACGGTTGTCAATTTTGTGTTAAACGCAGAATAAGTTCAGTATAATGCTAAGTCCTGTATGGCAATAGCTAAGTCTATGATTGATATGGTTTTCGAGGTAGTGAGTTGGTTGACCTGTGTTAATGTTCTGTAAAATTGCAAATGTACAGTGTTTTATATGACGTCAGCGGCCATTGTTGTCATGAAATGTCAATAAACTGATGTTTAAACAAAAGGAAATCTGATCCGACGTGTGGCCTTAATTGCAATAATATTGTAGGTGATCTACCGTTGATGATAAAGATAACCCAGCCAATGTTCTAACGCTCTTTGCCTGGCTGTACTCTGACAGTGCCAGTCCCATTCATAGTCTTGCGCGAAGGAGGAGGGTGACTTTAGAAAATCACGTTGTTGTGATCTTGTAGCGCCAGATGATATAAACAGCAACTTAAAACGTCTACTATTGTTTAAATATTTAACACTAGCATTCTTCAACACTAGAATGTTAGTTTGGTTCTATAGTCATGAGATTAATATGTTAATTCACGTAGGCTAATAATTTTGTTGTTCGCTAAATGGAAAGCGCGTTTTGCAAACGCTCGGAAAAGAGCAACAACAAATATTACACGGAACGATTAAACAATAATCTAATCATTTAACATGAAATCAAATCTTAAAAACCTGTTGAATATAATAGAAAAAGTGAGAGAATTGGACTATGCACAAAAGTCAATTATGTTGTTCAGTATTCAAATTAACACCTTAATATCGGCGTTTAGCGATTAATAAAAATTTTTTATGTAAGCACAGATGTTGCTTGATTTGAAACCAACACGCATGACTACATCATATTATCTTTAAGCAATGGGATCGCACATTTATATGGGTCAACAGCTTTCTATTAGTTGTTGGTCCTTCCACTTAATACACACTCACCATAGATATGTGACTGTTGACAAGGAGTAATGCGCCTTTATTTTACAAGTTGATCAAGACTGACTTGTATACATCGCAGTGGTCGAGTTGACGAAGCATACAGTCAAGCACTAATCACTATAAATATGCTGCCTTTCTGCAATTGCACACCTTTTAAAATGTAAATTGATGTTTAATAAAAATAAGAAATAGAAATTTAAGAAATTTGAGTAAGTTTCGGTCTTGGATAAAAGAGGAGGTCAACGCTAACGATCTGTGTTATCATTCAGCATCGTTAAATCGTTAAACTGCAACTAACCACCAAAACTACCCACTTTGTTAACAAACATACACTTAGATCTTGGGAGATGCAGTAGAGATTGTGTTACGCAATAAGTTAATAGGTAACATTTTTAGCTTCAAACTTAAATATTAGTGAAAAATTAACCTTGTTGGTGTTTTCACGCCGAAGCTCCATCTAACGAATTCAATGGATGTCAAACCCGCCGTTGATAGTTGCAGTTTAACGACACTGTGTGTTAACGTAGATCACTAACGTAGCCCTCCTCCTTCATCCAGGCTTTGGAATGACACTATCAGAGTGCGAGCAGCAGTGTCAGTGTTAAAGACCCGTCAAAAGCGAATCCACCAAATAATCCTAACTAGCTTTACCCGAAAACTATACGTGATTCAGATATGTCACCTTAAAATGAACGATATATTTTGCATTGCTGAAATTAAAATTTAAAGAAAAAACCTTAAACTTCTATGGTCATTCCGATTCTAGGAAGTAATAAACAGTTAACCACAGACAAAATATTAAGGTTATGGTTTTCATTATTGCACACCTCTGTAATAGAGAAGCAATATAAATAAAATGGCAGGCATTGTCTTCCCGGTAATCCTTGTCAAAATCGACGAATAAGATATTTTTGTCACTAACATTTGTAAAATGTTAGTAAACACTGTTGTAAAATTTAATTTACGCTGGTCTTAATTATCTAAATTGGTCATTTGTACCGCCGCTTCAAAAGCAACGCAATCGGGGCACAGCTTTGCGCTACCCAATAAAACGATGATTTACAATTAGTCACTGGAATTTTATCGATTGGTAAAGGTACGTTTCACTGGAGGAAACAACTGTAGAGTAATTCTAACTATACGGCGCAATGGTAAATTCTAAATTTATACAGCGCAAAATTATGTGAACTCGCGGTAACCTATGGCCAGATGATACACAGGCATTCTATCAAAACATGTTTTGCCACTATCGCCACCTTGAGAGCAATGTTTAGTTGCAGAATAAAAAATAAATAAAGTTAATTCCCAATGGAATTAAGGTGATTTGAAGGAATTTGGAAAAAGACATGAAATATTGAATATTCAAGTTAATTTAAATTATTAGAGTCAGACCCGATATAAGATTTAGGCGAAAACATTCAACTGGTTTTTGTGTGATTCAGCTTTCACAATCATCTGATTTCATAAAATAGGTAGCAAAAATTTATTTTTCAATGGCTCAAATAAAACACTTTTAAGTAAATCAATTCCCTTAAATCTATGTGAACCCTGTTTCATTGCGGAAGTAGAAAACACAAGCCAAAAACAGAATACAAAGGTTATATCGTTCTACAAATGGATACCTGTATTAGCGAGATGCAATTTTGGTTAAATTCCAGGACTACGCATTGGATATCATAATAATTTTCGTTTATTAATTCATTTTCTGGGTGCTAACATTTTGTAAAAATGTTAGTATGTTGTGACGAGAAGATTAATTTGCGTTCATTAGTGATGGGCGTAATGGCCATTTATATATCACAACTTGGGAGCTACTATATCAGAGGCGCTCAACGAGTTAAGCCAAAACAGCGTTAATGTAATGCAGAGTTGGAGTTCGTATCAAGCAGAAAAATAAGGAGTAGGAAAAGAAAAAGACACGAGTGGATGTCCTCGCATTCACGTAGAGCCCAGCCAATAGAACACCACCCCTTGATGGTAGTAGTAGTAGTAGTAGAAGCAGTAGGGTTACGGAAGTAGTAGTAGTAGTAGTAGTAGTAGTAGTAGTAGTAGTCGGCAGAGTAGTAGTAGTAGTAGGTGGAGTAGTAGTAGTAGGTGGGGAAGTAGTAGTAGTAGTAGTGGTGGGTGGAGTGGTGGTAGTAGCAATAGTAGTAGGGGGAAGTAGTAGTAGCGGCAGCGGCAGCAACAGTTTTGACGACACTGCCTTCTATGCATTTTGGACGACACTAAGTGATAATATTAAAAATTTGAGTCCCATCCTCCTTCACGTGGGCTTTGGACTGGCGCTGCTGGACTGCAAGCAGAGGAGGAGTTTATGTGATAGGCCTCAGAGAACCTTATTAATGCAATGCTTTATTTATCATTCGAGGTGTCTTAAAGGGCCGTCCATAAATAACGTAGCGCGTCTATGGGTCACACGTTTAAGACGACGTGTGACGAGGGGGAGGAGAAGGGGTCAAATTCTATCAAAATTGCTTGACGACACCTAAGTCTTTTTGAGCTGATATGCAATTTGTTTAGGCTGACCGAGACACTATTGTCCTAACCAGACATTAACGCAAAATAAATTTTTAAGAAACTCTTTCAGATATCAGCTCCAACATTCGAACACTTGAGATGGTTTGCCGATGCGGGTCTATTCAAAGCGGTACTGGAGAACCCGGGTCACGTGCTGCGCTGGTTCCTTCCTCCAGTAAAGACCATCTCCTACTGCCCAGGCCCACCACTGAATGCTTGTATTATTGATGCATGTTCTTGCGTTAGCTGTAGCCTACACTTCTACCTTGGACGTCCAACGCCGAAACTCCCTTCGCTTTTCTTTGCAGGCTGAGCTTCTTGTCCTTCGATCTCGGACCTCCATGCCACAGCACAGAACCTTCTCGGTTGCTGGCCCTGCAACCTGGAATGGGCTCCCTCCCGCCCTTCACCTAGTACCCAAGGGCAACTCTACATTGTTCTAAACCGACCCCAAGACTGTACTGTTTAGCCTGGGTTGGGTCGGGTGCGCTTCTGAGTAGATATCCTTGATCGGGCGCTATAGAAATCCTCCAAATAAATTAGTTAATTCCACAGGCAGACAGTTCGGTCATCCAAGTGCAAATGAAACACTAGCATACGTATTGTGCTGAATTAAATTCCACAGATATGGCATTAGTGGCCAATTAAAGGTGTAGCTACATGTACATTTACCTTCTGAGTATACGGCGATTCTGGTATCAGCGCTGACATCTGGCGAATAAAAACCAAACATGATGCTTAACCCGTCTTCTATCTTCTTCTATCGCTTCTTCTATCGTCTTCTATCGCTTAGAAATAACTACTAATTATACCAGAGGTTTTGCATTATTTAAAGCACTTATCAATTTATGGTTGACATGAATTTAGAAGGAAAATTACACAAGTTACGATATAAATAAAAACCATAATTTTAAGAAACCTTTTTTATCAGTTGCATAAAAGCTATAGAAGGGATTTTCGGGAAGTCAACGGTATCGCTTCTCGGCCTTTTGGCTAAGATCAAAGTGTAGTATCTGTTCTTATCAGCTTAATATCTGATACGTCCCCTATCCGGGGACATCGATATTAAACTGATTTTTGGACTTGGGAGAAGATGCAGGGGCTTGCTCCGGCTTCTCCACGGGTTGGCCCGGTATTGCAGTACCTCCGGGATCGGCCCACTCCCCTCACGGGGAGAAAAATAACAAACAGATCAAAAGTTTGATTGGGAGAACGTGTTGTGCTGGTCATTAAATCGTACAGACTAATTAACTTCAAGTTACCGCAACATATTTCTATCTATGAGCATCCTTAGCAGCGCCCGATCCATTTCTTTTGTCATCTTCTAATTGTGATTAATACGGCCTTTTCCTTTCCGATCCTTATTATGACTTTTTCGTTAGTCGTTTCTAATCAGCTAACATTCTCCATTCTCCTCTGTTGCACACCCGTTTTACTGAGAAGCATTTGTGAATAAAAGTTTGGACCTCGCTTGTATGTTTATATTCGTTTATTAATTCAGTTTTTAGACGCTAACATTTGCTA
Organism: Bimastos eiseni; assembly: GCA_959347315.1. Lineage (NCBI taxonomy): Eukaryota > Metazoa > Annelida > Clitellata > Crassiclitellata > Lumbricidae > Bimastos > Bimastos eiseni. The sequence continues at coordinate 33,543,978 of OY365814.1, read as the reverse complement.
GAATGTTAGCTAAATCTGCCAAGAAGATTAATTTGCGTTCGTTTGTGATAGTCGTAATTGTTCATTTATGTAACGCCACTTCAGAGCAACGCAATCTGGGACGCTCTATGCGCTGGCGAAGTCAACGCTTTCATTAAATTATAGGAGCCTAAGCTTCATCAGTAAGATAACCACTGCACAGAAAATTAGACGCGACGGAGAGGCCGATAATTATCCTTCTGACGTTATATTGTTTGTTAGCTGGAGGTACAACGCGTCTTATGACATCAAAGGTAGTTGACGGGAAATATTTTTACAGTTTTCGCCGTAGATGGCTGCGCACAAGTAATGAATATGCATAATACTAATTAAATAAATGGCAAAATGAAATATAATCATAATCAAATGTTTTTTTGATAACAGACGAGTGCTAGTGCGAAAGTTAACGTATATATTTCCAGGCCTCGATTGTGTAGTGATTAAAATGGTTGATTATCAATCCTGAGGTCGTTTGTTCAATGTCGACAGATTTTTTTACATATTATCCTACCTAACCAAATCAATATAATAAACGAATAAAGAAGAAAAGTAGACCTGGGCATGTTCCACAAAAAAACTGCTGATCCACTCGACCTATTGCTCCAGAATTTTGCAAAAATACAGCATAGAAGCCGAGAAAACATGGGGTACTTACTCACGAGTGCTGCGTCAGATCATACGGGTTTTCCAGCGCACAGTCCGTGTAAATGCCTCCTTATAGACGAACAAGGGGAAGCAATGTTCAACACATTTAAGAATTGTAAGGACCACCCGGCAAAGCCGGGTACTTCAACCAGTTTGATAAATTGAGTACTCTGGCCGCTCACTGTGGGCGTGGAAATGAAACTACGAGGGAAACGGCGCCTTAGTGGCTACGAGCACATAATTATTTACGAGGCTGACTAAAATAAAATAATATGTTACTAAAAAGCGATAAATTAAAAACTTGTTGGGAAGTCGTGTGGATATTAACCTAAGACCTGATATAAGCCGCACCAAATATGCTTAATTCATTCATTTTTTAAAGGGAACACTTCCAATTAACTCATCTTGTAACCTGTTCGTGATTGTACTAATCACCAACAGGTTACCAGACGCGTTAATTATAAGTGTTATCCGCTAACTTTAAAGAAAACACTCTGCCATAAACGAAGAAATACTTACACGATACAGGCGTGCACCTGTTTAAATAATCAGAAACGATCAGTTAGTCCACGATTTATCTTAGCCATTAAAAAGAAAAAGTATCTTTATATGTGATTTTTGCAATTGGTGGTTAACATTGAGCCACATAAAAATGCAAGGCTATGTAGATCTTATTTGTTTCTAAATTAAACCCTATGGGATTTGGAGTAGCCTTTCTCTGGCGTTACGCCTGTTCCCTTAATCGTATAGTGGTACACGTGTCTGGTCTATTGAAAACTTAAGCTATTGTTTGGTCTGGAGTTCGGAGCGCTTATGAGTCATTCACCTTGAAAGAGCGCTATATATGCACTTATTTACCCTCCCGAGTACCCGGATGTTACTTTAGTCGTTACATATCCAACCACAGACATCGCCCGCAGTGTATCAGAGAAGACGATCACTGATTGGCTGACACGATGCGGCTTTATTATATCCCTTCCATATTAAT
>OY365814.1:33494827-33534827 GCA_959347315.1 Bimastos eiseni | reverse complement strand
CTTGTCCTACATCACTATAGGCCTACCTCATGACCTCCCCTATCCACCCTTCCCTTCCCTTCCATTAACCTTCTCTTTTCGTCCCTATCCTTCCCTTAATCTCCCTTCTTTTTACCTTGTCTTGCTTTGCCTTATTTCCTTTCCCTCACCGCATGCACCAAGCCTTTTGCCGGCTTCTCTTCTATATGTTCCGTTCCCTTAACTAACCTTCCATTGCCTTTCATTACCTTTCATTACCTTCCATTGCCTCACATTGCCTTCCACCACCTTCCATTGCCTTTCATTACCTTCAATTGCCTTTAATCACCTTCCATTACCTACTATTACCTTACCTTTACTCGCCTTACTCTTTTTCGATTCACGTTAACTCATCTTACATTTCCATACCATACTCACCATGAATGACATCGATTTATCCCACGTCTTCTTCCTTCTTCCTTCTTCTTCTTCTTCTTCTTCTTCTTATTATTATTATTATTATTATTATTATTATTGTGTCACGCATCTGTATCTTCGTTGTTTCCTTAATGTGCTTCCTGTCTCATTTTATCTGTACTCGTGTCGAGTTTCCGGTTTTCTCATAAGTTACCTGATATTGCGAACCGGTTTCTAATGGTCTGCTCGATCACAATATCTGAGCAGCACAGTAATTCTCCTCACTCACGAAATCGAGACATGGTGGGCGGAGTCAAGTGGCCCGATTACCCTCGCCGTCACTAGAGGCGCTGGTCTGTCAATGGGAGACGTCAGACAATGGACTCTTCTACCGATGCGTATTCCACACGTAGCCATATTAAATTTAGACGTGTCATTGAGAGCAATGCGGACTTGTCAATTTCATCTACTTTCGTATCATGGGATCTACATTCGCAGACAGTAATCATGCACATTAAGACTGTTTATCAAATATGCTTTTTTTAGATATAAAACTTTTGCGTACGACAAATCCAACCTAATGTTGTTTAATGTGCAGGCCTAAAAACCACGCCGATCCTCGTATCAGAGAAATTGTCAGCTGTGTTTCTTTTGACTTCATATAGTGAATATTGGAAATATTGTAATGTTCTCTTGACAACTTTAGAAAGTGTCTTCGGTCGCTATAAATTGTTTCGTTTCACAATAATTTGTGCATCGCAAAACGATGTTAAGCCTTGGAATAATAAAAAAAATCCCCAGGATGTTCTGTTGGCAACTCTGTTCCATGGGTGTCTCTTCCAGTATGATTTCGATCCCTTTCGGGGCTGCCTTTGTGGCCTTTAGTTTTATTATCAATGTTCTTTGTTTTTGCATTGAGCAAGTTGTATGTTGTGGCTACAAATAAGCAAAAGTGATTATTTGATTGATTATAATTGATTGATTAATTGATTGAAGTAGAAACCAGCACTCGTAAACTTGACTTTGAAAATGATAAATCATTAGATATAGGTCAATAGGGGCTTTGCAGTCATGTTTACCAATGTGTCTTCGTGTTCACATTCACATAGCCTACGTCATATTTGTGTAATTTTATGCTGTTCTGTTTAATTTAGATACCGCTGCGACAATCTACAAAATTGGATATCAAACGTGCGATCGTTAGCGGATTATTCATTCTGACATAGAATGAGAGACTGCTGGAACTATGACGTCGTTTGATTGACAGATCGTCCGACGATCTGATTGGTTGCGATCACCAAGATGGCCGACAACGTTGCGTACACTTATCAAGACTTCAAACATCCGACATATCAAGAGCTCCTTCGAGCTCACAGCTATTCCACCATTAAACTGGTTCGCAATGGTAAGTTCTCCGGACCGCTCGGGTTAATTAATAGGTTAACTTTTAACTTTTTCTCTTCTTTTGTCGGTTTTCCTTGTTGTTTGCCGTCAATCTGTATTCTCGGATACCTGCGTAGACCTACCCCTGCTGGTAATATCCCCTCTCTGTCCTATCTGCGATGTGATGGGTTTCTTTGTATCGTAAATTCGCTCAAGCGAAGTAGATTCTGGTGGTGGATTCCATTTGAATTGTCGTCTAAATACTCGTTACGTTCCCTGCTCCACTTCCATTTATGTCGGCTGCGCTACCCTGCAACAAGTGGTCCATGTAAACACGTGTATATGTGGTGCAAACAGAGATGAATGCTAATGCGTGAGTATTGACCGTGGAACGTGTCAGCGTAAAACTGCAGTGATCCACTATCTCTTAATATTTTATTTGTAATAGGATTTGCGCGCATCATGAGTCATTTTGTACATCGCTGCAATTCACGGACTGTCAGATAGGGGGAGGGGTTTCATAGGCAAATATGTCCAATTTCAAATAGGGGGAATATTTGTTGAGTCCTTTCAAGGAATATCTTGCATTAATGATACTTGGACCCCTGGCGTTTGCCTCCATCACTCAAGGAGGATTGACACCTCTGCAATAATTATATATATATATATATATATATATATATATATTTCACATTATGCTGTTATCGCCCATGTCGGCGAGCTAAGTGAATGGTGGCAATGTCCCGAAGAGGCGGGCGACGTTCCTACGCTGAAGAACAAACGAGATACGTTGGAACAGAAATGACGTCTCCATTGGATCGTGGGGTTGCAGCACTCGTTCGACTGCCCAAACCCGGAGATGAACTGCAGTCCTTCACTGCTCCAAGCGCCGCCGGATTCCAAGAAGAGGGCTACGAAGTCGTGAGTGTTGGTTATGGTGGAATACTTGACCCTCTTCGTCTTAGCTGCGCGTTCTGCTGCTTCGTCAGCTCTGACGGATGTGTCGACAAGATGGGACTTGGCGTAGGTGTCGGGCACTGTCACATCCCATGCCAGAAATCGACCACGTGTTCAAGGGATGAGTGTGACGCCGTCCGGTCGCTTTCCATCTTCTCTTAGCAAGCCGAGAGGTTCATTTTGCGCTGGAATCTTCGCTCTGCCAAGAGTTCTCCAGATGACGTAGCTCAACATGTTATGTCGTTGATGTTTTCCGCTGCCTCTTCTACAAATTAGTCCATGGAGCCCTTTTGCGTCGACGCTCTCTTGACATTGGTGACACAAATGTGGCTCGCAGAGCGTCGTTCCTAGCCTCAACCCGGCTGCCATTCGTACATCCTCGTTTGAGAGGCGCAGGCCTAGGGCAGTCACAGAGGGCTCTAGCATCCAGTCTCCAGAATGAGGTGTTCGTGAGGCCAGTAGGCGAGCACGGTCACATGGGTTGTTATTGGACTCCAGTCTGTGAATCGGAGGTTCCATTCTTTCTGGCGATGACTCGGTGGTTCTGCATCTGTCAAGGTCTTCCAAGCGTCGAGTGCTGAACTCGCAAGTTCATTCGGTTCCTCAGCAGACTCTGTTGGTAGGATGCATGCCTGGAGTTCGCTTGTACTAGCAGCAGAAGGCAGAAAGTGCCAGCGCAGATGCACAATGAACTCCTAGACCACCATCTCTCACCGGCAAAGAAGCATCGAGCCAACGGTCATTGTCAAGGTCCACATTTAAAATGTTTGACAGTCCTTCTCTCAACAGGTGATCAAACCGAGCCAAACTCGGGCAATCAGCGCAGACGGCTGTGCGCAGACTGTACAAGAGCTTCGGTACACTTAGACTGTTTCTTATCAGAACCAGAGCGTCATGTGTATAAAGCAAGGACAATCTTCCGATTGCCCTCTCGAGGTCAATAGGCTTTGAATTAACGACCATGTTCACAGCTGGACCTGGAATCAGAGGTGCACCCAACAAGGTCATCTCCTCGAAGGCTATGCTCGTGAACTCTTGAAACGCAGGGTCATTGTTCGGCATCTGGGTGTTATGACACGCGATTTCGCATTTGCTGCGGTTCAAGAGCAATCCCAGATTTTTTTATTCCTGCTCGATTAATTGAACGTCGTCGGCCACTGTTTCCTTGTTACCTCCCAATGTCAGGTCATCCAGATATCCGATACGCAGATACGATCGAAGCTTCATCAGAATCGGTTGCAGCACAAGACAGAATTCCAGAGGTCCCAAAGGATCGCCTTGCAGAGTGTTAAAGGCATTGGCGAAGTCGAGCTTCACTAGGGCGCAATTGGCAGCCATAGATGTCATCATCATTATTACTTTTATTATTATTATTATTATTATTTTTATTATTATTATTATTATTATTATTATTATTATTATTATTATTATTATTATTATTATTATGTCAGAGCTGAGGTTAAATTTCTAGTCGGTTATTAATAGATTTGGTGGGAGAGTTTACTGTTAATATTATTGTTAATATTATTATTATTATTATTATTATTATTATTATTATTATTATTTTATATTATTATTATTATATTTTTATATTGTATTTTTATTATTATGTTATTATAATTATTATTGTTACTATAATTGTTCTTAGTATTGTTATTGTTATTGCTATCACTGTCATTGTTATTATTGTTATTAATTTTTTATTATTACTACAATTAACATAATTTGTATAGCATTGTTATTGGCATCATTGTTACTGTTTTAATATTATTATTTATATTATTTAATTATTTTTATTGTTAGTAATATTGTTTTGTTAATTTTGCTATTGTTATTTTTATTGTTATTATTATTTTTATTATTTTTATTTTTATTATTATTATTATTATTATTATTGTTATTATTATTATTATTATTATTATTATTATTATTATTATTATTATTATTATTATTATTATTATTGTCACTGTCACTCTCATCATTCTCGTCTTCGTCATCGTCATCGTCATCATCAGCATCATTTTAATATTTTGTTATATTTATTAGTATCACATTTTTTCACAAAGCTTCAACCGATGGCAGGCCAGATACCTACCACAGTAATTTTTGGCCAGCACAAAGAACCGACTGCTAAGAAAGGGAGAGAGCACGACGAATAGAGTGAACAATCATTGACTGTGTCCACTGCGCCACACTCGTCTACTCATCACGGTTCCCTGACCTAGCCACAGGGCAGCCATAGATGTCAAGTGCCATCGACTTCGTTTTCTCAGCTTCGGCATATCTCCACAAACCAGAGTACAATCCGAGTACCATTATAGCCGAGTTGACCTAAGGGCGCGGGTGGAGCAAAAGATTCAACCCAGATCCCGTTGCTTGCAGGGATCTGAACCCTCCTCTACTCGATTGATGGTCCTAGGTGCTAGACCCTACAATATCGGAAGGGGGCGAAGAGTAATGGAGAACCAAATTCGATATCCGTATCCCTCGTGAGGTTGATTAGTTCTTCCTTCGCTAGACGCCATTGGCCTTGTCAGCTATATAACGCAATTGGCGCCTTGCGTGGCTGCTGACTGTTAAATTCGACTCCAGTAAGACTTATTATCATTCGCTCATACTGTACTTGGCATCGTACTGCGCTTTATCCGTTTGCAGTTAAAAGAAGATTTATAGGTCCGTTCCGTCCGGTGGTCAGGTTATCGTTCATTATCTGGTCTACCCTGTAATTGCTCTTGCTGGTTTTCAAGCGCAGAAGCGAGTTCCTTTCAAAAGCAGTTGCTGCGCTCAAGAAGTCGTCAGGCGATGGATTGGCTCTCGTGCGTTTGGCGCCTTTGAAGTGACCGACCGACGACCACCCACGATGTCTGTACTCGCCTCGATTTTGAGTATTTTTCCATTTTTATCGGGGTGGTTTTGTGGTGAATAGGAGATGGGAATGGGAAGAAGGATGGAGATGAGAGGATGGAAGAGGCGGTGAAGAAGTAGAGAAGAAGAGAAGAAAAAGGGAGTGGATGAAGAAGAAGAAAAAGAAAGAAGAGAACGACTAAGAAGGTGGTGGTAGAGGAGGAGGAGGAGGAGGAGGAGGAGGAGGTCGAGAAGAAGAAGAAAAAGTAGAGGAAGAATAATAAGATAACATAGGAGGCGAAATAGGCGCCCCTTCAAAAATATCTACCCAAAGGCGCTCTCTGCGCTGGCTTAAATGACGCTGAATGTCACAGTGAACAAGCAAAATACGTCAGTCAGCAAAACTATGCACAAAGAGCAGAAAATTGTCATCAGTGGTGGGCCCACGCACGATCGTGGAACCAACCAACAGGTTCCCGTCGATAGCCAACAAATGGCTGGGATGTTCGGAGTCTCTGGGCCAAATTGTGTCGATATAGGGTAAAACGACGACTGTCAATATCTCGCATATAATCTAATCCTGATCCGGCAGGGTGGTGTGCGCCACGGTGCCTCTGCCGCCGTCGTTTATCTAGCGCCATTTCTCTGGAGATCCCATTGGTGATGCGGTGATCGGCGGACGCTAGACGGCGGGTGCCTCTGTAAAACGCTCCCATCAGGAAATGGCTTTTTAATTCTCCATCAACATAGCCGCCCATCCCTCGCCTCCATTGCCTCTTTCCAGGATCTCCTTCCCTACATGCTGAATCCCTCCTCTCGTTAATGGGTATACTCCTCCCAGGGTCGGTTTCCATTGGCTGGTTACAATGTAATATTTACAGATGTATATATATATATTTATAGAATATATATATATATACAATGCACACAGTGCCACACATACACATTATATAATGTACAATATATATATATATATATATATATTTACTGGCACACCTGCAACCTGCACATAGATACATATCTTGCACTATATATCTAAAAAATATGTATGTTTTCGTAACCTATATACATAATTATGATAATGTAACATAATTAGTCATGTATATAGGACACGCAGACGCCGACACGTTTCATGTATTCATATATTCGTGTGTATATAAACGTTACGATATATATATATATTATATAAGCCTGCACACGATCACACATGTATACATATATACATGGATATATTACATCTGCATATATAATTACATAGTTGTCAAACTAATACAATATGTATTTATAGTATTATTTGGCATACGATGCCTTATTATTACTATTAGTCGTCAATATACATAAATATTAGTAAATATATATATATTATGTATGTATATATATTAAGGCAAAAGTTGATATATGTATTTCTACTCAGAATACAGACTCACGCGTAACATGTATATATATTTATATATATATTTATATATATAAATTTATATATATGTATATATCTGCTGAAACCAGTTAATTAAACATAATAACATTGAGCATTATGACACGCGTTCCGTCTAATGCGTATCCTGACATTTTCAATAAAGACACGCATGATATATATCTCATTAACACACACATACCTACATATATACATATATATATATATATATATGTAATGCGACTATATATATATATTCCAACTGTATATATATATATTGTGGCTATGTATTTATATATATATATATATATATTATATATGTATATATGATATATAGTCATCATCACTACCGCGAGAAAGAGAGAGAGAGAGGGATGGCGACAGACAGACAAACAGACAGATAGACAGCCACCACCTTAATTATCACCAATGCGACCATCATCATCGTCGTCGTCGTCGTCATTATCGTCGTCGTCATCGTCGTCGTCATCGTCGTCATCTCTCCTAGTTTCAGGTCATTCCACCCCTCGGATCGAAGAAGCAGATAAGTAGGCAAGTAGGTGACAATGCCTTTAACTTATTCATCGCCAGTCTCTCTCGCATTATCGCCCGCCGCACAGCACCCGCATAGACGTACGACGCGTCAAGATCCGTCCGTTGACACGAGTCCTGGCTAGGTGCGAAGGCACCCTCTGTGTCCCCAGCCTTTTAGGGTCGGCCCCTGGGAGCTGTCGGCCGCGGGCCAGAGCGTCGCTGGGCCAGCTAGGTGTTCATCACGGGTGGAGAAGAGGAGAAGAAGACATCGTTGAAGGCGTCTGAATTATGCATGGACGAAGGATGAGAATGCCTGGCTGGAGGGAAGAGAGAGAGAGAGAGAGACTGAGAGAGAGAGAGAGAGAGAGAGACTGAGAGAGAGAGAGAGAGAGAGAGAGAGAGAGAAACGAGGGAGAAGGGGAGAGAGACGGAGAAAAAGGAGAGGGAGATATAGACAGAGAGAGGAAGACACACAGACACCCAAACACACAGACAGTGACAGACACACCGACAAGCAGAGAGTGCGCTTGAGTATGTGTCTTTTTTTAAGGTAATGTGTCCAGTGATGAGAAAGCAGCAGTCACTGATGATGATGAATAAATTGCATCCAGAGTGTTTGCAAGTGTACTGTAGTGTACTGTGAAATGGTGTGATCTGGGTGGACGTGGTGGGCATTAAGGCGGAAGTGCAACGGGAACAATAAGCTGAATGAACTTCATTGTCTTCAATTCATAGCATTGTACTTTTCTGAACACTATTATAATTCAGTGTTATGACATTATTTATAGCACTGTATCTGTACTTTAGTTGGATTGTGTTATTCTGAATTGCAATGTAATGTAATGTAATCGAACATTTATATAGAACCCCTTCAAGAAATTCTACATAGAGGCGCTTTTAATGTCATTTTAACGAATAAGTTACAATAGCTTGGAAAGCTAGATCGACTCTCACACAAGGATGGAACCAACGAACGGATGACAGATGGCAGATGACAGATGACATTGCGTACATTTTAACATGTTCTATTGAATCAATTCGGTTGCGATGTGATATGTTGGGTGTCGTGTTATGTGAAGATATCATGTTATATGAAGATATCATGTGGTGTGAAGATATCATGTTGTGCGAAGATTATCATGTTATGTGAAGATATCATGTCATGTGAAGTGTCATGTGAAGATATCATGTTATGTTCTGGTTAGGTGATGTTTTCCTTTGCATTTCCTTAGTCTTCTTCCCTTCTCAAGTCCTGTCGACCGAATTTTTGTCCTCACGACCTTCGACAACACCATCGCACCTGCCGTAGCACAATCCTTGCTCTTCGATTACGATCAACATCACAGGACTTTTTGCCGCACGTTGTTGTGGTACCGCTGTTAGTTGACAGACGTAGTACCCCAACCACTGAAAGATTGACTTATCAGAGGTTCACCCGACCTTACACATCGAAACCACCATAAACAGATTGTTTATAAATATATATATATATATATAGAGAGAGAGAGAGAGAGAGACAGACAGACAGACTGACAGACAGACAGACAGCTAGAGAGAAAGAGACACAGAGACAGACACAGAGACACAGAGCGACATGACTTAGCGAGAGAGAGAGACAGGCACGCAGACAGACTGACAGACAGACAGAGAGGCTAAGGAGGAGTTCATATCAAAGGTATTACTTATAAGGCAATGATTCATTCCAGAAAAGGGATGGAGCGTGAGATGGAGCGTGATGTTCACATGGACATGGATAGAAGAGAGCCTGCCAAGTTATGAGCTGGATCCCGGATGGAAGAATGAGAAGGGGAACGGCACGGAAGAAAGAGACTATTGAACTATTGAAATGGTTATGGTTATTGCAAATTTATCTAGCGCCTATTCGGGAGAGGGTCTCAGCAACACAGGCGCTCACGACCTAACGATATGAACCCTACATAAAACAGAATGATCTTTACGCGTTTGCGGTAGAAATGAACCGAGTGTCTATTGAGTACCGAGTTCCATAAGCGAGTTGTACCGAGTCCGAGTTTGGAATATTTAAGGCATTATTTTTTTTCTTGGTTTTTACCTTGGCAGCTTGCACAGTTTGTTTGACTTCGGTTACCTATTGACGTTTCACAAAACTGTCGGCCATTAGACGAGAACAAGGAAAGCATTAAACTTTAAATAAATCAACGACTTTTTATTTGTTTTTTATCAGTTTAAAAAAATGATAAAATGAAATGCGATTGTCGTTTTCTAAATAAAAAGTTCGATTTTTTTTCAAAACAATAAAATAATCGGAATTCGAGTTTCTATTTGTTTCCTTTGTTTATCCCGAGTCCGAGTAAGGCTGAGTATCAAGAACCAACAAAGATATGCTCACAAGCTGGTGTCTACTTCTGCCAGAGATGATGCTCCGGATCTTATGGTTACGCCGTGTTTTAAGTAAAATAGGCCGCGCTAAAACCGGGCGCCATCTATAATTCAGACTTTCAATTATTATCTGTGGCCGACCTTTGAGCGATTGCTGTGGATGTTGCGTTGACGTCATGAGTCTGTGGTCGTTGTTGTAATCATCGGTGTCGTTGCTGATGTTGTTGCTTTTGTCGTTGGTTTTTGTTGCCGGAATGAAATCAATTTTGTGTCTGAGTTTATGAGAAGGAGGAATCGAGATGTATGGAGAAAACATGAGACCATTTTGGTGTCCAGGTCATGGATTTATGATCATTGGTGACGGTGATGATGATGACGATGATTTTTCATTCATTCATTCGTTCATTCATTCATTCTTTTTATGTAGCGCCTCTTCAGGGTTACTACTGAGAAGCGCTCTCGACCCAGGCACGGCTGAAAAGAACAGTTTTAAGGCGAGTATTAAAAAGTCAGAGTGGACCATCGGGAACATGCGCAACGCCAACGGGAGCATGTTCCATAGAGATGAACCAAACACTGAAAAGGCACGACGATTATTAGGCAGAGGATTGCATGTAGCCCACCACCATGTCTCCAGGCTCGTCAATCTATCACTACTCGGGCTTTCCAATTGCAACTGAAGTGACAAAGGTTCAAGAACCTAATCCGCTCATCCCCTTATCACTCTAGCTCTTAACGACACCCGCCATAACACATACTCTAGCATACCCCCTCTGACCCATCTGGCAACGGCAACCCTTTGGACAAACCCTCTGATTGGACGCAGCGCTCATGCACAAGCTGGTGCCCTGCGCTTGGCTTTTAATTGGCGCGTTAAAAGTTTGGAGATAGCGATTACGATTAAGCGCAGCGGACACCGGATCTATCCACCAACGGCTCTTCCATGTATTATCCATCAACGGCTCTTCCATGTATTATCCATCAACGGCTCTTCCATGTATTATCCATCAACGGCTCTTCCATGTATTATCTATCAACGGCTCTTCCATTTATTATACACGTCCCCTGGGAAGAGCGACAGCGGTCGATCGGACTGCATTAGCCAAGGAGTCCTTCATCCCGTTCAAGAGAATCAGCCGATCAATGTTTCAGTGAATTGATCGCTAACTGAATGAATGGATTAATGAATGGATGAGTGAGTGAGTGGGCGAGTGAAATGGATGGGTGGTCGGGAGGATGAATGAGTGAGTAAGTGGGTGTGAGTGGGTAAATGAGTAAGTGAGCTAATTGGATGAATGCGTGAATTATTATTATTATTATTATTATTATTAATTATTATTATTATTATTACAGCAGTTTCATATAGCGCCCCTTCAAGGTCATCTACTCAGAAGCGCTCTCAGGAAAGCCTTGGTCAAACAGGACAGTAAACACGCCGAAGCGCCACCTATCCCTCCCTCCTGAATGAATAGATTCATCATTCGTGAGTGGGTGAATGATTGAATGATTGATTGAGTGAGTCAGTGAGTTAGTGGATGAACGAAAGGGTATAATGGATATTTCATACGTTGTCGCCACCGTCGACTATATACATTGTATTAGGCCTACGTTTCAGATCGACGACATTAGCAGCAAAAAATTATGTTCAACCTAAAAGTCTTCGGATATAATTATGCACAATGATCGTCCCTTTTCATGTAGCGCTCGTCTATAATTCATGTCCTCGTATGTTTTACATAATAATGTTTTCTGTGACCTGCATTAACATGGTTCTTTTTTCAAGTTTAATGTCAACGTTTTTAGGCCCTATTTCGTCCTTATTCCAGATAAATTCTACGCTTAACTATTAACCGTTCAAAGTTTAGTCTTTACCGCCACTCGTGCAGCGAATAAGCCAATCCTGTCTTAGTTTCAATTTCTCCCATAATCCACTCTTGATGTAAAGCCTACTGCATACAACTAGCGGAACATCAGGACAGCTTATGTCTTCACCATTTTGATACATGGTCATCTTCATCAGTGTCTTTGTATCAGTAACTCGTTTGGAATTGAGGACTATAGGCCTAAACAACTTCCTTGGCACGACGTGAACAAGAAGACAGACGGCAGAGGAGTGCATAAAGCACAGAAGCACAGCGGAACCAGTGCTGTCCGTCGAATACTGTCTATTTATTATACACGTTCCTTGCTTCCAATAAACTGCCGCTACCAAGGTAACCAGATACTTAAAACTCGACCTATTGATTACTGTGCCAAAACTGGTCGCAGTCAGAACCGTTTTCGACCCTGGGCTCGATTTGTGACCGCAATCTGAACCATTTTCTACTCGGGCCCAATTCGTGACCGCACCGCGTTTTGCTTACGAGACCAAGGTGCTACCAAACAGGGCACCTACTTGACGGGAACGAGGCCAACAACTCACCTGCTCCGTGTCATAAGACATGGCTTCGCTTCCGGTGACTGGACCGAGTAATAAAGTTTGCACCCGAACACAGAAGATGGACGTGAAGGCGGTTAAGATGGATCGCATGGGACGCGTCATTTTGTATTCCAGACATCTTTCTGCTCCGTCGTCTAAATCTAATAGAACGTCGGACTCGCCACCTATACGCTAACGTGTTTGTCTGTCAGTCTGCCTGCAGGCCCGCCTTTCTGTCTGTCTGTCTGGCAGTGACTGCCTCTCTGGTTGTCTGCCTATGTGGGGAGTTTATTATCCAATCAAAATTATTGTTAAGATCACGAATCATTTTCGGTTTGGGTATATATGTGAGTTATGTTAGAGTTACGTAACTTGATTTCTGGCTATCAGTATCTATCTATCTATCTATCTATCTATCTATCTATCTATCTATCTATCTATCTATCTATCTATCTATCTATCTATCTATCTATCTATCTATCTATCTATCTATCTATCTATCTATCTATCTATCTATCTATCTATCTATCTATCTATCTATCTATCTATCTATCTATCTATCTATCTATCTATCTATCTATCTATCTATCTATCTATCTATCTATCTATCTATCTATCTATCTATCTATCTATCTATCTATCTATCTATCTATCTATCTATCTATCTATCTATCTATCTATCTATCTATCTATCTATCTATCTATCTATCTATCTATCTATCTATCTATCTATCTATCTATCTAACTATCTATCTATCTATCTATCTATCTATCTATTTATCTATCTATCTATCTTTCTATCTATCTATCTATCTATCTATCTATCTATCTATCTATCTATCTATCTAACTATCTATCTATCTATCTATCTATCTATCTATCTATCTATCTATCTATCTATCTATCCATCCATCCATCCATCCATCCACACCCCAAACCCACCCACCCCAAACCCATCCACCCATCCATCCATCTATCCATCCATCCATCCATCCATCCACCCACCTCTATGTCTGTGGCTCCCTCTTTTCTGTTTGCCTGTCTTTCGTTTCTTTCTCTGCCTTCGTGTCTATGTGTATTACTGACCATGTCTCTTCGTCTTCGTCTTTGTCGCTGCCCCCGACTTCGTGTGCCTCGTTTTAACTTCTCGCTTGAGGGCGATTTCCGTTTTCGCTTGAGGCTTCCTTCCGGTCATGCGCCATGTGACAGTCACGTGTCAGTTTAGTTCATCCGGAACGTCATTCATCAAACTCGATTTCGTTTTCTTTCTGTGTCAGTGTGCATTGGATCTGCTACTCATTCATTGGTCCGAAAGCCAACCAATGGTGTGGAAGGAAATCGACTGCCACTCTCTCTTCGTTGCTCCTTTAATTCAAAAAGCTGCTTCTGACTCATTGTATCTCATTGGCCTTATAGGGATTTGAAAATCTAAGTGCATTTTCACCTAGTGTAACGTTGTTAAGCAAAGGTTCTATTTCCATTCCATTCATCCATTCAGCCAGCCATCCGTTCGTCCGTCTGTCCATCCATTCATCCATCCATCCATCCATCCATCCATCCATCCATCCATCCATCCATCCATTCATCCATTCATCCATCCCTCCATCCACCCATCAATCTATCCATCCGTCCCTCCATCCACCCATCAATCTATCCATCCATCCGTCCGTCCATCCATCCATCAATTCGTCCTTCTCACTTTCTTTCCTCCAACGTTCCTTATCGAAATGCGAGGGTGGTCCATTAGGCATTCAATGCCGTGCGATATATCGATGCTTGGATGATGCGATTGTTCTGACAAAAGAACCCATCGTTGCTGAAAGTTGGAGACGTGAATTCTCGCTTGATATTCATCGATCCATTTCTCCTTGTTCCCCCAATTCCACGTAGCTTCAATGAACCCTTCAACATTTTTCATTCAGTTGCAAGGAGTGACATGGTTTTTCCTCGGCTGGAAAATTGAACATTGCGACATAGAAGCAACGATGTGGTCGGTCTAACTTCCTTCATCTCTCTTTGGCTCTAATTCATAAGCAACGGGAGACCATTTTGTTTCATCTTTGTTTCTGTTTTTTTTTTATCCTGGTTTGATCCTGATTTGATTCTGGCTCGATCGCGATTTTATGCTAGTTTGACCTTGGTTTGATCTTGACTTAATCATGGTTTGATCTTGGTTCGATCATGATTTGATCATGGTTCGATCCAACCATCCACTTGACTGTCGCTAGGCCAAACGCGATTCTGACGAGACTCTCTCGAAGAGGCGCTGCATAAATTGCCTTCAATTACGACTACGATACGACCCATACGTCCCACTCTATCAGACCTCCTTCTCTCACCACGCTCTCTGTCCTCCTCCAGTCAATACAATCGTAGACTAAGTTCTCCAACCGAACCATATACCATACTACGATCACCCTCTGATTGCATTTTAAGTCCTCAGTCATCCAGCATGACACAACTGTTCACCTTCCATCATCTTCATCAGGCTCTTCTGCCTGTCACCCCACCTCCCCATAGGCTTTCAACTCCAAACTGATGTCCCACCTCGTCAGGAATTCCTACCCTAGTGAATCCAATACTCTTACCTTCATATGGCAAGAGTATTGTACCTGCTTAGACTCCCTTAGTGGTTACTCCTTCTCCTGACCTAAATAATATCCCTGGCCTCTCTGGCAAAATTACTCGGCTCTTGACATCTCCGGATAACTCTTCAGACTTGACGCAGCGTTAAAGTAGTGGTATCGACATTAGTAGCTAACGATTGCCTTTCGTTTGGACCGGTTGACCCTGTCTACTGGTGGGTTGCATTTGAACGCAATCGGTGAACGTCAAAAGTAACAATAGACTGATCGATGAATCAATTGATTGCTATTGTTCCTCGACCCTCGCAAACCAGATTGTTCTTCTTATAAAGGTTTCTGCGAAGAGTTTTTTCTCACTACGTCTAAGTGTGCAATCGCAGAGTGTATTGTATTCTATTGTATTTACATATTTCTATAGCAACTCTCATGGTGCAGCCTAATCAGAGGCGCAATCAGTGCAAGAACCCCACGGGAAAAGAAAAATCCTTGGGATATGGGCAGAAACAGAAGCACCCCGATGCAGTTAAAATCAAAGAGCGAGTCGGTGAGGGAATGTATCGTTCCAAAGCAAGGAGCCAATCGATGCTTAAATGGCATAATGCGCGGTTTTGGACAGAAGACGACTGAGTCCGAAGCGCCAAGAGGTCATGTCGGTCAATAGAACGACGAGGCAGGCGAAAGTGCTGACGAAATCTTTGTCAACTTATGATGTGGCGCATAATGAATTCTAAAAGCTATTGTAATGTCGGTTGCTAAGGCTAGGACTCGGATTTTCTGAATCTGTTAGACTGCAGGAACAATAACGAATGGCTACTGGAACAATCCGGGGTTGGTCGGATGTCGCTGATGAGCATCAAGACACAGGGGCGTCAATCCTTCTGAGTGATGGAGGCAAGCTCCCTATCCCACTGTCAGGAAGGTAAGATATTCCTCCTAGGACTCAAAGAATATCCCCTTACCTGAAATTAAATGCATTTTGCCTCCGGACCACCCACCTATCTGGACGCCCCTGTCAAGACAAGAGGGCACACTTCTAGCCATCAACTGAAACTTGCTAGATCATGAATATGTAACACTATAAATAAGCCAGGGTATAGAGTCTGGTAGAAATTATACACCATGAACGCTTAGTGGACAGAAAAACCAGGGTTCGGAGTTCGGCTGATGAGAAGTTGTATGAGTCTGGATAATTATTCTGCACTCAATGTATTAACGCCCTCAATCCCTCATAGCTGAAGCTGGGGTCCAATTCCTCCTCTGACCACCCGGAAAATCGGGCACTGCGAAAAAACAGAACAAGTGGCGAGGTTGAGGACTTAAACAAGATGCTCAATCCAGCAAGAGTCTGAAATAACAGGCGACTTAATAGAATTAAGAGATGCAGGGAAAGAGACCCAGAAAAAGTGTGTCAGGCAGAAGATAGACTTCTCGACCATCAACAGTTCTAACCATTGATGCGATCAGAAAATATGGATATTTCTACAGAGCCAAATTAAGCATCAGTCACGGGAACCAACTTATTCACGAGCGCACTTATCAAAACAAAAGTGAGAAAAAAGGCTCACGATCCTAAGGGTCGCGCAAGAGCCCTCTGGCAGTTTAGGTTGGATTATTTATACCTTCAGATAGTTTAGCAATACAATCAGATAGGTTGGTAATGCTATCAAATGGCTTCTTAAATTAAAACCATCAGACGCCTGCCCTACTACGAACGGTGTTTATAAATGAACTGGCGACAGAGAGATATGGATATCATATAGCATTATTGTCTGTTGCTAGCGGGTCACGTTAAGGTCGTACATCATACACCAGTGTACTTTCATTTAATGTAACCAGCACCCTCATCAACCACCTCACCCCTCGTGTACACCTACAGACCTTCCTGCCAGGGGATTAGAAGTACATCGACGGGACAGATCCGCGATAGGGCGATTGATTACGGTTTCCGTGTCTCACAGGGTGACGCTCGCGCACCAACCAATCAATTTTCCGACAAAGATTGGCCAAGAAGGGAAGGTAAACATCGCATAAAATTTCGCCAAATCCGGGACCGGCTTTCTCTTATGTCTCCAGCCTCATATTACTTTTGATCTGCTCTCTTGGTCGGTCGCGTTTGTAGCTGTAACATCAAAATCGGTTTATTGGTGAAGACAAGATGGTGGCGGCAGCTAATACCCAGTTCTGTTGAATAGTAACTGCGTTGCAATACTTCGGACGAAGACGAAGGCGGAATTCTTATGTAGAAATTTATTTCCGGGGAATGTCATGGAGGACAGCAAGAGTTTTACGACCGCTTTAAGGTGGAAGAGTGCAAAGAAAGGATGGGACCTTTGATAAAGAAAGGAAACAAAGAAATAGTTTAAAAAGCTGGTGCGTAGACTACTCAATAACAATCTTAGCACAGATTTTACGTTGGAACAACTCGGGTACATCACTGAGCGAAAGACTCTTTTAGGCAGAGGTGTTCCTTAGTATTTTGATCACTGCGTTTCTGCAATCGTCTTAGTATCAAGAGCTCTCAATAGAAAAGACTTAGTATTTGAAGATACAGCTGAAATCAGTGTTTTATTCACTTTACTTCCAGTTCTGATGTAATTTGTGTACTATAGTATTTAAATTTCGCGATTCCTTGATGCAGCTTTATTGTACAAGTTATCTTTAATGATCCTTTCTTTTGTTTTACTATGGTCCTAATTAGCTACCTCACATAGCCTGCCACCTCTAGCCCTCCATTCGTTTAGCTCAGAGGACACAATAAGGATTGGCTGTAATTGGTCACTAGACGCCGTTCTTAGGCAGCGTTCTACCTGGGCTTGACTATCTATTAGCTGAGAGAGACGACCTTACTTACTTTCCGTACAGCCTGTATTATCTGGCAATTGCTCCATTAGCGCAGTACAATAAATTGCTTGAAGATTACACCATCTGTTGAGTTTCACCGTTGTCTTGTAATTTAGGTTTATATCGTTCCGAAATATAGTGTACATGTACTATCCTGGAGTTTGGATGATGGCGTGTAGCTGTTTCGACTTAGCCCCATTTAGCATGTGATGTCTATTTCTACGCTGTAAGTAAAACGTTTTATGTTCTAAAACGTTAAGGTTTCGCAAGCGAGTTAACATTGAGGATCGAGAGAGTTGGCAGTGTTTTAGGAGAAGTTATTAAGCATTTTGTGGAAGACGATCTGTGTGAATTCGGGCCAAGGTGCTGGTCTTTGAGTTGCAGGATGGATTTAGGATATTTAGAGTAACGAGTAGCATATGGTAGAACATAGCGACCGGACTTAAGCTGGTCTCTCTAACGTGACTTTTGTGGGCGCTGTCATTTTTTCCAACATATACGTTGCGCAACGTACAATAGCAGAAGTTTCTGTTTGACACTGTGTGACATGTTGACAACATAGATCATTAGCGTCGCCCTCCTTCTTTATGCAGGCTTGGAACTGGCACTGCCAGAGTGCAAGCAACATTTACTGCAGAACTTAAGACATTAATTTTCAAAAGCCGATATGGCCGCTAGACGGGGACACGTTAGTCGACAGATAGTCGCCAATAACAACATATTTAGCGGAGGTTGGATTGATTGAGTCGTGGATCATACGTCAACATCAATTACTAAGAAGTAAGAACAAACGTAATGCAACATCAAAGCACGCCGACTCATCAAAGAGACGCTGCATCTCTCATCTGCGCTCCTACCGACAAAATGTATAACTAACCGACTTGTCCTAATTAACTGATTAGACCTGTGGGTCGACACTGAGAACGTAGCAGCATAAAAGTAATCATGCGCGTAGTCGCTGCTGGAAGATGGGTTGACGTCATGATGGATCGTAAATTCGTAATTTCGATTTTTATGATTATGCTTCATGTAATTGTGCTCGTAAACTCAGATGTATAAAGTGCCAATTAAAAACAAAGAGCAGGGAATCAGCGTATTTGCAAGTGACGGGAATAGAGATCTATGAAAATATATAATTATTTATATGTATTATGCATATATAAACCCGACCCCAACTGCCCAGTGGGTACCTCAAGAGAGGAGCGGGGTTAGGGGAAGGAAAACTCTGATGTTAAACCGCTTCCTCGCCTCTGATACTGCAGCATCAGTCCTCTGTCTGAAAACAAAGAAGGGTCGGTCGGATGGGTGCAGATATCGTCCACCATAAAGAAATTACTCTACAGAAATGCAATGGAAGACGGACAGAAAACTCTGGATAGAAATCAGAGTTGTAGTAGACATAGCCACATCTTTAGATCCAGGGAGTTTGCAATGGCCTTGGTCTCTGGAAACAGAGACTACGATTGCATTGGACACCTAAGGGTCATCGACCCATGGACTTCAAGAACAAATATATATATATATATATATATACATATATATATATATATATATATATACTACGATTGCATTGGACACCTAAGGGTCATCGACCCATGGACTTCAAGAACAAATATATATATATGTATATATATATATATACATATATATATATACATATATATATATGTATATATATATATATATGAGACTAATGAGAAAAGAGACTTATATCTTGAATCACATGAAATCGTGATGGCGCTGGAAGTAATCAACGACACTCCCGAGAGCGGAGTAAAGCGAATCGAAGATTGCAACTCAATGTTGACAAATGATTATGATCAGAAGCAGTGTTTACTTCGAGTTGTTAATGCGCATTAACGTCAGTTCCCCACTCTACATTGCTCTCGGGTTAGGAGCTTTGGATGGTTCCAATACCAGAGCAGAAATGAACAAAACTCAATACTGACGAGTGCTGTAAGTACCTGTTAGAGCGCCTTTGAAACGTATTTAACAAATATATGACATCGGCTCAACACGTTTTAAAGGTGTCCAGTGTTACTATCTGTGTCATTACTTTTTGTTCTACCAATAAATGCTATTGCTATTGTTATTGTTATTTTAGTGTTATTGGCATTGATAGTATGTGAATCCGCGAGGCGCGGGTAGTCAGCCTCCTAGAGGAGATGTAATTAGATTTCCAAATCATAGAAAGCCAAAAAGAAATAGTGAATTAGATGGAATATGAGATGCGGTCACGCGTATGATGTAGTCATTGATGACGTCAGTGGGTAGAATATAATGAGAGTACAGGTAAATATACGGAAATAATTAGAACGAAAGGTAATCGGGAAGAAAATATAAGGGACCACGCGTCAAGCTAGACTTATTTAGAGGCGTATGTCGAAGGGGTTGGTGGGGGGTGAGAAAGCTGAGCGTCGGATGGGGGTTGGAGGAAGGGAAATGGGGAATTGAGGATGAGGGATGAGGATGGCGGGGAATGGGGATGGAAAATGGAGCATGAGTGATGAAGATGGGGAATTAGGGATGAAGGATGGGATTAAATTGTTGCAATGGGGTTGGAGGAATGGAAGATGGGGCTGAGAATGGGTAATGGAGAATGGGGGGTGAGGGATGGGAGATGGAGAATGGGTATGAAGGAAGGTGGATGGGGATGAGGAATGTTGAATTGTGAATGGGGATGATGGATGGGAAATTAGTTTGGGGTGGAGAATTGGATATGAGAGGTGGGGAATGGAGATGGTAGGTGGGTGGGTGTGCGTGCGGGATTGGCGTCATCAGCCAGGTGTGCGATCCAGTTTCGCCTTTCTTTCATGCGCAATTGGCTCTTTTCCCGGTCGTCTGCTTTACTTACACGTCTCGTTCTTTCCTCCGTCCATCGCAGAATCGTTCTCGTTATTTCGGTCTCAAAGGCCGCACGAAATAGGAGTAGTTTCCGGTCAAACTGGCGTTGTCTGTTGAAGGAGATTCAAAGGTAACGAAGGCAATTGTGACGTGAATAATGCAGGTAAATACAACGATGGTAAAGGCAACGAAGGCAAAGGTAAGGAGAGTGAAGGTATTTTCGGTAAACATAGCTAAGGCAAAGGTAATGAAGGTCAAGATAAGACGGCAGACATAGATGTAACTAAGGCAGGGGCAGCGAAGGTCAAGGTAATAAAGGTAAACATGACGAAGGCAAAGGTAATGGAAGTCAGGGTAGGAAAGGTAAACATAGCGAAGGCAAGGGTAACGAAGGTCAGGGTAGCAAAGGTAAACATAGCGAAAGGAAAAGGTAATGGAGGTTAGTGCTACAAAGGTAAACATAACGAAGGCATAGTAGGGCCTAATGAATTTAAATTTAACATAGGCAGTTTGCCCTGTAACGAAAGTAGAGGTAGCGAATGTACATCGAAGAGCAAATTAAGGCTAAGTCGGTGAAGATTATATATAATTAAGATAAAGAACTGCTTTCCATATCTGACCTTGAGTTGTAATTTCACGTTTTAATTATATAGCTCCAGCGTTTCAGACATCTACTGTCTTGAATTATTGAGGCAATTTCCACCTGTTTAGCGTAGCCAAATGTGGTAGTAGTTGAAATTTAACGCTACTGTGCGATAACAGAGATCATTAGCGTCGCTCTCCTTTATCCAGACTTGGGACTGGCACTGTCAGAGTTCATGAAATCATTATTTATTGAAGGAATGGATCTTACGGACGCCGTGAATTTAATTAACACGGTGTGACAGAGATTGTATATATAGAGCCAGTAAGAACCGTTTTAAAGGTGTCTTAAGGTGTAATAATATTACAGTACTTGAACGCAATTGAATAAAAATTAACGTTCTGCGATGCTCAGCGAATATATGGAGTAAATAAAAATCATTTTAAAGGTAACTTTAGTTACCAACAACAACGACGATACAACAACGATACTGCAGCAGTTTGATAACGAATTATCCTTACAGAGTCGATGAGAACCGTTTCGAAGGCGTCATACGGCACAATTCCACTACTGCAATGCGTGGAAATTCTAAAATTAAAAATGGAATAAAACAAATGCTGTTGTTTAACTACCAGTTTATTAACATCTCATGACAACATCGGCCGCTGACGTCATGATTTCGTTACACATACATACAAGTGGATGGTATAGATTACATGGGGCACATTTGGGTGCATCGTTGTCCTGTTAATGTCTTTCCATCATTTTATGAGTATCATGTATTGTCACATAGATAGACCTAGATAGACATCATGATAGAATATTGTGTTTATGAATAATAATGACAAAATGCTTGTCTAAATTGTTCAGAAGCATTGTTTCCAGACCTGACAAAATAACGTCGTAACAATTAGCTCTAATATGTGATAGAGATATACATACATACATACATACATACATACATACATACATACATACATACATACATAACATACGTACATACGTACATATGTATGTACGTATGTACGTATGTACGTACGTACATACGTACATATGTACATACATATATATACACTAGAGGTTCGTATTTGTTCATAGCGTCTGGATCCGGTAAACTGGCCGTTCTTTGACCTTGTGTAACCTGGAGCTTGAATATACTGAGTCGTTGAGTGTATGATTTTATGGGTGTCTTAGGGCCCAATTGTTCAACAGAACTACGACATTGTTGGAAATTCTCCGTGAATATATAAATAAATGAAAATCGTTTATCTATTATCTGATATCTATTTATCTATTATCGAAAATCTATTATGCTCCAACCTAATGTTGTATAGAGTGAAATATTTAATGCTTCGGTAGGTACATGTAATTGTAGTTTACCAGTACTGTATGATAACAGAGATCACTAGCGTTGACCTCCTCCTTATATCCAGGCTTGGGACTAGCACTGTGGGAAAGAGAACTGTGGCAGAGTTTTTTGTCTAAAATGTCTTGATTTAATTATTGGCTTAGCTCTTACTTTCAAATGTATCAACTAAGGACACATCGGCAACTCCGTCTGAATGTCTGTCTGTCTGCCAGTTTATATGTCAGTTTGTCCGTCTTTCTGTCTATCATTGCATCATTGTTTGTCTCTCTCTCTGTCTATCTCTGTCTGTCTCTCACTGTCTCTGTCTCTCTCTGTCTCTGTCTCTCTCTGTCTCTCTCTGTCTCTCTGTCTCTCTGTCTCTCTGTCTCTGTCTCTCTGTCTGTCTCTCTCTGTCTGTCTCTCTCTCTCTCTCTGTCTCTCTGTCTTTCTGTCTCTGTCTCTGTCTGTCTGTCTGTCTGTCTGTCTGTCTGTCTGTCTGTCTGTCTCTGTCTCTGTCTGTCTGTCTGTCTGTCTGTCTGTCTGTCTGTCTGTCTGTCTGTCTGTCTCTCTCTCTCTCTCTCTCTTGCTTGCAAGCCTGCACAATATAATCACATTGGCTTAATGACACGTGACGTAATTCATCACGTATCATGTACCGATTGCCACAATGATGTCTGTCTCTGTGTGTGTGTCTGTCTTTTGTCTGTCTGTTTGTCTGTCTTTATCAAGTCTGTCTGTTCTTAAACTTTTCAATGTATATAAATTATATCTTTTTCAATAATAAGACACCTTTAAAACGCGTTTCACCAGCAATACATAGTTGAGAGCAAGGTACGATCAATTTAACGTAGTACACAGATACGATCAAATAATTGCCTTCGCTGACTATGTCATTCCCTCATTCACTGTTACACTGCTTGCACTCTGACAGTGCCAGTACCAATCCTGGAAAAGGAGGAGGGCGACGCTAATGATCTTTGTCATCACAGTGTCATTAAACTGAAACAACTGCTACTAATACGGTCAAAATAAATGCGGGGGAAGGAAACCTTTCAAACCTTATTACTCTTCGATGCACCTAGTAAATGTCTAACGTCGTCCTCTCATTATGGCGACCACAGCCTACCCAGTGCCGTTAATATCCATCCTTAGCTTATCCGTATAATCTCGTACTGTAAATTGTAACGGATAATTTATGTAGCGCTCTCGTGTCAACACATAGCTAAACGGAAATCAGAAAAGTATTGTATGCTTCTCCCCAGCCCAATTATTTTACCAGAGGCGAATTACTTTTGCCAGGGACACCTTTCAATCTGGTCCCCAGGGTCCAGGCCCAGGCCCGTCTCTGCTAATGATCCGGAAATTCATCTCTTTTGTTGCAGTTTCCGAGTTTGTTTTGAAGATGTCATCCGCTCATGAAGACTTTTCGCGTCAGGTGCAGAAGGTCGTCGAAGTTTATCAGCAGAAGAACGTTGAATTGAAGAACGAACGGTTGGCTAACAGTGATTCACGTGGCGCTATGCAAATTTTCGATTAGGCCTTTATTACATTACATTCTGGATCCATCTTAGGAATCGACCATCCACCAACTCATTCACCCACTCATACACGCATTCCATCTCTCCATACATAGCTAAATCGGTTGAAGTGGCGCTGTATCAAGTATTGTTGATTGATTGATTGATAAATCCAAGGGTCCGCCGAGAATGGGTATAGAGGGCAAATGGTCAGAGGCCCAGACTCGACCTGCAGCCAACTTATGAATCATTTATTATTATCAGTTTTACATAGTTAGTGATGTGTTTTTTTTATTATTATTCCCAAACTGACACTTAACTACAATCTTCAAAGCAGCTGACCAGTAAAATTATCATACTTATAATTTTCTCTTCCATAGAACACACCCACTTCCTCCGTCTAAGTCTCTAAGAGAACATTTTTACTGCCTGGGAGCCAAAAATCACTCGATCATTCATTCATTGATTCATTCATTCTTTCATTCATTCTTTTATTTATTTATTCAATCAATCGTTTGTTCGTTCGTTCGTTCATTCGTTCATTTATTCATTTGTTCATTCATTCATTCATTCTTTCTTTCATTTGTCCATTCATTCATTCATTTGTCCATTCATTCATTCATTCATTCGTTCATTCTTTCATTTGTCCATTCATTCATTCATTTGTCCATTCATTCATTCATTCGTTCATTCTTTCATTTGTACATTCATTCATTCATTCGTTCATTCTTTCATTTGTCCATTCATTCATTCATTTGTCCATTCATTCATTCATTCGTTCATTCTTTCATTCTTTCATTTGCCCATTCATTCATTTATTCGTTCATTCTTTCATTTGTCCATTCATTCATTCATTTGTCCATTCATTCATTCATTTGTTCATTCTTTCATTTGTCCATTCATTCATTCATTCGTTCATTCTTTCATTTGTCCATTCATTCATTCATTCGTTCATTCTTTCATTTATTCATTCATTCTTTCATTTGTCCATTCATTCATTCATTCTTTCATTTGTCCATTCATTCATTCATTCATTCATTCATTCATTCATTCATTTGTCTGATCATTCATTTGACGTGTATTGTATTATTCCTTAACCGCATATTTCATTGTGTTCGTTTATTTTTCTGTGGATTGTTTCGTTTCTAGAGATCCCATCTGTTTCTCAAGTTCCCTCAGCGACGCCTACGATGCTCTTCTCGATCGAACATACACTGACTCACAGGTCAACTTAGATATATTATTAGAAACGTTATAAGGTAAGGTATAAGGAGTAATGTAGAGTGTAATGTAAGGCATGATGTAAAGTATACGGCAAGGTATTGGGAAAGGTGTACGGTAAGGTACAAGTTATAATGTAAGGTATATGGTAGGTTCCATAGAAGCGCATAAGGAAAGGTATAGGGAAGTTAAGACATAGTAAGGTAATAATCTGAGATAAAATGGCGGGTGTGTCTTTTAGATAAGATCAAGGGTATAAGGTAAGGTAAACAGTAGGGTGTAAGGTCCAGTATGAGGTTATTCAAGATAAGAGAGTAATGAAAGGTACGCTTAGCAAAATTGCAAGCACTCCAAGGCAGAGTGAAAATTTTCATAGAATATGATGTACAAAGATAAATAGGTAAAAGGTAAGAGGAACAAATGTGTTAAAGGTGTGGCAAGTAGGCAATGAAAAGGCAAAGGGTAGGGTAAACGTCGACGTTAGGTAAGAGATGAGGTAAATACTAAATACTGCACACTGTTAATAAAAACACAAACATGGACGACCTCTCCAGATTACCCTTTGTACTGCACCTGTGATTCGACTCTACGCTCGTGAATAAGCTGGTGCCCTGCGCTTGGCTTTCGAATAGAAATTTGGAGATTACCATTACGTCTAAGTTGAACAAGGCAGGCTTATTAAGGATAATAGTGTTAGAATAATGTTGGCTACTCACGTTGACCTGACATATTAGAGCTCATGCAGGCAAGCAACGGTATTGTGAAACAACAAGGAACATTAACGGCCCCCTCCTCCTTTATTCAGGATTGGGACTGGCATTGCCAGAGTGTAAGCAGTAGAGTAGTTACCTAGAGGTAATTGAGTGCAAAGGTTTAGTAACTGACTGGATGCTTTCGCGTTGAGCACATCACGTGACGTAACCTTGTCAGTTTCTTGAGCTCATTTTTCTAAACGTAGGCTCGGCTGGAGACGGCGGATTTGCTGCGGACGTCGGTTGGCAAGCCTCTGTCCGAGCTTGCCACTCACAAGCACAGCCAACTACGCAAGCTGTTCGGATTTCGGGAGAATTGCCAATCCATCATTGCCAAGGCGGAAGACAACCTGATGAAGGTAGGATAAAAAAGGAATAGTCATATCGGGCCAAATTTAATTTAGTTGAAGGTAAGGTAACGCGGATGTTATATTATTTCTGGACGGATGTATTGCGGGGCGTGGAGTCAACAGGCGTTCAGAAACGGAGTCTATTGCTCTTGAAAGCCTTCCTCGAGAAGTTTATGTTTCGGAGCAGATTCTTCAACGGTGGATATGATTAAAAAATAGATTCTGCATCAAACGTCCTAATACTGACCCTCTGGAAACCGAACTCTGACTTCCCAGAGACTACCCTTTGGACAACCTTCTGATTCGACGCAGCGCTCGTGAATGGGCTGGTGCCCAGCGCTGGGCTATTGACTGACGTTTAGAAGTTTGGAGATTGCGATTAAGATGCAACTGTTAATAAAAAAACAAACATGGACCTCTCCGGATTACCCTTTGTACAGCACCGATTTACCGATTCTGAAACTGAAGTTTACAGGCCTTGACGCTTGTAGGCTTACCATGAAAATAAAGTTAAAATCTTCTGGACGTGTCCATACTTACTCCATGGCAGTTCAACAATTTATAAAATGATTGCATTATCAATGCATTCTAACTTCAAACCATAAGGCATATTGACATCAACTTAAGATAACAAAAAAAACATTGCCTTTGACTTACATTTACGCCAATTTATATAAATACCAATTTTCATTGAGATCAATTATATTTCAAACGATCCGTCTTTGTTGCACCATGTGGGGTGCTTGTTCACTGTGGGGTGCTTGTACCCTGTGGGGTACTTGCATCCCAGTTTGGGGACCACTGGCATAGACCAAGCCGCGTCGACCACATTGGGCGACGATAGTTGGTAGCGCTCTCGCCACACGACAACTCCACCGTCAAGCACTCCATCATTGATAGCGTGTGTTCTGTTGTCACTGGTGACTGTAGACAGCCAAGTGTAACGTCGACTGCTACCAGGAGTATTGTTCAAACAAAATCACACGAGACTCGGAACGTCTTCTCACCTCCTACCATCTCTCACACAACGACTACGCGCTACAACTTCGCGCTGCGAACAGTTACGAGGAGACGTACCACAACAGCGTTTTGCCCTTCATTCTGCAGGTACTACACCCTTCCTATTGCTATTATTATCTGGTGTGGTGTGGTGGCCTATTGGCAAAAGCGCTTGGTCGATGACGCGTGGAATTTTGGTTCGAGCTATCTCCTTTGAGACGGTTACTGTGTAGGGACCTTGAGTAAGTTCTTCAATTAACAACTTCTTAGCGATATCAATGGTGTTTGCAGTTCTGACCGTTCGAAGGACAATATTCTCAGAAGCAGCTGTATCGTTTTATGCCATATATGGTTGTATCGTATTGTATCCAATAGAGTTGTGCTGCATTCTGCTATAGTCTTGTGGTTGTTAATATCGACAATAATATATTTCTACTGTTGCTGATGCCGTCATAGCTGGGATGATATTGCTTGTGGCTCAATGTTACTATTATTAATGATAAATTATTTCAACCATCGTTACTACTATAACTTCCTAGCAGCAGTATAACTTCCAATACTACTACTGCTACTACTACGAAACCGACAACAGCAACAACAACAGCTACTACTATTATAATTCGTGCAAACACTTCTCTTTATACTTCTACTACTACTGCATCTACTACTGGTACTGCCGCCAGTTCTGCTGTAATGATGATAATTAATGTGAGTTGCAGTTGTTATGCTGTGACTATTGTACTGTGTTATTTCTGTTGCAAACTGAGATTATCATGATATCAGGATTTCCAAGATCTTTTGTTCTCAAGTCTCCTTTGTTATTCCTTTTCTCGCTTGCTTTTAGGAAGTGCAGGATCTGCAGACGAATCTCTTGGACCGGTTGAAAGAGGCACTCGAAATCTACACAAAGACGATCTCTTCAGAGGTCCAACGCATCTTCTCTCTCTCTCTCTCTCTCTCTCTCTCTCTCTCTCTCTCTCTCTCTCTCTCTCTCTCTCTCTCTCTCTGTGCCTCAATCTGGATTTGATATTTCTTACTAAAATATCATGATACATATTGTGCATGTGGCTCCTAGATGTTGTCTATAATCTATGTTATAAACTAACTAAATCTATTCTGATAAAACTCATCTGATGTAATCTATTCTAGTCAGTCTATGTCGAAATTAATTGTTCATTTACTTCTAAAATTTGAAGCAATGTCCCACCGAAATGTGTATCTGTGGCGCAGATAGATAGTCAGTCGACAGATGAAGATGCAATTAGATTTCCGAATCATTAAAAGAATAAATTCTACATGGATCGACAACACCGGGAATTTGCTATTCTAGGTCCTGGAATGACCTCACTCCATCATTCAGGGCCAGGGGCGTCCAGATAGGGGGTCCGGAGGCAAATGCCTCCAGTTTCACGTAAGGGGAGGGTATTTATTTTAGTCTTGGGGGGGGGGAAGAATATTTTGCCTTCCATACCCTTGGGGCCGGGGTGTTTGCCTTCATCACTCAGGGGTGATTGACGCCCCTGCTAAGGGGTAAACTAATGACCGGGTTCTCTCCATCGGACTCTCGCTCTGTTAATAAAGGCGTTTCTTTTTTCCGAGGTTTCCGTGCTAAGAGCGTCTTTGAATGCATATTCTGTTGGAGGCGATATATAAATGTAATGCCACGATAAGGATACGGGTTATCGAATCTTATATAATCTTTTTATAACCAACATTAACATGTGCTGTCTAAAATAAAGCGACAATTACATTGACGATGAGTCGATGACGTCTGAAGTTTGTCTCCTACCATTTGCAAATTCACCTTTACAGTCTTTCCCTTCATCGTAACCTTTACCGTTTCACTTTTACCTGTTACCGTTGAAGGCGGTCGAACGAGGTCTCCACTACGATGGTCTGCAGATGAACTCAAAGGTCAACTCGAAGACGGATCAGTCCAACTTCCTGTCCGCCATTTTGCAGAGTCCAGTCAGTGGCCAATACGCTCAGAAGCAGCATTCATTCACTCCGCCGACCAACGAAACAAGCACCACTCTTTCTTCGACGGTAGGTTGCTAAACAACGGCTGCTTTTGGTTGCTAAGCAGCGGCGACACTGTAGGTTTCCTCTCAGATAAAGCAAAAAGCTACTATCAGCGACGACAGTAGGTTGCCTAGTAACGACGACAATAACTTGCCTTGCAATGATGACAACGATTGCTTAGCAACAACTATGGTAGTTTGTCCAGCAGCTAATACAGGAGGTTGCTAGCAATGACGACGGTAGGTTGCCAAGAAGCGAGGACAGTTAGTTGCCTAGCAACAACGTCTGCTGAGGAGGATTGTAATTGGCAACAGGGCAACAGAGGAACCGAGTTCGGCTACCGTATCCCCTAAGATTGACTAATCCTTTTTTCGCTAGGCGGTGTTATTTTATAAAGTAGATGTAAAACGGAATGGGTTGGAAACAGTGAAATTCGACTCCTGTAATAACTTGTCATTATTCGTACATGTTATGTTTGTAACCATGCTGTGGTTTTGTCAGTTTGATATTTTGATCTAAGACATCATTAGTGTATTGTATAACATGCATGTATAATTTTTGTCTAAAAATAGTTGACTCCTGTGACCACGTGCGACGTAATTGTGTCGGGTCATACCGAGAAAGAGGTCAAGGCACGGAAACTGTCGCTGCAAAGAGAGGCGGCCGAACTGACGTCATACGTGAAGCAAAACCAAGATGTCGTCCAAGCACTCAGTAACCTCTGTCAGCGGTATGCATGAATGATTGACGTCATAATTAACATGACTGTGTTCTCTTATCATACCTAGTCATTTAGTCATTATGAAAATTTATATACCGCCCATTTAGAGTTGCTACTCAGCAGAAGCGCTATCGACTCAACTCCGGTTGAAGTGAACGGTCTTAAGATTATAAAACACATCTGAGTGAACCCCAGGCATACTAATATGTCCTTGTGTTTTATTAACAAACTTATGTCTCTTACTAGGCGTAATACAGGCGATGCAAAGGTGATAATAGAAATGCTGGGCCCTAGGCCGAGCAGACGTCTTACAAAAGCAACCTTTCTTGATTTGCTGCAGGAAAACCCGTCCGTGATACCAGCGTCAGTTATTGCGGGTCAGGCCTGGGCCTCTGAAAATTGCCGGTCCTCTGGCAATTTCAATTGCCCCTCCTCATGGCTTTCTATAGTTTTTCTTGGTGTGAATAATTATTCGTAAGAACTGGGGAACGAAATAAAGACTGACTGACTGACGGACTCACTTACCGACGAATTGACCGATTATCTGACCGAGTGTATGCCTAGCAGGTTGTCTAACAGCCTTTCTATCTGCTTGCCTACCTGCCTGTCTGCCTGCCTGTCTGCCTGTCTGCCTGCCTGTCTGCCTGTCTGCCTGCCTGCCTGTCTGCCTGCCTGTCTGCCTGTCTGCCTGCCTGTCTGCCTGTCTGCCTGCCTGTCTGCCTGCCTGCCTGCCTGTCTGCCTGTCTGCCTGTCTGCCTGTCTGCCTGTCTGCCTGTCTGCCTGCCTGCCTGTCTGCCTGTCTGCCTGTCTGCCTGCCTGCCTGTCTGCCTGTCTGCCTGTCTGCCTGTCTGCCTGTCTGCCTGTCTGCCTGTTTGCCTGCCTGTCTGCCTGTCTGCCTGCCTGTCTGCCTGTCTGCCTGCCTGCCTGTCTGCCTGCCTGTCTGCCTGCCTGTCTGCCTGTCTGCCTGTCTGCCTGTCTGCCTGTCTGCCTGTCTGCCTGTCTGCCTGCCTGCCTGTCTGCCTGTCTGCCTGTCTGCCTGTCTGCCTGTCTGCCTGTCTGCCTGTTTGCCTGCCTGTCTGCCTGTCTGCCTGCCTGTCTGCCTGTCTGCCTGCCTGCCTGTCTGCCTGCCTGTCTGCCTGCCTGTCTGCCTGTCTGCCTGTCTGCCTGTCTGCCTGCCTGCCTGTCTGCCTGTCTGCCTGTCTGCCTGCCTGCCTGTCTGCCTGTCTGCCTGTCTGCCTGTCTGCCTGTCTGCCTGTCTGCCTGTCTGCCTGTCTGCCTGTTTGCCTGCCTGTGTGTTTGACTGTCTATGTGAGTTGACCACAGTTGGCTGCATCATACGATCCGCTATTAAAATCAATTGCGACTAATATGTTAGAATTGTACCGTTGGACATCTCTGACAGTCATTAAACCTGTTTTTCCCAGGGAACAATCGAATCGCCAGCACGGAAAACTCTACGAAATCGAGA
This sequence comes from Bimastos eiseni, assembly GCA_959347315.1. Taxonomy (NCBI): domain Eukaryota; kingdom Metazoa; phylum Annelida; class Clitellata; order Crassiclitellata; family Lumbricidae; genus Bimastos; species Bimastos eiseni. The sequence continues at coordinate 33,503,295 of OY365814.1, read as the reverse complement.
AAGATATCTGTCGAAAATCGGCGGAAACGCGCCTGGCACACCTTCAGCTGACAGCAATCAAGGCTCAGGTGAGAACAGAGGAACAGATAATTCCGTCAGGCAGTCTAAGTGCTCTGATGGCGTGATCTATATGAAGTATCCAGGTTCGTGCATTCAGAGTTTGCACACCCTTTTCGCCAGTGGCAAGCCAACATTCGATATTTTACCTGGTTGTAAAATAACAAAATAGAAATAAAAAAATAAAACCGCTGATTTAGAACAAATTTATTTGGAAAATTTTAGAGTTGCAAGTCGCCGTGATATGCTTACGTCAGCTCGTTTATAGCTGTAAATAATAATGTCATTGACCTAGATTATGTGTGAAACTACATCCGGGACTTTGGCAGGATAAATTGTTAAAAAACAGAACGGTGTATTATTATTATTATTATTATTATTATTATTATTATTACCGAAATTTGATACCGACCTTCATTGCTTCTTCCAGCATCTTTTGCTCAGAAGTGCGGACGTCTCGACTGCGCAATTGCAGTTGCACTGCAGAGCAGTTGTGCTTGAAGGACTTGCTCAAGGTCCCCACACAGTGACTGACGCCTCGGTCGAGGCTCGAACCCGCTCACTCAGCGCACACTGAACGTTACGCGCTGACCGCTCCAACCGATCGGCCACTGTGCCACACCAATGTAACATGTGTAACTTGCAAAATAGAAATAATGTTTTCGAAGGAAGAGTTTTTGCCTGGAGTAACACACATTTCGATGACCTTTTCGACGATTATACGTTCAAAGATATCCTGCCAAGTACCCGGATGCCATTTTATTCAGCAGATAGGCGACCACGGACATCGTCCGCAATGTATCAGAAAAGACGATCATTGATTGGTTGACAATTTTCGACTTCATTTCCCTTCCGTATTAGTTCCAAGTCTTATGCACTAAATATACAGTGACAAACGTTACAGTTACCTCCTTAACCCCGCCTCTGAGAAGTTTTCGAGGATTTACATTACATTATACTACTGGCAATCCAGCAGTGCCAGTCCCAAGCCTGGATAAAGGAGGAGGGTGACGCTAAGGGGCCGTTCACATATTATATAACGCTCAAGGGGTAGGTGGGTGGGTTCCGGTTTTGTTAGCGTTATATTGTGTAGGGTGGGGGGTAGGTTGAAGGTTTTGTTATATAACAAACTTTTTTTCAGCTTATGCTATTTTGCCTGTTTGCCTGTCAATTGGAAATTCCATATACCACTGACCTTCATTGTTTACTCGAAGTTCACAATACGTTGTGAACCAAAACTCGTACCATTAGCTGCCACCTGGCGAATTGATTTGACGTTTTTAGTTATTATTTTATAAATCCACTTTTAACAATTTGCTGTTTACAATTTTAGCAATTTCATGTGCACAGCTCTAAACGCTCTCAAATTCAATTCTGTGTGCTTTGTTTTGATTCTGGTTTAAATAAAAATTAATTCACTTGAAATAATTATTTTGGTAGGTATTATCATGATGTTTGATTTCATTTTCTATAGTATGTGCAAATAGTTTATGTTTGCTTAAATACCCAATTGCAGTTGTAGTACGCACTCTGTATACATCATACGCTCTTAAATAGGTAGTTGTACCGCGAACTCATCGATAAATACCTGATAGTGCAATATTAAACCAATCCATTCTGTGTGATACTATAATGCTCATTTCTAGTGCAAAACAGGATGGAAACTAAATGGTGTTATTAAATAGGATGTGCGTCACTACCATGTATTATCATGCTGTATTAGTAGGCCTATATGTAGATACATGGTGAAAATCGTCGACTACCCAATTAAAAGTGCGATTATTAAGATGAAGAGGAGCTCCATACATCCGATATAATCATCATTGGCACGAGAGAGTACACAATTTTAAGGTAGCTTTTATTACATAGCTAATTGGGCATATGATGATTTTTACTGCAGTTCTTGAATTGGATAAAGGCAATCATCAGTTGAATCACTACTATTAAAGTGCGAACTAACATCGTATTATTATAAAAGTTTTAAATTGTGCAATACAATTGTGTGAATTGTATGTCTTTTAATGTCCTTATAGGCTGGGGTGGGGTAGGAATGGGTAGCATATCTGTTATATAATGTAGGCGTGGGGGTCACAGCTTCTGTTATATAACGTTATTAGGGGTAGGGGGTGGGTCAAAAATTGGGATTTTATGCATTATATAATATGTGAACGGCCCCTAATGATCGTTGTTATCACACAATGTCGTTAAACAGAAACTAACCAAGAAACCAAGTTACGTCCATGGTTTAGTCTCTAAATTTACTGCGGCATATTTACCGTTGAAGATGTCAGATTTACCTATGTAAATTAAATGTAAACTCGAATGGAATTTTCTGATAGCTTGAACTGCTGGCACTGCGCCAAAACGGAACTGGGGCGGTGACGTCAGCGGACGGGAAGGGCAAAAGGTCAACGAATGCGGTCAAGAGCATGTGGAAGAATGCCTTCCGGAACCTAGTCAAGGACGACGATGCTGAGGAACAGACTGGACTGGAAAAGGAAGTTGGGACGCCATCCGATAGCGCGTCCCCCAAGATGGTAGGCTACGGTATATATCGTTGTCCTTGAATAAGCTGGTGCCCTGCGTCTGGCTTTCGGGTTGCTCATCGTCTATGGGTTAAATTAATATCACTCCTTTATTGCGCCCCACTCTCCTCAAAGAAATAGTTTTTAAATTGATGGAGGAAATGACAGGAGTTCTTTTGCTGAAAATGGAATACATGTATCCGCCGTTCAGACAGAATTTCTACTCATAGAGATTCACTTTCCGACTTGAACTCGATTTCATTTGATCGAGGAGAACATTTTTTGTTTTTTTAGTTAGATTTTCTACCCAAGCGAAGCATACAATACGTAAGTAAGAATTCCTCCTTTGAAAGATAGATATAAGTTCTCCCAATAAGTCAGATTATCACACACTAACACAGAAAATGACCCAGAAAAGCATAATTTAATCCAATACGACAGAAGTTCAACCAATCAGATAGAAATTAACTCAATCAGACAGAAATCCACCCAACTTGATAAGCATTCACCCAATATGTCCTAAATTCACTTAATAAGTCTAAAAATCAAACAATAAAATGCAATTTCTCTCAATGGGTCCAAATGTCACCCAATAAGACAGAAAGTCCCCCAATAGGTACAAATAAGACAGTAAGACAGAAAATGACCCAGCACATAATATAGTCCAATACGACAGAAATTCACCCATTGTGACAGACATTCACTCAATGAGACAGAAATTCACCCAATAACACAGAATCCAATATTAGAGACTGATAATTCACCCTATGGAGACAGAATTTCTGCCTACCTACACAATAGATTCTCTGCCGATAAACGTTTGCGAATGGCTTCCAAAGCAAAGGGTAAACAGATTGAATTTCGCTTAGCATAATACTGCATCAGGCTGCACGACTGTGCCTTGGACTCTCTTACCGAGACCATATCACACCTGTTGTTCGTTCTCTACTTTGGCTTCCTGTCTGTAAGCGTATCTGCCACAAGCTGGCACTCCTCATGCACAGAGCGCGCACAGGTCATCTGCCGTCTTATCTGTCCTCTATGGTCACACTTTGCAGCTCTGTTAAAGGCCATTCCACTCTTAGATCAGCCTTTGCTGGAAAGTACGATTTCCCTAGTACACGTCTTGTCTTCGGCCGGCGGTCATTCAGTGTGCCGGTCCCTCCATCTGGAACTCTCTACGTCCTTGTGTTCGCAACTCTCTCAGTGAGCCTCTCTTTCACTCTAACCTGAAAACCTACCTCTTCCAGTCTATCCATGGCTCTTAATGGTTGCCCGGCTTCAATGTGCACTTCTGAACTTTCTGTAAGGAGGGCAATATCAAGCTTAATTACAGTTGTATTATTATTGTATTAGCTGGAGCACCCGGCGTTCGCCCGAGTTGAGACAGGTTTTTGGCCCTGGAGAGGAGGAAGACGGCGGTCGTGGGCTTCATCAACCCCTCTAATGGGTGTCCGAGGTGTTCCCCGAGCGAACGACGAAGGTTTCAAGTCAATTGATCTGAAAGTGTGCAAATGCGTACAAGGCACAAACCCCATCTGACCGACTGTGCAAGCCTATATCTCTTTGGGACCCTGAGACAGGTTTTTGACCCTGGAGAGAGAGGAAGAGGGCGGCCGCGGGTTACACGAACTCATCGTCAGGAGTTGCCCGAGCCAACGGTGAAGGTTTCGAGTGATTAACTCTAAAACTGTGCAAATGCATCGCCGGACAGAGACACGCAGACAGACAGAATTCTCTCTTCATTGATATAGATTGTATTATAGCAAGAAAACCTGCGAGAGACTCAAAGAGCAATGACAATAGAGCAAGGATAAGATAACGAAGACTCATATTCAGCATATATATATATATTTATATATATATATCATATTTATTATATAAATCCTATTTTATATATATATATATATTACTTATATATAATATGTACATATAATGGGCTTGTATGTATGTGTGTATAAGTGTGCATAACTGCTTACTTGTGTGCATGCAATATGCTTATGTATTCTTGCTTGAGAGGCACTTAAGTCAATTGAAACTTTTATATATATATATATATATATATATATATATATGAATATATGAATATATGTTAATTGCTGAAATATGAACCATGCGACACGAATCTCTAGCGGGAAAACAAAAGCAGATTGGCCGAGCAGGGTCTTAATGAAACACGGGTGTCTAATTTACATGACCGATCGGCGAAACATCTCCTGAGCCTGCTTAGCCTTCGTTGACCCTGGAGGCGGAGGCGGCGATCTCGTTTGACAGGTGGCGGGGGCTCACACAATGAGACGGGTAAGAAATGTGAGGAGGACAAACGTATGTGTCCCCTCTCTGCGAAAGGTGGGGGACTTGTCCGCCTCGAACCCCGGGATCGCCGCCTCTGTCTGGCCCTGGTGGTCACCGGGGGCCGTTGCTGCCATTTTTTTATAGGCTGGGTTGTATCTGTTTTTGTTTCGGTTGACCTCGCGCGATGGCGACACAGTCGGCTGTTTCAGCGCTGATGAAAATGGCCACCAAGCGAATGGACGGGAAACACTCGCAGGCGGCGACTGGCCAATATAATAGCGCTCAACAGAATCAAGGTGTGCAGCTGTTATAAGAGATTCTGTTGAAATTCTTCATTGGCTTTTTGTCCGACGGCGCGTTGAGTATAGAGCTGTCTATCTGGTCTGAATGTGTGGTGCCATCTGATGATCGACCTATTTGAGAATAATTCCTTGAAGTTTTACACACACACTCACACGCACACACACGGACATTTCCCTTCTTGTATGATATGATATGAAAACTTGATATAGCGCCTCTTCGAGAAATCTACTAATAGGCGCTCTCTGTGCTAGCCAACATGATGGTAATTGTCATTTCAACCACCGTTAGAGCAATTAGTAAAACAGTATTACACAAAAAGTCACAAATAACCCGTCATTTGATTCCCGTCAAAAGCTGCTAAATGGCATGGATGTCACTAGACCATCACGCTTATCGGCATCATCGTCGACGACATCATCGTCAATGACATCATCGTCGTCGTCATCATCATCATCACTACTACTACTTCTATCATCACTTTTTCTGATAATATTACAATAATTACTATAATTAAGACCATCTTGGTAATGTCATTATCATTCAAACTGTTCTGTGATGATAATCGCAGTGGAACAGGAGGACCCTATCTACAGCCTTCTTAAGAGCGCCGCTGGTCTGCCCTCTCAGCGCTCAACCGCTAGAAACACCAACGATGCAACGACAGACTCTCCTCAGTCGATGTCCTCAGCCACTGCTACCGTTGGCCCTTCTTCAGCTGACATCGCAGAGAAAGGTTCGTTGAGTTTTAACGCACAAACACACACACACGCTCATACATTAACATAAATGTATGTACATGCGCGCGAGCGCGCGCACGCACACACACACACAGACAAACACATACACACATACATACACTCACACATACACAAAACACAAAACACGTATGCATACACACATTCGCAATACATATACAAGTACATGTACCGTTTCTCACTCCCTCCCTCCCTCCTTCTTCCCTCCCACCACCCCTTCTCCCTCTCTTTGCATGTGTGTCTCTCTTTCTGTCTCTGTCTTCTGCATGTCTCTTTGTCTCTGTCCTTCTCTATCCGTATATCTGTCCCTCCCTCCCTCCCCTCCCTCCCTTCTCTCTCTGTCTGTCTGTCTCTCTTTCATTCGCTTCAGCTAATCGACTTACATTTGACTCCCGGGCCACGGCGCATGCGCACTAGCTGATCCGGAATTATTTATGTGGCGCAATATATCACAAGTCGCCCTCTGTCGAAGATAATTGAACCGGTTCACGACCTCTTACGAACGCCTTGACCCCATTTGCGCATGCGCGTACGTGTGATTGACTCTGACGTTCAGATGACTTACAGTTTATTAGATCAGATTACTCTACTCGAATTCCTACTTCAGGGGCCGTCCATAAATGACGTAACGCGCCTAGGGGTTTAGAGGATTGACCCATTTGAGACAAAGTGTGACGAGGGGAAGGGGGTCGACGAAGTGCGTCGTCACATCATCACATCAAACATCAAAATGTATAAACTGTTTTAAAGACTGTCACTCAATTAAACAAGTTCCACTTAATTAGCAGTAACTGTAAACCCAGATTTAACAACACTTATTATTATAATCGTATTCTTAATTTTTGGATTATTTACTTTTACAATTGGTGTCAATTTTAGAGTTTTGGGATGAGGCAGCTATTCTGTAACACAAAAGCAGGAATCAATTAATGACAATAGGCATACCGCCAAAACGCAATCAGGCCACAAGATGCACTGCACGTCGGCAACGTGAACTAATGGTTGTAAGCGCAAATGAAGAAAATTGAGAGAGTGTAGATTGAATAGACGAAAAAGGATCTTAATATAATGTCTATTGAACAGGATGATGAGATCCAAGCTCTCTCCCATGAAGGATCATTTTGTTTCTGCGTGGAAGAAGTTTGGATTGTTCAGAGTTATTGTTATTAAACATTATTTTAAAGGAATTGTTTCTGCCAGAGCGTTTCATCTCGTCGAATGCAAAATCATTGTCATAATTCTACTTTCTCCATTTATCTTCGCTTTACAATATAGTTTTATGTATTCTTACATTGTAATTACTTTATTTGTAATTCTGAGAAAATGTGCATAATAACATTCTGGACATCTGCTTTCTCGGGGCGGGGTTAGATATTTGTGACGTCATAATTGAGGGGTCATTGCATTGGTGACGATGTCTGACGAAGGTGTGTGAGTGGGTCAAAAATCGCCCAAAATTGTGTGTCGTCATTTTTGGGCGGCCCCTTACGAGATGTTTATTAGTTGACTTTGGATAAAGCACGATGACCTACTCGACAGATTCGAATTTCTTTATGTTTCGCTCAAGTTTACATCGGGAACTAATATGGAAGGATACGAAGACGACGGAAACTAGGTCATCGCCTTAGATTACGTGTCTGACTACATCCGGGACTTTCGAAGGATGAATCGGCAATCGCGTTTGTTTGTGTTAACGAAATTAAGCGAAATTATAACTTAAAAGTATACGAGACGAATTGATGGGAGCAAGGATAGGTCCCTGAGGTTGGCCATGGATTATAAGGGATGTGTACCCAAGGGATGCGATAGCATATGTTTATTTAACAACACTGTCATTACAAATGAGCATGACGTCACCCTCTTCCATTGGCCAGGCCTGGGACTGGCACCTCCAGAGTGCCGGAAACGTGGCGGAGTTTTTACCAAACACCCAATTGGTTGGTTCGTTGCTGTTTGACGACGCGTCTTACTGACACTGAAGCGTACTATAATTACAGTGTCATCGGCCCCTTATTATTAGCACGTATCTTTCAATGGACAATAATTAACTTTGCAGACACACCTGATCATCGCGCTTTCTCAGGTCGTAGATGGTTTCCCAGTGCCCTGATATCCCGCAGACACGATGCCAAGACACGCAGGGCGCTGACGAGTGGTTCATATTGAAGTGGCACATTAAAAATCGTTCGAGGGTGTGATGATATCGGAGGTTTTTTTTGTTTCTTATGGACAGAAGAAGATTTATGTGGGGTTGATAGCTAGAAAAAATGCTCAACAGACTGTTGAAATACGATGATGTGTAGACGGATGACTAATTAACAGAAAGACACAGACAGACATATAGACCAGATAGACAAGCATACAGAGAGGCAGACAGACACATAGGGATAGACAAACATGATTATATATACACAGACTGATGGACACACCGATAGCTGGACAGACAGATTCATACAGATTTCCGGACATACAGACAATCCAATAGGAATTCTTTCAGGATGCAACAATAAAGTGAGACAAGTAAACGCAGACG